>OX579653.1:6181738-6634339 GCA_951230895.1 Carpatolechia fugitivella | reverse complement strand
TACTGATTTATTAAAAATTAAATAACACAAATCATTGTTAATTTGTAGACAAAACTAAATAATGTTATGAAAATAAACGTTTATTTATTATATTTTAAGTAATAGAGTTTATTTATTAAAATATACATATTTACATAGGTACTGTTTCTGTGACAAACCTTTGCCGATTAAAACAATAGCAAACCGTGAGTTATAAAAACTCGTAGTACTGTAGTCTACAAGTACAACATGAATTTGTAAAAAAAATATTTTTATAATAAATAAGCACATTATTCTCGAATTTCAGATTTAGAGCTTCATGACTTGCTTCTACGTGACTTAAAATGGTTGTATCTTTTAATTGCGTTGATTGAGAAGTTTGCAATTTTTAGAGCTCTGAGGGAGCTCTTAGGAGTCTTTTAATTAGATGCCTGTTGTACGTATTCCTGAGAAAAAGGTTCTTGACATCCAAACAGACAGACAGACAGACGGACAACAAAGTGATCCTTTTATCCTTTTGAGGGACGGAACCCTAATAAATCGACTACAAAATGAAATTAACTCAAAATATTACTAAAATATTCTATACTTTCACGAAATTAACCAATCTTTAAAGAAAATAACAAGTAGGTACGAAACAAATTAGGGGCTTAGTCGGTGATGGATGATAGAGGTCCTAAAGAATGGTCACAATCGATTAACAGTTTCAGAGAAATGCATGGACAAACATTAAATCATCTTATCGACCGCCAGCTTCTTCACAGTAGCGGTTGGTCTAGACTAGAGGAGGCTATTTAGTATCAAAGAGAAGAAGGGCTGACTACCTAGCGCGCATTGCGGCTGCGGTTAAAACCGGTGCGCCGATCTGTGATGTATTCAAACATGTTCATCTGTTCCCGCACATCTTCTAAACTTTCTATCATTATTCAACAAATGAGGTTGTGACGATACCCGAATTAATATATATCGTTACAAACGGGCCGTCGATGTTGATGTTGTTATAAGCGTCTTGCTTGTCAGTTAATATAAATATAACAATACATTTTAGGGTAGGTAACATGCAATCACGGCTATCATCTGAATTCTGAACATCAACTACATTACTATGTATTAAAGTTTAACATACAAGCTTTTTACTAATTCAACTGAAATTAGTAAAAAGCTGAAATTTGTATCTACCGACATTTGAATAGTCGCGTCGGTAGATACAAATTTCGGAAAAAAATATTTTCTTGTTTCGTACTTTTACGTAGTCACTTCGGGATATTAGACTTACTTTTTAATCTTATTTTTTTTTTACTGTAAAAAATGTTGTCATAAGGAAGTCTCCACTTTTTGACTCTGTGTGCCTCGCTCGATGTTTTGGTAAATATATTTATTAAGTCAGAGGCCTCTGGCCGAAATCTACTCGAAAACTAGTAATAGGGTCCTCAAATGACAGTGCTACCGTACAGAAAGGCCTTTCACCCCCTCCTGCCAATCGACGCTTCCTCTCCCTGCTCCGTAGTAGTGGCCGTAGTTGGAAGGCGAGTTGGTAGTTTCGCCGCGCCACCGCTGCCGCGCCGCCGCCGCCGCCGCCGCCGCTGTCGCCGACGTGCTTCAGAAATCTTTGGGCTGCTATCTCGCGAGATCATAATATTGCAACCTCTCTTTTTTGGCCAAGGTGTGAAAAGAACTCGGAGAAAAAGAAGCTATACAAACAGCCCATACCTGTTCCTGTAAAGGACAAATGAAAAAAAAAAACAAAATGCGTCGAATTTCAAACCGTCTGACGTTTAAAGTCAAAGTGAAAATTATTTAACCTTTAGATCGACAAAAAACATTATTTAAAATAATTAAACAATATGCGTAACAGCAGTTTAGTGTTGCTCGTTTGTGCAGGATTATTATTAGTAAGTAACGAGTAAGATAAGTTTAATGCTTTAGCAATCGCCACTTTGCAAATATTTCAAAAATGTTGCATGTGCATCCACTCCACTTTACCAATGCTCAACTTTGGTCCCTCTATGGACACCGCGAGGGTTGGATTTAGAAATCTTTACATTCGATCGGAGGAAACTGAGCGTGTGGGGGGGTTCAGAGGGCGGCGACCGCAAGTTAGGTCTAACCGGTTTTTAGTTCAAGGATTTTTGCAAAAATTGGTAGAAAATAAACCAGTCGCCAAATCAAAAACTATACTAAAAGAAAGAAAAAAAAAGGAAACTGTCATTTATGTGTACAAATTGTGGATTTAGGTTAGAAAATTCAGATTTTCATTATTTATTTTCAGAATATTAACTTGTTTGCTGAAGGTAAATCGATGTGGTGGGATTCAGTTAAGCCCTCTTAACCTCCCTACATGCTCTGTTTCCTCAGATCGAGTTCATTTTTTTCAAAATTTTAACCCGAATTTGTTTAGTGTGAATGTCTATAGGTTTAGTTTATTAGACCCACGGAGACAAATCTCCGTGATTAGACCTTTGCCCCTCTGAAGTTCTGCTAACCATCTAGCGGTCAATAGCAAAACTAGCTTTGCAGCTAGACACTAATGAACCGTACTTAATTTTGCTATTACACACAAGATAGTTTTGTTCGTTAGTTCGTTACGCTGTATAATGATCCAGGCAAATGAAAAAAACAAAAAATTCGGACCATTTTTAAAAAATTGATCTATCTCTTCTTTTTGTATTATGTAGTCGTTTTTAATGCAGGATTAGATGGGTCAGTATGGGTAACTCTGAAACTATAAGACATAAAAAGATCTGTTAAGAAGAAGATCTCTTAATAATCCTGTAAATTTAAGTGTGCAATAAAGAATATATTTATATATACATATATATCAAGAATATATTATATAAAAAGATCTGTTCAATTTTGACACGGGATTTCACGCAAGTCCTTTATCATCATCACTTACTTACTACCAAGTATAAGGAAACATCCTTGCCCAAAATGTGATATTTTGATGTCATATATTCAATTATAAATATTGAGTAAGTTCATCAATTATTATCTGCATTATTTAATTGTATGCTACAAAAATAAATATTTTATGCAAATATATTTTTTTAGATTCTATATCTGGCCACCCAGCTTACTATACAAAATAATTTAATGAATGAGCATGAATGAAACAGGTCATATAACCTTCTACAGTCAAGAAGTTATTCTACTGGGTGTCCAAAAAGGGTGTTGGCAGTTTATATACGAAAATCATAAATGAAAAATATATCACTTCATAATTTTATTACTATTTGCAAAAAGTACATACAATGGAAAGTTTACGACGAAAAAATTATGTTGTCCAAATGACGTCCATTACGATTTTGACACTCTTCAAGTCGTGGCCGTAAATTGCCTAAGACACGTTCACATAAAACGTTAGTGATTTTTGTTATTTCATTTGCAATATTGTTTTTCAATTGGCTAAGAGTTGACGGCTTATTTATGTAAACCTTACTCTTTAGGTAACCCCATAAAAAATAGTCAGTGGACTTAAGTCCGGGCTCCTAGGACGCCATTTAAGGTTCCCGTTTATTGAGATAACTCTTTCTGGGAATAACTCATTCAATGCTTCAATAGACCTTCTACTCGTGTGACATTTGGCACCGTCCTGCTGAAAAAATGTTGCCGAATTGTAACCTGTAAAGATGGTGCCAAAAAACTTTCAATCATGTTACAATACCGTCCTCAAAGAAATAGGGGCCGATTATGCCCTTGGCGGACATTGCTGCCCACACTACCACCTTAGGGCTGTGAACTGGACGCATATGCTTATAACGAGGATTTTTATCACACCAATAGCAACAGTTTTGTTTATTGACATGGCCATTTAAGTGGAAATTTGCTTCATCGCTAAACAAGACATTGTTGAAGTTGGTAAAGCGCGCAAATATCTCCTGAACAAAATTTAGTCGCTGTTCATAATCTGTGGGTTTTAATTCTTGCACTAATTGAATCTTGTAAACTTTTAAGCACGTAAATGCAAATCCTTCTTTAAAATCAGGAGCAATGTTGATTTTGCAATGTTTACGGATTGACTTCGCTTTCGCAGTCATAGTGAGGGATCTTGCCTTACCGACTCGTGAACTTCTTGAATAACTGCAGGTAGCCTTATTTCTCTCGGACGACCGCAATCAAAGTTTTTTAAAGTGGAGCCTCAAATGTCTTAATCCATTTTCTAATGATATTCGCACTGGGAGATAAAAAATGTCCCGTACATGGAATTGCGCGCGATATAAGCGGCGAGCTGTTATTATCGAATTATTGTTTTGATAATAAACTCGTACACAAAATGCACGCTGAGATCCGGTAAACGAATCCATTGCAACTAAATTTCCAATAAATTCCACGTATGACATTATTTTTTTTTTTGTTATCTACCCTCATTAAGACGATTTATTGACATTTAAAAGTGCAAATACCCTGTTTGGACACCTGTACTTGGCGATAGATGGCGTTGCTATCGCCGAACTTTCTCGAAGGAATAAGTTACGAGCATTAAAATTGCATTAAAAAAATACATACGAGTGGAATTATGTCTTTTTTTCGTTAGAAATTGTTGTATTACTCGTACTGTTGCACGATACAACACAGCATATAATTTTTGCGTCACTAATTTCAATTAAAATGGTTGTAATCAAACCAAGTCATATTCGTGTCGTATCCATAAAATCCAAAGTAACACTGACAGAAGCGACGCCTGGTGGTTAATAGCTAGTAGTAAGAGTACTTAGTCCGCTATGAGACGGGACTAAGTTGCTTGTGGCATCTCCTCTTTGTATTTGTCTCCGCTGTCCCACTCGTCGTTTCCACGTTTCTGCAACCGCGTTACGAGGCGCAGTATCGTCGAAGTCAACGATATACTTAAATCTAAGAGAAGACGCAGTGGAAACTTATAATATACGTAATAATTAATTCAATAATCTATGCCAACGATCGGATTCGGTACAAACAATTATCCATAGGCTCAGAAAAAGCAGTACAATATTGTAAGGCATCTATTATTTTCGTATTACTTTTAATATCAAGACGGGAATAATAATAAAAAATAATAATTAAAATGATTTATTATATAAAAGCAGCATTACAAAAAACACAATGAGCCCGCCAAACTGCAGGGCAGTTTGTTGGCGGAGACAACAACTCTATAGTATATAGTTGCCAACTATGAGGTACAGTAGACAGCAGGTCAAGCCATACACAGGGCCATAAAAAAGACTAAAAAGGTTAGACTTATTTAGTTCCTCGAACTATTAGGGCCCTAACTACGCTCAGGCCCCAAACCCCGTCTCGGCGCTAAATAAGTTACTTTCACCCCTCGTATAACAATGTACTATAACTTGACTATTAGTGTGTGCAAACTTATTAGATAAGTTAACATTGTTGTCGACTCAGCTAACACTTAATAACTTTATTCCACAAAAATCACAGAACAACTGAGCTTCGCTCAATCTACCATAATATCTTATATAGGAATCGTAGGCTGGCCGCACATGCTCAGTTTTCTGATTAGGTTTCCCGATCAGGAATTCAGATTCGGAATTCCGCGTGACTAGCGCAAACATCCGTTTTTTTTTATTTGTTCGAATAGAGACGCTTCTGTAACATCACAATGGACGACGACAGTGAATTGATTGCTATTGCACTATGTGTAGCTAGACAAGAAGAACAAGTAGTAGTAGGTCGTCTTCATGATTAATATTCCAAGGGATATTGTTCCACAGACAAGCAGAATGGCCGAATCAATCAGTGACCGGCCATTCTGCTTGACCTCCGCTTTTCACACTAAGTGAATGGCGACGAGAGAGCTGGCTGCCTCGTACGATGATCGTATCTTAACCATCTGTGACGCCCTTTATAGCTAAATTACAGCAACACACATCACACACATTTCCATGTCGACATTTTCTGTAACAATAATAATCTAAATTACAACACTATTACAAAAATAAAAGTTGTTGTTATAAAATACTAAACATTTACACCCTGAAGTAAGCAATCGTATATTCCTAAACCGTAAATTCCTAAATAATTTATCAATGCAACTCGACTAGCATTAAATTCACAGCCTCCAGTTTGGTTCAGATTTTAGCTGATAATTCAGCATTGTTTGAGATGCTGGTAACGAACGGTGCCTTGTTATTTGCAGAGTGGCGGTGCTATCCTCGGGGGTTCTGCAGGATGGTCCATACTGCGCATGTCTTACTACTTCTGGACGACTGACCTTGGCGCGGAGCTCAGCGCGAGCGTGCAGCTCGTGGCCGGTGCCATGCTATGCTTGCCAGCCTGCTGGCTCGCCACGCTCGTGCCTTACCACCCGCGCACGCTGTCACTGCTCGCCACTGTACGTCTCTCTCATACAATGCCTGCTGGCTCGCCACGCTCGTGCCTTACCACCCGCGCACGCTGTTGCTGCTCGCCACTGTACGTCTCTCTCATACAATGCCTGCTGGCTCGCCACGCTCGTGCCTTACCACCCGCGTACGCTGTCGCTGCTGGCCACTGTACTCTCATACAATGCCTGCTGGCTCGCCACGCTCGTGCCTTACCACCCACGCACGCTGTTGCTGCTCGCCACTGTACGTCTGTCATATAATGCCTGCTGTCTCGCCAAGCTCGTGCCTTACCTACCACCCGCGCACGCTGTCGCTGCTGGCCACTGTACTCTCATACAATGCCTGCTGGCTCGCCACGCTCGTGCCTTACCACCCACGCACGCTGTTGCTGCTCGCCACTGTACGTCTGTCATATAATGCCTGCTGTCTCGCCAAGCTCGTGCCTTACCTACCACCCGCGCACGCTGTCGCTGCTCGCCACTGTACGTCTCTGTCATATAATGCCTGCTGTCTCGCCAAGCTCGTGCCTTACCACCCGCGTACGCTGTCGCTGCTTGCCACTGTACGTCTCTCTCATACAATGCCTGCTGTCTCGCCAAACTCGTGCCTTACCACCCGCGCACGCTGTCGCTGCTGGCCACTGTACTCTCATACAATGCCTGCTGGCTCGCCACGCTCGTGCCTTACCACCCACGCACGCTGTTGCTGCTCGCCACTGTACGTCTGTCATATAATGCCTGCTGTCTCGCCAAGCTCGTGCCTTACCTACCACCCGCGCACGCTGTCGCTGCTCGCCACTGTACGTCTCTGTCATATAATGCCTGCTGTCTCGCCAAGCTCGTGCCTACCACCCGCGCACGCTGTCGCTGCTGGCCACTGTACTCTCATACAATGCCTGCTGGCTCGCCACGCTCGTGCCTTACCACCCACGCACGCTGTTGCTGCTCGCCACTGTACGTCTGTCATATAATGCCTGCTGTCTCGCCAAGCTCGTGCCTTACCTACCACCCGCGCACGCTGTCGCTGCTCGCCACTGTACGTCTCTGTCATATAATGCCTGCTGTCTCGCCAAGCTCGTGCCTACCACCCGCGCACGCTGTCGCTGCTCGCCACTGTACGTCTCTCTCATACAATGCCTGCTGGCTCGCCACGCTCGTGCCTTACCACCCACGCACGCTGTTGCTGCTCGCCACTGTACGTCTGTCATATAATGCCTGCTGTCTCGCCAAGCTCGTGCCTTACCTACCACCCGCGCACGCTGTCGCTGCTCGCCACTGTACGTCTCTGTCATATAATGCCTGCTGTCTCGCCAAGCTCGTGCCTTACCACCCGCGCACGCTGTCGTTGCTCGCCACTGTACGTCTCTCTCATACAATGCCTGCTGTCTCGCCAAGCTCGTGCCTACCACCCGCGCACGCTGTCGCTGCTCGCCACTGTACGTCTCTCTCATACAATGCCTGCTGTCTCGCCAAACTCGTGCCTTACCACCCGCGCACGCTGTCGCTGCTCGCCACTGTACATCTCTCTTATACAATGCCTGCTGTCTCGCCAAGCTCGTGCCTTACCACCCGCGCACGCTGTCGCTGCTCGCCACTGTACGTCTCTCTCATACAATGCCTGCTGGCTCGCCAATCTCGTGCCTTACCACCCGCGCACGCTGTCGCTGCTGGCCACTGTACATCTCTCTTATACAATGCCAAACACTTCAAGTATATTGAGCATACATACAATGCCTGATTGCTCACCACGCTCGTGCCTTACCACCCACGCACGCTGTCGCTGCTCGCCACTGTACGTCTCTCTCATACAATGCCTGCTGGCTCGCCAATCTCGTGCCTTACCACCCGCGCACGCTGTCGCTGCTCGCCACTGTACATCTCTCTTATACAATGCCTGCTGTCTCGCCAAGCTCGTGCCTTACCACCCACGCACGCTGTCGCTGCTCGCCACTGTACGTCTCTCTCATACAATGCCTGCTGGCTCGCCAATCTCGTGCCTTACCACCCGCGCACGCTGTCGCTGCTGGCCACTGTACATCTCTCTTATACAATGCCAAACACTTCAAGTATATTGAGCATACATACAATGCCTGATTGCTCACCACGCTCGTGCCTTACCACCCACGCACGCTGTCGCTGCTCGCCACTGTACGTCTCTCTCATATAATGCCTGCTGTCTCGCCAAACTCGTGCCTTACCACCCGCGCACGCTGTCGCTGCTCGCCACTGTACATCTCTCTTATACAATGCCTGCTGTCTCGCCAAGCTCGTGCCTTACCACCCGCGCACGCTGTCGCTGCTCGCCACTGTACGTCTCTCTCATACAATGCCTGCTGGCTCGCCAATCTCGTGCCTTACCACCCGCGCACGCTGTCGCTGCTGGCCACTGTACATCTCTCTTATACAATGCCAAACACTTCAAGTATATTGAGCATACATACAATGCCTGATTGCTCACCACGCTCGTGCCCTACCACCCACGCACGCTGTCGCTGCTGGCCACTGTACTCTCATACAATGCCTGATTGCTCACCACGCTCGTGCCCTACCACCCACGCACGCTGTCGTTACTCGCCAAATAATAATTTCCCCTTAAAATTTAGATACTAACACAATATATACTTGAAGTGTTTGTGAGTTCTGATTAAAATTACTGTCTTAATGTCTGGTATATGTTAGTCACTAATAATAAATTGTTTGTTAGATATGTTTACCGATACAGCGTCGGTGGTCTATTGGCTAGGGCCGCTGCCTCCCGTCCGGGAGACGCGGGGTCGATCCCCACCTTCTTCCTTCGACTCCTTTTTTTTATTTTATAAATCCAAACTTCTTAGTTTCTGCTATCGAACATTAAAGAATGTTTGCTCTATCTTTAAAATTTACCGAGTTATAAAGGTTTGAAATTCAAGATTAGACAGAAAGGTACATACCGACTCGTGACGTCATTTGTTAGTAACGCCATATAATCTCCATACAAAAAATCGTTTTTGAAAGAGAAAGACATATTGAAACTTTAAAAAATCACTGTAAATTCGTTTTTCAACCAATTCTGTTTTTTTCTTCGCGAATTGTCTGATACTAATCTATATTTTAAAAATAATTCATAAAATATGGTAAATTTAGGAACAGTCCGATCCCCTATTATGTTTTCGAATTTCGAATTCATGTACGTTTATTCGACGCTCTTACGGTGAAGAAAAACATCGTGATGAAACCTGCACACTTCAGAGAAGAAATTCAAAGGTTGTGTGTGAAGTCAACTAACCCGCACTGGGCCAGCGTGGTCGACTAAGATCTAATCACCCTAATTCAGAGTAGGCTCGAGCCCCTCAGTGAGGACGTATATTTTATTATATTTTATTATATTTTTATTTTATTATATTTATATTTTTATTTATGGACGTATATTTTTGTTTCTTTGTATTTATTTCTTTATTTTTATTTTTATTTCTTTATAGCGTTTACGTCGAGAAATGATTTGTAAAAATCTTAATTCGAATAAAAAAAATTTGACTTTTGACTTTTATTTTATTTTGACTACAGACAGCCTTATACTTATACAGACTATACAATTTTCGGCTTTGAGTGCCAACAATGGTTAATATGAAATAATAAAAATACATCAAGACAATCTCGGGAAAAACGTGCAAGTACATCTAACAACAATGCATGAAATAAATGCATGAACTGTTGATGAGATATGTTTATTTTGATATCTTGTAGCTGATGTTCTTGACGACCGCTGCGATGCTGATTCTATCCACCGGCCTGACTTCCCTGGGAGCCCTCTCGCGCGCATCTCGCGACCCTGCGCAGCTGAACTCCAGCATGCTGCGCGCTATGTCCAGAGTACAGTACGACTCATCTGTGCGCAGTGCCTTCTCGTCCATGCAAATTGAGGTGACTTGACTACACATGAATCTGACTTCAGCGTCGTTAGTCTGAAGTGACATAACTCAATTACTTAATTAGGTTTTAGATCATGTTATGGGACCTTTGAAATTCACGTCCTTTTTACAAGGGCTTTATTTGACAAGTGGCAGATATTCGTAGAGCCGCCTTGTGGCTCGAATTCGTTTGAGCAGATAATTCAAATACCAGAATAGACTGAGTGGGCAGTTTTTACAAGGTAGACGTCAATTTGTTGAAGACCGAAGAATGCAACAGAAACGGTCAATGTAAAAATTTTTGGGAGGCCTACACTTTGTCTAGTCTAGCGAAGATTCTTTTAGGTTAATATGATGAAGAATTTTATCCTATCTGTTACTTGGCCAGAACTTAGAACCTAAGCACTTTACTGTGGTCGAATGAATGTTATTAATCCATGTTTGTCTGTTTAGCTTCGTTGCTGTGGTGTGCAGTCAACCAATGACTGGTTCAGACACCGTCGCACGCTTCCTGCTTCCTGCTGCAACCGCTGGGCTCATGGAAAGGTACGTCAAGCAACACGTCAAGATATTATAATATAAGGTGTTTCAAATTGTTTAGTCGGCAAATGTCAGAATTCTAGAAATGACATGAGTCTGCAAAGTAGTTCAGGTTCAGGGTAGGCTCAAGTCCCTCGATAAGGACGTTTATGAGCTATTGATGAAAAAAAAATAAGATAAATCAATCACACTATTATAAACGTGAAAATATATTTGGATGTTTAGATGTTTGGATTGTTGTTCCGCTTTCACGCTTAAAGCGCTCAACGGATTTGGATGAAATTTGGAATGAAAATAGTTTGTAACCTAGATTAACACATTGGATACTTTTTACGGGAAAAAATCTTATTCCCACGGGAAAATCGAGCGTAGCCGCGGGCCGAACCGCTGGTAAGAAATAAATGTAATAAAACAAAAATAATTAAAGAAAAGTATTTATTAAAAAAAAAACGAAACAGAAGGAGATTGACCAAGCGACCAAGGCATTTCATATCGATATCAAACTTATTGTCCCACGATGATTGATGGTCACGAAAAAAAGAATTTACCTGCTAACCCTACGCTACGTTCCGATACAGCGCTTTTAGTTCCGTCAGTTGTCATTTGTGTCAGCCCATAACAACCCTATATACTTAATATTTTTTATTTAAAAAAATTCTTATTTATATGCAAAAGCATCTTAATTACAAGCAATTTATTATTGAAGTCATCAGCTTGTGGGGCATCTTAGATTTGCGATATTGCCCGTGAGCAATTTCCTTTACTTTAAGAAACAAATATAATAATAAATATTTATATATAGCACCACCAGCAGTGGACTGTAACGGGCCGTTGATGTTGATATATATATATATTATGAGACCAAAAAGTTTTGGTAAAAGTGCTCTTAAAGCAGGTAAAAATAAAAACATTGCATTTACTTATTAATATGCAAACGCTTAACCAATGGGTTCAAACGCTTTCCTGATAAGTGATCCTCTCGCCGATTCAACACTAATATTGAATAAATCAAAATCACAGTCCTTACACAGGTTGTTGAAACCACTGCTCGCACGCCACGTACGTATTTTGTCTATAATGAATGTTAGTGTTTGGAAGGTATACTGGTGGATTAAAACGCAAGGGTTTAGTAGGAACTCTTAAGCTCACCTGGGAGAGGAGATCAGGACAATCTATAATACTTTGGACAATTTAAAAAAAAAATGTCGTGTCAGCAACCTCGCGTCGATAGTCAATGGGAGGAGATGATGTTTCTTGCACAAATCTAAATATTGGGTGGAATCATAACGATCTTTAGTTCTGTAACACAGATGACGAAGATTTTTTTCTGGATATTCTCAATACGGATAATGTAAGTGGCGTATCTAGGATTCCAAACCTGCGATGCGTATTCGAGGTTACTTCTAACTAATGTGCAGTACAATATTTTGAGCGTTTTGGGTTGTGTGAAATCTTTACTGACTCTAATAAGAAATCCCAAGTACTTGTAGGCTTTCGATAGGATAGTATATACGTGAGTCTCAAATACAAGCTTGGAATCGTGGAGAACGCCCAAATCACGTACAATGGAATTCCTTGGCAAGCTTTCCCCCTTGATAGTATAATCAAAACTGACTGGTGTAAGCTTACGAGTGTATGTTACCACCTGCACTTAGAAGGGTTGAGGTCGACGTAGTTATTCAGGCAGTAAACCTCAAGATGCTTCAGATTGGATTGGAAGATCCCTAGCATCATCCATCTTAGAGACAGCAGCGAACATTTTCATGTCATCCGCAAAACAAAGAAGTTGAGGTGTTTTAGAGCACAGGCCGATTAACAAATGTTGTGAATAGCAAAGGGCCGAGCAGGGAACCTTGCGGGACCCCGCTTGGGATCAAAACCCAACGCGAGATGTAATTGTTTATAACAATAGCCTGTGAACGATTTTCAACATATGAAGAGAACCATCTTAGTAAATCTCCTCTAATACCGATGTTTGAAAGTTTTTCCACTAGGATATCATGTTTGATTCGATCAAAGGCCTTGCTATAATCGGTGTAGACGACATCGACCTGCGCTCCACCATTCATTGCCTCTGTGACAAAAGAGTTTAATAGTACCAAATTGTATACAGTAGAACGGCCCTTCATAAATCCGTGCTGTGACTGACTCAATGATTGTTTTATTGACGGATATACTTGACTGTAAACTATGTCTTCGAGAACCTTAGATAGATATTAGACATTTGTCGACTAAACCTTTTAAATAAAGAAGAAGAGCAGTTTTCGAGCTTGGATTTCGGTTTTTATCTTATACAACGTATTAGCAAAATAACACAAAACCTCTTCGAGTGGTAAGCTAGCCTGTGAAACAACTTTTGTTCCTATTGTTTTGCCTCCCGATCATGGTCTAAGCAGTAAAACGTCCAACAGCGCGAAACGTCTAATGAGCAGTAATTAGCCATGATGAAAAGGCCCATGTAGCAAAACGTCCAACTCACAGATGGTCTGTATAGCTGAACGTCTATTTTGCAAATCTACAATTTTAAAATGTGTACACTCATGATAGAAAATAAAAAAGCCATTTGTAAAGTACCTACTTAAAAAGTTGTTATTAAAAAAAACATGTTAAAAACACTAGCTTTTTAAATATTATTAGGATGCTATAGGCGTACAAATTCCCCTTAATTTATGCACCTAATATCCTTTTGATATGGCCAATGTTTTACCAAAAATTCAAAGGGATTAACTTTTTGACCCTCAAGCATTTGCAGCTCTTTTGTATTATACCGATTTTTCTTTTTTTTCTTTTTTAATAAATACAATAAATGGTGTGGAATAATCAGTAGTGTGACAAATGAGAAATAAAAACCTGTTTGTCACACTGGTGTGATTACTGGTGTGACTACGAGTCGGCAATGAAAATAATGATATAAAAATTACGTACCCAAGTATCCACATATTTTGAGATTGTAACGATTTGCGAAATAGTTCGTCATCGTTCATCTACACAGACCATCTGAGAGTTGGACGTTTAGCTACATGGACCTTTTCCTAATTAGGCTTACTTTACTGCTCATTAGACGTTTCGCGCTGTTGGACGTTTTGCTGCTTAGACATTCTGAACGGGAGGCTTTTTTTTTTAATTAGCAAATATTATATTTAACTTTCATACAAAAAAACTCGATCAGCTAAACAGTTTGTATGAAAGTTCAATTTTGTTTTTTTTTGCGAATTGTAAAATTTTGTAAAACAAAAGTTGTTCAATTTCATAGGCTGACCTACCCGTAAGGTTTTGCGTTAGTTTGCTAACACGTTGTATTGTGGCCATTTATTAAAGGACTGGGTTGTCCATATGTTTTTAATAATAATAATAATAAAGGTGAACTGAAGAAGTTTCCCCATAATAATTCTTTAATTCAGACCAGGGATTCAGACCAGGGATCCATTTTGCTAACACGTTGTATTGTGGCCGTTCATTAAAGGACTGGGTTGTCCATATTACTTACACACAGTTTTTGCTAACACGTTGTATAGTGGCCGTTCATTAAAGGACTGGGTTGTCCATATTACTTACACACAGTTTTTGCTAACACGTTGTATAGTGGCCGTTCATTAAAGGACTGGGTTGTCCATATTACTTACACACAGTTTTTGCTAACACGTTGTATAGTGGCCGTTCATTGAAGGACTGGGTTGTCCATATTACTTACACACAGTTTTTGCTAACACGTTGTATAGTGGCCGTTCATTAAAGGACTGGGTTGTCCATATTACTTACATACAGTTTTTGCTAACACGTTGTATAGTGGCCGTTCATTAAAGGACTAGGTTGTCCATATTACTTACACACAGTTTTTGCTAACACGTTGTATAGTGGCCGTTCATTGAAGGACTGGGTTGTCCATATTACTTACACACAGTTTTTGCTAACACGTTGTATAGTGGCCATTCATTGAAGGACTGGGTTGTCCATATTACTTACACACAGTTTTTGCTAACATGTTGTATAGTGGCCGTTCATTGAAGGACTGGGTTGTCCATATTACTTACACACAGTTTTTGCTAACACGTTGTATTGTGGCCGTTCATTAAAGGACTGGGTTGTCCATATTACTTACACACAGTTTTTGCTAACACGTTGTATAGTGGCCGTTCATTGAAGGACTGGGTTGTCCATATTATTTACACACCTACGAATAAAGAAGCTATAGAAGTCGCATTCCGTTCAAAAAATGGCCCCACGCCAAGGACAACAAAGAAGGCGGGGCTTAAAAAGGGCAACACACGCGCTAGTTAGTCTGTCACGCATAATGTATATAAGATTCTTTTAGTAAATAATGACAAAGTAATCTCTTTATTTTTGACGGGAAACCATTGCCAGCAGGATCGCACATGGTGAATGGATCCCCGAAATAATGTAGTCTCTCCTTAGTTCAAACTTGTATTTCAACGTTAGTAGATTGGCAAGATTTTAATGGATACAAAATACAATACGAAATCGTGAGAAGTTTGACTCAGAGTAATGGCCTCTTCCAAAAAACAAGCACACAATCACACATTTAAATAATATATATAAGATGATTTTAGTATTTACTAAAATCTGATTCATATGAGTAATGCAAAAGTACGATAATTTTTAATTTGACTTGTTCTATCACACTTAATGCATAACACATCCACTGCACAAGTGACGCGATCCAATCACTGTTATCCGTCATGTCGTGAACCAATCAGCGCGCTTGTCGGAATATGACGTGATGCGTGAACGCATCCAATTGGCCTGTCTACAGTGGCGTTACTCGTTTAAGTACTCGAGATTTGGGGCCATATTTTTATTGGGTTTTGTTTACAATTACATTTCTATAGCTTCCTTATTCGTAGTTACACACAGTTTTTGCTAACACCGCCGTTTACTAAAGGACTGGATTGTCCATATTACTTTACACACAGTTTTTTTTAGCGTGATGTTTGCGACGTGCCGCTGTTCACGTCGGGTTGTCTGCACGCTGCTCTGTTCGAACTACGCTATTACGCCAACTCCATGTCCATTCTCGCGTCAATTATCATTATTACTCTGGTAAGAAGTTTAGTCAAACAGATACTTATAGTTTACTTTGAAGTTGATACATTATCGTATAATCAATGGCGTAATTTTGTCCCACGCTCATACAAAATAGAGAATAAGAATACTATTTGTTTTGTATTATTTGAAACAGGTACATTATTATTTTTAAAAGGTTGCTTGTTTGATATAAAACACCAAAAATGCTAAATTAATATATGTATGTATGACAGAATACCCTTGTGATGGTGAGTTATATGTGGAAATAATTCGGTATGACTTTTGATATATAACCGTTATATGGCCAGAAGCTTTTGCCAGCTCAATAACTCGGGTTTGTGAGGTCAATCGTCGGCTATAATAGTCGTAACCAAGCCTAAGTTAGTTTGCCAGCTCAATAACTCGGGTTTGTGAAGTCAATCATCGGCAATAACAGTCGTAACCAAGCCTAAGTTAGATTGCCAGCTCTATAACTCGAGTTTGTGAGGTCAATCGTCGGCTATAACAGTCGTATCCAAGCCTAAGTTAGTTTGCCAGCTCAATAAGTCGGGTTTGTGAGGTCAGTCCTTGGGCATAACAGTCGTAACCAAGCCTAAGTTAGTTTGCCAGCTCAATAACTCGGGTTTGTTATTGTTTGTTAAGACATTAAAGTAAGTAAAACAATTTTTAAAAAACTGCAAAATATAATGCTAGGTATAAATGAAGAGGAACAAGCTTAGTTTTTAGTGCATGATAGTTTTTAATTAGTGATAGGTACATTATTCGCGTTTATCTTTGAGCGCTGTACTCGCCAGCAAACTGTTTCAGTTTGGCGAGATGTGTTTGTATGTCAAATGTACCACTGTTTGCAAATAAATAAATAATAAATTGTGAGGTCAATCGTCGGCTATAACAGTCGTAACCAAGGCTAAGTTAGTTTGCCAGCTCAATTATTCGGGTTTGTGAGGTCAATTGTCGGCTCGGCTATAACAGTCGTAACCCAGCCTAAACTAGTTTTTTGGCCTGATTTACTAAAGTCAACTTATGTTTTATATCAGTCGGTGACCCTGTTCACGACTGCGTATACGCTGGTGTCGGGCGTGATCGAGCGTGGCGAGCTGCGCGCGCTCAAGTCTGCGCCGGCGCTGCGCGTCGCGTGTCTGCACGCCCCCTCCGTCCCGCTCGCGCCGCCCTACACCACCACGCCCATCTTACCGCAGCCTCAGCAGATGTAAGCACTAGAAGATCTGTCTTTTTGGTGGGGATGTGAAGTCTGTCAAATCGACCACGATAGTTGTACTTCTTCACTTCTCCGACAGAAAGATTTATCATGGAGACGCGGCGTGTATTTGCATACAAAAAAGCGCGTGATAATGCTTCTGTATAAAACGTATGTCACGTTAACGCCATTTTATGGGTAGGTTTTGCCACGACAAGTGCCGCCGCTCAGCGCCCCCGGCGCGGCCGCGTGCAATGCACCGCGTCTCCATAAAAGAGGGCGTACATTACATACGCAGACTTCGAGTATTTATGCCGGTTCTACATTCTAGGATGAAACTTGGAAACATGGATGTATGTTGAAATAAACAGAGAAGTGTTCCTTATGAACCTGAAGCGTACTGCACTGCATTTTTTTTATCTTCGTGTTTAGCCCGACAGTTTAGAGCGGGCATAAAAGAAAAATAGAAATCCTTCATTGGCCTCTATTCGGGATGTCACGCTCTAATCCTTAATTTAAGTTAGTCCGTCTTTTTTACCTTTTAAAGATTGAAAAGGGACAGGAGATGGCCATCCCAATATTAGAGCTGTCAAACATCGAATTTGAACCTTATGGCCGTGTGGATTGCACAATTTTAAAGAGCACTTAAAACATGCGACTTAAAAATCTCTTAAACTGACAACTATGCCCTTATTTTAGGTTGTCATTCGATCTAATGAATATCATTCGTTCATCACCTCTCCTTCATTGGTCATAAAAACGAAAAGGATAGCTGGATTTTAAAATTAGAATTAGAGCATGACATCCCGAATCGAGGCCATTGCCTCCTACCGATTTGGCAATTGCTTTCCAACCCATATGTTTTTCAATTTATTTCATTAGATATTATTTATTTGTATAGTCAGTTATTAAAAACGTCTATAACAGTCAGGCTAACTTTACTTTAATTATAAGGCAGAAACAGGAAAATTATATAGACATTAACAATATTTTTCTATTTTACTAGCGTTGTTTCTTTATGACTAAAATTACTTTAATATAATTCGGTTTCGAATTCAAGTCAATAATTCATAATTCATTTTTTTACTTATGAATTATATAAGTAAAAAAATCTAAATTCAATATTTTTTTATGTATTTAGTAATAATGTATTTTGTATACGGTTAGATTTTGTTTTTGTGTTGTGTTTTGTTTGTGATTCGTTTTATACAAATTATAAGTGAGCTAAAAGCGCAACATATTTTTTAATTTTTATTATGGATATAATAATAATGCGAAAGTCAAGGATAATCTTTTTAATTGTAATTTTTTGAACACAATACAACATGCAAGCATCAAAATGCTTTATGAAAAATCAAGAAACAATCATAATTATCATCTTTCTATATTTGGTACCTATTTTTGGTTACTTTCAAAATTATTCGAGAAACGATTTCTATAGACAAACAAAAAACTATAATATACTATGAAAAACTTGTTACTACATGCACAGACGCAGGCGGCTCCGGCGAGGATCATTCTACTAATAATTAGTAGTAAGTAATTGATAACTGTAGAACTAAAAGTAATAACGAACTGAATTAACTTTTCTGCACGCAATTTGGCCTGGTTTTTAGTCCATCTTTTATAACAAGTCGAAAAATTCGCTTTTATTACCATGAACAAAAGAAGTTCATAGTAAACTAATCATCATAATAAAAATCATCAAAATACAACTGACCAGCTCCATGGTGTTGATCTTCTGATATGATTCGGAAACATGGACGCTGAAAAAGGTTGACCGTAAACGCATAGATGTTTTTGAAATCTGATTCTGGAGGAAGGTAGATGCTAATTCCCTGGACTGATTTTCGTACCAATAACTCCTTTCTCAGAGAGCAAAATATAAAGACGAGACTGACCTTGATCTGTCTTCGTGGGATCGTGGAGTTCATGAATTCGAGATTTGGATTCGTGGAGCTTTGACGTCGAAAAATGATTTGTAAAAATCTTAATTCGAATAAAAAAAATTGACTTTTGACTTTTTTTTTGACATTAGCCACATTGCCGGGAAGGATGGATATAACCTTGAACAGCTCATGATTACTGGCAAAATTGAAGGCAAATGCCTCGTATGTTAGACCAAGTGACGGGTGAACCACGACCCTCAACAATGACAAGAGGAGGAGTCTGAAACTAGGTGAATAACGCATCTCAACTTGTATTCAAACAAGATGCAGCAACAATCAGGCCGGAGTAGCGCGAACAACGTTAAAATTGGCGGTTTGTATCGCACGCGGTTCCTTTTGCAGACTTCGTTTATTCTTCTACTAAACTTTGATTTCCAGTTGCTCATCATGATAAACGTATGCGTATTATATTTTATCCTGCGGGCTTATTTTATTTGGCATGTTATGCCTTAGTTCGACTGGTAAGAGACTCACTTTTGATTCTAATTGAGTTCTTTATAATAAACTTATAATCTAGAGAAACACTTTAGATGCGATTGTAATGTAATGTTTTGGTGGCTAGATAATTCAATTACATATATACATTTGTTGAAAATTTGGTCAGCCATAGTAACCTATCTGTTAGTTGTACATTTAACAAAGGCATATATTTAATTTTATACTTTGTCGCGGTACCGCTTAGATTAGTTAAGATCGAGCTAGGTTACTGT
Source organism: Carpatolechia fugitivella (assembly GCA_951230895.1). Classification (NCBI taxonomy): domain Eukaryota; kingdom Metazoa; phylum Arthropoda; class Insecta; order Lepidoptera; family Gelechiidae; genus Carpatolechia; species Carpatolechia fugitivella. Next base: position 6,614,717 of record OX579653.1, on the reverse strand, counting down.
TGTTGAGATGAAGCTTTGCAATGATTATCTAGTAAAAAGTTGGTTCAACATGGGCGCTTACATTTAGATCTATAGCTTACTTGGCTCAATCTTCAACAGAGGCAGATATTTTGTATTGATTGGGATCTAGCTAGGTGACTTTGGTTGAGATCTAGTAAGGGTTCTATAGTTGGTTCAACATGAATAGATATTTTAGGTTATTTTGGTTGAGATCTAGCTAAGTGGCTTTGCTTGCTAACGTGGTTGTGGAATGGTTTATGCGCCGCGCCGCCTGCCCCCGTCACGCACGCAGCCTGCGCCCACGCGCCACGCCTCTATACATATTCACAACAATAGCTAAATAGTACCGTTAATAAGTCTAGTATAATAATTTGAAGCGATTGACGTATTGCTTATTTTTAGAATTCGAAGATTATAGGGACTTACTCATATTCAACATTTTCCACATTCATTACAATATTAAAGCTTAATTTATATATAAAGTGCTAACAAATGATGTACCAATATTTTTCGATCTGATAGTGCCTGGCTCTCTGAGTACACAAGTATAAAACAATAAAAAGTTTTAGTTTTTAGAGAAATTTAGGGCAGCAACTTTACGTTTTTACGTACCTAAGATAAACAACGACATTCAAAATAACGATGTACCCTTGAAAGAAAGAGCTGTCATTTAATGCACGCACATATTATACGTGCGAATTTTCATTTATTTATTTTGTTCAGAAAATAAAAACAATTAAATCATATAATAAAAAAATAATGATCACCGGTGAACGATTCCTTGCTCTGTGGTTTAGATATAAATAAGTTAACATCTCTTAAAGTATTGGTACCTAATTTGGTAGCTTTGGTACTTGGAACTTATTATTTTCAAACAAAACTTGACATAAAGACAGTGAAATGATATTTTGAGAACGCGTCGCTTACTTACAGATTGTGGGATAAAACTAAAACTTAAACTAACATTTAATCCATCCACATGAGAACATCATTAATTGCCTTCTGCTACGACGTAGACAGCGCGTAGCAGGCCGTAGACAAAGCGTAGCAGGCCGTAGACAGCGCGTAGCAGGCGTAGTCGTCGCGTAGCTAAGTCAAACAAAATGCATGGAAGGTCTTGCCTTGCATTGCAGTACACGTATTTAAAAAAAAATACGTAGCATTTTGTACTTCTCTATAGTGTAAAATAAAAAAAATAAAAATACTAATAGATTGTGTGTGTGTGTGTGTGTGTGTGTGTGTGTGTGTGTGTGTGTGAAACAATAAATCTATTATTGGGTAACTACATATATAAATACTTAGGGCCACTTTTACGAAACCCCTAATTGAAATTAAAATGGTATTTAAATAGAAAATGTTGTTTAACGTATTGCACCATACATAATCACAATTAGGTGAGCTGTCAAAATTAATTACAGAAAAATGGCAAATTAACTAAGCTAATAGCGATTAACAAAAGTGTCATTTTGATGTTGTTTGCTGCAGTCGTCAAGACAACGGTCTTTAGCTGCCATGCACACGTTTCAAACCAAGCAAACAATTTTCGATGTACGGTATGGAACCTGTCAAATAATTTAAATTTCTATAGTCAAAAATGTTACTGACGTAAAATGGAACGTAGGTTGGTAGTCATAGACATTATTTTTTAGTTTATTTTCTACAAAAATTGTCACAGAAGAGACTCTAATTACAATTTCTTAATTAATGACAAAATCTATTTGGTGCAAGACATTACTAATTTTAATTAATTTAAATTGCAATTAGGGGTTAATTATTATTAGTTAATTCAAATTTAGCTAATTTTAAACACTATTTGGTAAAAGCCACCCTTAAAATTTTATTGTTTCAAAGAACTCTTAACAAGAGGCAATAAATGTGGAATTAAAATGTTGAATTTGGAATAGTCCGACTATGTTAGTGATGACGAGGTGCGGTCCGGGCGTCGCCACATGCTCTCTTGCTCACACTCAAACATGCACCACTCGTGTCCTCTCTCTCACTCATGCCCACACCACTCGCGCGACTGTGGCTACCCAACCCACTTATGCAAACCTTTACATTATAGCAGTCTTTGTAGATTTGGAAAATTTGACAATAATTAATACTAGAAAAATCGGATAGCACATGCCAATCTGAATAATTGTGAATAATTTCTTCACAATATATTATATATTAATAGAATATTTTGTACGAATATACAAAGTGTAAGTGACAGGTCTTCACAAATAGTAGAATAAGATGCAGCACGTGATTTTGAATAATTTTCCACCGGAATTTCTCTGAGAGAAATGGTTTTTAGTGGTTCTAGAAAAAAAAAACAGATTTATTTACTTAAGATTTATGAACATCATTCGTGTGTCGATTATATTAACATAATATACTTAATGCACTGTGTTAGTTTGTAGAGAACACTTAAAAAACGTAATTTTATGTTAAAATCTATGTATGGAGTTCCGATGGAGTATGATTCAAGATCATGGGCTGAATTTACCCTATTATTTTATACAGTTACATCCTGTATAGTTCGCCAAGCCATTGTTTTTTCTAATGTTATCTACTTCTGTAATAGAGTGCATGCATGCACTCTATTCAGTATTACTTTGCCTTAGTATGCCTGAAATATATCCATATTTCAGGCATCGTCAACACTGACTTGGTTTGCATAAGGGGGTGTTCACATATCATACAATAAGAATCTCACTAACTCTATCGACGTGTTATAATCGGATTTAACCGTATATCATCTCTTTTTATTGCTCAAGAACGTCACTTGTCCGAAAAATAAATACTTACACATGGAATTTGCGAGCGTCACATACATTCTTTATTACTATTATTATTTATTTATTTAAAATTAAATATAACTTTACAGCATACTTAGCCAAAACGTTACATTCAAAACATATTAACAATTAATCGATAGATACTAAATACATTTAAATTCACAATAGTTATGCACCTAACTAGGTGTATTGTCATACAAGTTTATGTTGTCATTCTATAATAAGAAACATTGATTTTGTTTATTTTCTTTGTCTAATAATGAAATATACTTCTTTGAGCAACAGAAAGAGATAAGATATTCCGGCGTGCGACACAAAACAGTAGACAAATAAAATTCAAGCGCTGCTGTTAAACTTTCAATCAACCAGGCAGGACCAGGTCTCTTCCTGCAGTTACACGCCCGACCTTTGCTTTTTTGTGTCGCATATTGCACGTCCGTCGGTAACTTGGTGGGATCCGCGTAGGCGCCGGAACCGCGTCTCGTCGCTACTCTACGCACCCATCGCGGCGTCCGCGCATGAGTCGCGGGGTCAACGAAACCTGGGCGGACAAACACTCGCCACGCACTCCCATTTCATATTGAACCCCAACAAAAAACTTGTAATTGACCTCGCGCACGAATTGAATTAATTTGATTGCGCGCAGCGAGTGTACGTTTGCCCTGAGGTGTCCCAGAAGTAAAAATACAAAAAATGTTTATTTATTCACTTGTTATACTTCTCTTCAAAAACATCGAAACACCTTGCATATTTATGATTTTAAAGGAACAACAGAAAAATGTGTATATTTAGGAATATATATGTTAAATGTCGTTTAATAGTGAGTAATATGATTTTCCGAATCCTATCATTCATTAGTCACTATGAAACGACATTTGACATATATTCCTAAATATACACATTTTTCTGTTATTCCTTACAAAACATAAACTTGCAAGGTGATTCGATTTTTTTTATGATAAGTAAGCTAAGTTAGTAAATTGTATTATGTTATTAAAATTATACACCTCAAATAAGGTTATGGTTCCAAAGACCCTAAGACAATCATTTTCATTTTTGAAAACTTTTTTAGCTTAGGTATACGTATTTTCTTAATTTTGTACTCGCTGTTAAGTTCTGAGAAGTTCTTTACTTTGACCCCATGCGTTGCGTGCGCGTGAACTCCTCACACAGCGGACGCCATTATTGACAGAAGGCATCACTCAACAGAGATTGCGGCACACCGTTCTAAAGATCCTAACTACTCGATAACACTATAATATTGCTATAACGAAGATAAAATACTTTGATATAATCGACAATATCGTGCCCCGCAGCCGTATATACATTACTAGCTGTCAGCCCGCGGCTTCGCTTACGAGGTTTTGTATTTTCCCTTGGGAATAAGATACTTCCTTGCTGTAAAAAGGATAACAATACTAGAATATTTTTGATAAATCCTAATGTCACATGCCGCTATATTATCTAACATTAAAAGCTGTAAAGAAATGGTTTATTTTTATATTAGAAGCTCCAAAAATTTTATCTGATGCTTAAAACTAAGTTAAGTATGTTCTTTTTTTTCAAGTGATCACATGACAATCAGATTTGTCAAATATTTCTAGTACATATTTTTCTCCGACTCAAGGTATCTGCATGCCAACTTCATTGGTAAAGCCGTGAAAAGACAGACAGAGTTGCTTTCGCATTTAGAATTATACAGTATCACATGCGGTTCCGGGCGCCGCGCCGGCATGCGCGCGCGCTCGCTAAGTTAAGGCGTCGAGTCGCGGCGCGCTGCCGTAATTGGTTAACATTAGGTCTATCTAGAATAAATAGTGGGTTGCGCTTGCGCTCAAGGCGGCTCTAGCGCCGCGCGCCGCGGTGCTTGCGATGAGCCGCCAGCCGGCGGGCCGGGCCGGTCACCCACAGCGCCATCTGCGCCAGCCGGCCCGTCGGGCTTGTCGCCCACAACACCAGCAGCAGCAGCGCCGCCGTCACCGAGCGCCGCGCTCTGCCCATAACAACACCAAACTGTCAGCTCGCTCGCTCTCTCTTTGTTTTCACCCCCAACCGTCGTCACTTCAGAACTTTTACATTCACCTTTTGCAGCGATGTAGTCGTGTGATAGATAAGTAAAAAAAAAACAGAGGTAAAAGACTAAACTTAAGACATACATACCTAACTCGATTTCGATCGCTAGGGTCGTATCGAGTAAGGCAATGCATCTGTTTCACGACTAATTCGTTGCAAAAGATCGCCACGAAAAGGTATCTATACTCTCAGCACAGTCCCATGTTGGGCGCCAAATAAGTTATCGATAACTATGACGCCCAAATTGGGACCATTTTATGTGAAGTATCTTTCAATATTCGTGTAGCTCTACTTAATGAGGTCTAAAAATATTTAAAAAATAAGAAATTTTCTACCATTTGTACACGAATTTCGATAGATGATTAAAAACTGAACATCGATAACTCTATTTCGGGAGTCACATCCTTAATAATAATTAAGATGTCGAAATCGTACTTTTTTTCTAGTCTAAATCTAGGTCTAAATGAGAAAATTGTGATTAAAATTAAAATAAGACTCAAAATATTATTAAAAATAATCAAAGATTCAGAAACATGCTCAGTCAAGCTTTTAATATGTTCCCATATTCACAATTGCAGCCGATTTGATAACGTATTCAGTATCATCTCTATTTGAAAAAAAACTTGTTGGTCTCTCTTTTATTACACATTTTTGATTTTCATGCCGACTCGTGGCTGACTATTGGTCACCAGTGTGATCTTAATGTATTGTCACATTGGCAATTGTAGGCTCGTCTAGTCTAGTCTCTCGGCGATTTAGTTTTTATACCTAATAATGCGGTCTTTATTAAGTACCTATGTTGAATAATGTATGTGAATACAGGCAGTTCCGTAAGGGTACGACTCTGGCTGACATGCTCGACAATATGAGGAAACTATTACACATGCAACATAAAATGATACCTGAAATGAAGTATCTCTTCGATTCGATTCACAATCCAGTTCGTCAGTAAAAAGTAAAATAAAAAATATTATTTTTAGTCGATTTTTGACTTATAGAGCTGTGGATTGAAGGAGACGCTCAGATGCGAGACTTTTGTAACTCTTATCGCAAAGAATTGGAGGTTTAGTTTAAAATTACCAAGAAAAATTGCATGTCAATCTTAGTGTTATGTGGACCCTTTGAAATATACAACTATGTAGTTCAGTTATCCAGTTAAGTTGACTGAACTAGTGGGTTTTTTTATTGGTCAATTACAATAAATACAAAAATTTCCTCTCCGTCCTTCAAGGCTCAAACCATAGATTAAAAATAAAATTGGTATCTATAATTGACTAACAAATGTGGAAATTATTTAAGATTAAATCCATTTCACCATGTTCCACCCTTTAGCTGGATGGTGTTAGGTTTTTATATAAACAGCTCCATAAATCACAGACAATCGAATCGAAGACGCAAGCGTTGAAATAAAAACGTGTTAATACAGCAGATGTAATAATGAGTAATAAGAGTGTGGATGGTTACCGAGGCACACAACACGCGAGATTGCTCACCAAAGTAGCGCACTGGCCGCCCTGCAACAAGCGAAAGGACGCTTCACACACAGACACTCCAAGCTGAAGGGTAGCGCGCATGTCGCCAAAATATATCGCGTGGGATACAACGTACAACGCCTTTGATCAAACCGTACTCGCGTTTGGGCTATCATCATCGTCAACTGCGTGCGTCTGCACTTCGCGGTATCCGGGGGCGCGTAAGAACACCATATGTTATAATTTTTTATTGGTGATAAACCGCGCGGTTAGTTTGTCGACAACGCATGCTACCCCTACTGAAGCGTTAATCAGCTGCAAACTTAATGGTATATTCGACCCGACCAAAACGAAGAAAGAATTGATCTGGATATTCGATTTGGTCGGATCGATCAAATAAGAAGACTAGACCATGGCTGGTAGATAGACGTATGTTTAGTTACAATACAATGGAGTCGGGAACGGTTAAGCTATGTTGATATCAAAACACTTGTATTTTTGAGTTTATGTAAAATGGATAACTAACCATCATTTTTTGCTAACTATTTTACATAATCCCAAAAATACAATACAATAATATAATGTAATATATAATACTATAAAAATACAATAATAATGATCTAAAAATCATTAACATTGCACATTGAATTTAATATTTATTTATTTGTAAGTAAATGCTGTGCACAAAGCTTCTCGGAGCGCTCATAAACCATAATGGGGCAGTACTGTTACTCCAGCTGGCTTTAGGCTCTGCTTAAACTATGCAAGTTATCGCCTATTCACTCGATCACGAATGCTCACTTAGATCATCACATCACCTTAGTTTTAGCAAAGCTTACATTCACATGAGAGTTTGGACCTATTAGCAAGTGGCCGAAATTTAGAGTCTTGACTTGCCATGAAGAAATGTGGCATCCTTGGAACCTCAGACCAAACAACATTCAGTGTACTATCAAAAGTTGTGGTCATACCTTAACTGATTTTGACATGGTAAAGGTAAAACAACATTCATTCTTTTTTCATAATTTACTTGTTGTAAACTATTCCTTCCAGTGTCCAGAAGTTAGTTGGTCACAGGTTAGTTTGACCGCACCACCGACCGAAAATCAACTGCTCGAAAAGGATAGCTTTATCGGCAGAGGTTGGTGTGCGTGTGGGGCAGCATTACCTGGCAGGTCCGGCAGTGCGGCGGCGCGCAGCCGGCCAGCTGCAGGCGCGCGAGGCGGGCGTCCCCCCCCGCGCCGGCTGCGCCCCCTCCCCCTTCCCCGGCCACCGAGCAGCACCCCTCACCGGGGTCTTCGCACTCCGGCTCCCAGCAGTCCACTTCACCCAGCTGAAATAGGATCAATAAAGCAACGTATAGAATTTTCCTATGCTAGGTTATCCCCATCATCATCGTGGAATATACAACATGCTATGATACACTGTTAGGGCCGTTGCTTTTTATAATTTTTATAAACGATATTGGTTTCTGTTTTAATCACTCAAAATTTTTACTATATGCAGATGACACAAAGATTATTAAATCAGTTACAAACACGACCGACTGTCAATTGTTACAAGAAGATTTAAATAACTTCGAAAGATACCGCATTAAAAACAAGCTTAGCTTAAATGTTTCCAAATGTTTTGTAATGAGTTTTACTCGTAAAACTGAACCAATTAATTGTACGTACTTTCTTAGCAACGACCCTCTTACCAAAGTAGAAACTATAAAAGACCTTGGAGTTATTCATGATGCAAAGGCAGCCTACGATCTCCACGTTGACTATATAGTCAAGAAGGCTTCCAGATCTCTTGCTTTTATTAAAAGATGTACAGCAAAATTCAAAAACTTAAAACCTATTAAAGTTCTGTACTGTTCTTTTGTGCGCAGCATCCTTGAATATGCGTCAGTCGTATGGAATCCGCAGTACAACATTCATATGAACCGTATCGAATCCATACAAAAACGTTTTCTCAAATACTTGCAATACAAATGTAAACGGATTGAACATGGCTACGAGACTCGATGCAAAACTTATCATTTCTTACCCCTAGTTAAAAGAAGGGAAGCTTTTTTTTATTTTTTATTTTTTTATTAGTTGATGGGCTTACTCTTGGCCACAATCAGGTCCGCGAGGGACGAGATGTGGTCGATGATGGAACGAGTTCGCCCAGAAGGTGCCTGTTCACTCTAACTTTGAAAATGCTTGGGTTGGGGGAAGTAGCAGATCTAATATATTTACGTAATATAGTAGGCACAGCAAGCCCCTGGTACCCCCTCGCGCAAAAACTAACTATCGTCAAAATTCTTTTATCGCACGAGTAAGCACCTCGTTCAACAATTTAGTCAGAGAGCAACCGCAATTAGAATTGTTTCGTACAAAACCCCTAGAAATAAGGCGTATTTACACTAGAGAATTCTTCGGGCCCTCCCATTCGCGAGCGTAAATTTCAATGTTCATTCCAACATATATTAATTATTTGTTGCCCTGTTTAGTTTGCATAATATTTGTTTGTCCACTGCTACTACTCCAGACTCCAGCTTATCTGAATTTATCTGCGAATACCTATTATTGGCTACGTTGTAACTTATTTGTACATATTTCCTATTTTTGTTATAGAATATGCTGTTGGTATTCCGAATAAAATAAAATAAATATTTCTATTTCTTTCTAGCGTTCGACTCTCAGCCCGGGGGTATCTAAATTGGAATACCGGTGGAAACACAACAAAAGTCACTTCAGACCTCACGGACCATCTCCAGTTAGCTTCCAGCAAGGTTAGGAATGTGCAGGTTGAATTTTTGGTCCTTCGAAGAGTATTGCTGTCAAGCCATTAGTCTGGGCTATTTGTTACGAATATAGAGGTTTTGGTTGGTGACAACCGACTTAATAATGATGGTAGTTCGATGAAGCACTGACCAGGCACTCGCAGATCTGGCACTGGTAGAGCCAGCGCTCGCCGGAGCGGAAAGTGACGTGGTGCATCTCCTGGTGCCGGCAGCGGAACCGCGCCTCGCACTGCGGGCAGCACTGCGCCGGTGCCAGTGGGCCTGGGCCCTGGAAGAATCACCAATGCAGAATAGACATTTATTTCTAGCACACATGGTTACAAAGTGAAATACAATCAAACTAAATACAGGATTACCTCGGAGACAGTGCGCATATTTTTTCCATGCTATCATAATAGAACACATTTCACGAAAAAGAATTATATGGTTTTTTATAGTTTAGTTTATCTCCCGCAAAAAACAAATATCATGGACACTCACGCACGGGCTGTGGCACGGGAGTGCAAGGGGGTGAGGGAGCAGCGCGCGGGCGTACGCTCTTATCTCGTTGTCGTAACTACGTAGAGTGACCACGATACTGGTTTTGGTGTGGATATTTTCATTCGATGTTTTTTTATATATTTGTTCGAAACATGTTAAAACGAAAAAACACGTGTCTTTTAATTTTTTTAAACCTTTCTGTACGTAAAATTTGCGCACTGTATCCTAAGTAACCCTGTATAATCACAGAACGGTTGCCAATGCAGTGAAAATCCTAACGAGACCTTTCCAAAGAGTCTTCACACCAGCAGCGGCAGCGGTAGAACATTGGCGTCACAGTATTAATATTATTGACGTAAAAACCGATACCGATGCATGGAAATTTTGGGGGGAGCAGACGGATAAGGCCGAAGTCGGAAGACTTTTCGAATTTTACGACAATGAGACTAATGGGGTATCGTACGGGCACGGGTATGTCGCCAGGGAGAAAAACACATCGGAGAGGATGGGACAAAGGCAGATGGAGAAAGAAGGTATAAGTGGTCTTACCATAGCCGTGGTGTTGTCGGGCAGGTCGCAGGCGCAGGCGGCGCGGCGGCAAGAGGCCACGCCCCCCGCACACGTGCACACGCGGCACCCCCCCTCCTCCGCCCAGCGCGCACCGTCCGACACCACCTGCCCCTGCCACGAACAACCTGTGCGTACACACCAAACTATTAATACAAAATTTTAATGGAGTGAAAGGTTATCATTGAGTCTCATTATTTTTTCTCTTACGATGATCATGGAAATCTGGGCTTTCATTGGGGATCTCAATTTTTATCTGGTTATGCTTTATTTTTAGTTTTATTTTTATACTGCAGACGTAAAATCGATGCATTAGAGATGTGGTGCTGGAGACGCCTCCTAAAGATCCCGTGGACGGCATTTCGCACCAATGTATCCATCCTCAAAGAGCTTTGTGTTAAAGACAGATTATCGTCAACTGTGCAACTACGAATACTGAAGTTTTTTGGTCACATCTCTAGAAATGAGAACTCAATGGAGAGACTGGTAGTTCAGGGCCAGGTGGAAAGCAAGAGAGCACGCGGTCGATCGCCAACCCGTTGGATAGACGCCATCACAAAGGCTACTGAGTCCACCATGGTCCAGTGTATTCGCGACGCCTCTAACCGTCAGAAATGGAAACACATAGCCAGGAGAGCTATCCTCGGAAAAGATATCAAACTACCGTACACCCCACCGTGTACCTCGTCAGCGCAACCACGACAACTCTGACAAGAGTGTCCGACTCTTATGATTACACGCAAGTAACGCAAGCTAACCGTAGAGGAGAAATACAATCACCACCGTAGGGGTGGATCAGGCAAGCTATCTGTCTCGAGTCAATGAGGCGTTTTATTGACCTCGTTACTATTTAACCTTGTTGCGAGAATAGCAAGGCTGAAGCTGTTTTTGACTCGGCAAACCAGTTATTTTTTTTATCTAAGCTAAGAAGCTCAAAAAAATATTCCCTGCTTTCCAATGAAATGTGGCCGAAAATACCCCTTGACTTCACAAAAGTGGACATTTGGGCCGCGGGCCAGGTTTTATAACGGGTGACATGTCCCACCTTCATTAAAACCCACCTTCCCACCTTCATTAAAGAAGCAAATTATCTAGCGGGTTCTTCTATTTATTCATTAAATTTGACGATAATCTATTCAATAGATATGGGTACACGACACGATAAGAATAAATCATACTCACTAAGCTCGCAGGGTGCGGAGTCGCACTCGCAGCGGAAGCCGCCGTCCGTGTTGACGCAGCGCGCGGTCAGGTGACACGTGTGGTAGCCTTCCGAGCATTCGTCCACGTCTGGAACAATAGCGAACAGTCACATGCATTTATTTACTATCTGGCTTGAATATTGCAACTGGAAAAGCCTTAAAACACATTACTCGTGAGAGTAAGATAATGGATATTGTAGTGATTGCTTGAAGCTTTATAAATATTCTGCTTGATTTCGGCAAGTCACAGGAGTCGGAGTCATAAACACATGACATGGAAATGGTTTGTTACTATAAAAATAATAGTAGAGATGAGACGGGGGGGAGGGGGGGAGGTATTTATGTTGGTAGTATATTTCATAGATAGTTAGGTAGATAGGTTTGGGAGTTAGCTAGTTAGTAGGTTTGCGTGGTAGTTGGTTAAGGTGCCCCATACGGTAAAAAATCGCTAAAGGATTTCCATATATCTCGTTCTACTTTGGGTTGTAATATCGATTTTTGGGTATAACATTTTGGATCATGTTTTCTTTAGTCGAAAAAAAAGTCGATATAAAAAGCTCGCAAACATTTACCTTTTTTATTTTATCTCCGGACTGTTAAAATTATTCACGAAAAATTAAGTGCACAATATTATAGGCAATTACGACAGTAATCACTTGTAAAAAATATATTAAAAAATAGTAAGTAGTTTTTCAATAAATAAGCAAAACGTCGTTTACGTCATTTTATTTCGAGCGCGTGCTCATCATCTGTCCCATTCTGTTGTTTACTTAAGGTAAGCCTTTTTAGCCACGCCCCCTAAGATGAGTAATTACATTGAATGTCTCGCGATAACGTTGGTTGGTAAAAATGGTTTCAACAGGATGTACAACCTTGGCAAAGGTTGAGATGCGCGTCTCTCGTGTAGCCGTCTTTACAGACGCAGTAGTAGGATCCGGGCGTGTTCTGGCAGGCGGCGCGCGGGTGGCAGGGCGGCGGCGCGGCGGGGTGCGCCGGTGCGCACTCGTCCACGTCCCGCTCGCAGCGCGCGCCTGTGAAGCCCGGCGCGCATGCGCACTGGCCCGGCGACGCGCATAGACCACCGTTCAGGCAGCCGCCCGCACATATCGCTGCGGGGAAATACATGGACTATTTACTCATCTTCATCATAATAATATCGAAGCCTCACAAACCCTGATATTCGAGTCGAGCTCCCAAAGGCTTCTGTCATGCCATGGCTCATCCAACGACTGATTTCATATATATAGCCTAGCTAGACCAACGGTTTATATGTTAATTTCGACAATGTGATATCGAACATTATTCAAGTCTTGAATTAAAACAGGATCTACTTACGTGTGCAAGTATATCCATCTCCAGTATATCCCTCCCGGCACTGGCAGTTGTAGGAGCCAGGCGTGTTGCTGCACTCCGCATAGGCGTGGCAGCCGTGGGAATCCCCGGCGCATTCGTCCACCTGAGGCAGAATATCACCATCAAATACTTAGTCAAATAATACTTAGTCAAAAATCAAGTAGTTATTGTAGTTTTGACCATCCTCTCTTTTTCCCGAAACTATTTTTTCTAGCGAGGTAAGATCATTAAGCGTTATTTGCTATAAGCACGTTGGCAGAAAATCGTATTTATTCCGTAAAGGTCATTTATTTCACATCAAATCTGCTGGACAAATTCCATCCACTAGGATTTCCTCCACGAAAGGTTCACTTCGCCCGTATTCATCAGTCCCCTGCGATCTTTACCAAATCTGTCAGTCCTACTTGCGCAGATATTGCCTGCCTCTTAACACCATTTTAGAAACCTATCATTACCTCGACGCAGTTGAACTTGTCCTTCCTGGCGTATCCGGGCAGGCACTGGCAGACGTACCCGCCGACCACGTTGACGCAGCGCGTGTTCGAGTGGCAGTGGTGGCCGTACAGCCCGCCCGCTTGTTGGCACTCATCCACATCTGCAACACACAGCAACATCAACTACTCAACGTCTAGACACCAAAAGCCACCATCCAAAAGATTGAGGATTTACCAGTGCCATACAATACAGTTCAACTCGCTTCTTGATAATGTGTGTTGCAAAACAAAGTTTCATATTATTTAGAGTAGTGCGTGATCATGGTACGGAAAATATCGGGTCGTCAGTAGTTTAAAATACAATAGGAAGAACTTGTTAGGTGTGCCCTAAGTGGATTAAGGGTCCAAATTATTGTTAGTGCTTGGCTATCTTCAACATCTTTTTGTATGTGATAAACTTGGATAATTATACTTTTTCTTTGCTTTTCAAATCTGTGCCCGCTATATTACCACTTTAGTAGAAATAACAATTAGATCCATTAGGAAAAAAAAGTTAACTTTGAAGAGTTTGGTAATAATTGTTACCTACCTTCACAAGTGATGCCATCGCCATCGAAGCCTTGATTACATTTGCAGGTGTACTTCGTGTTGAGATTCATACAAGTTGCGTTTTCGTCGCACGAGTGCCCCTTATTGCAATAGTCCACGCCTGGAAAGGCACAGTTAGGTTTTGTTATTTTAATGGATTATAACTTCACCTATACTTTACTATTCCTCAGAACAGTGGTAAAAGAAAACCTATGAGATTGAATAATCAAATGTTGTAATTAAATGTAGCTCAAGGTCAATTGGCGAAAGGGATTCCACGCCTTAATTCGGAACACTCTTCCATCTATAACACATTGTTACTGACTGGTCAGTATTCAATATTCTAACCTGGGCAAAACTTGCAGCACTCTCCATTAACACTGAACTGCTGGACCGGGTCGCAGGGCAGCGGCGGACAAAAAGTGTCGGGGTCCATTCGCGTGCACTGCATGTTTCCATCGTGGCACACGCATTCTGCGCATTCTTTCGGCGCAAACCGATCTCCGTGCTCGTATAATGTACCTTTTAGAAGGCATTGTCCTGAAAAACAAAACAGCTGAGAACAAAAGCAACACAAATTAACCCTTGTTAAACAGAAGGATTCGTTATGTAAACTGATTTCGTATTTGAGATTCACCAATAACAATGCTCAACTTACTTAAACAAGTGGGGCAACATTCTCCTGGATGTAGCACCGGATTTTTACATTCTACTCTGTCACACTCGACTGGCCTGCACGTAATTTCTCCGTGCTGAAATATAAGATGAACAGTATTACCACGGAAGACTAAGCACTATGTAGCACAATACAACATCTGTAGTCACTTTGACAGCTGGTGGCGTCACAAACAGTTCCGTTAAGGTAGTACAACTGTTACAAAAAGTCCAATGTAGAGAAGTGGTTTAATAAATCTGTAGATTACCACACAGGAGCAGCGATTGCAGTCTCTTTGCCAGGTGGCGCCGTCAGCATGTACGGTGCCGTTGGAGTAACACGACTTCTGACAGTCGCACTGCTCCAACCGCGCCAAACGCTCCTCTGCGCCTACCAGCTGTAAGAAGAAACCACTGATAAAATCCTAACAGACATGTCCGTCCAAGTCAAATGCTAATGCGGTGTTTTGGATACATTGTGATGGTAATATTTTTTTAGGTGAAAGGTAAAAATGTAGCGTCGAGAGGAAACCTACACACGCTAATTCAAAGGTGTGAACTTCTGAATTATACCTTTAGTGAAAGGTCATGGATGTGCGTGGTGAGTTCTTGAACAGTGGCCTGTAGCAGCGAGAATTGGCCGCAGGTGGGGCACTCTGAATCCAGCCCTGGACATTGCGCCAGGTACCCGTGAGGCCCGCTCACCAGCCGCACGTCCTGGATGGTGCCCTGGAAAAATTTCGATCGGTTTTATTATGATTTGTAGTCTGTCATCTTTTAAGTCTAGTTAGCAGTGCTTGCATCTGTCATCTATGTGGTTCAGATTCAGCTAGGCTGTTTCATTTTGGGTACAGTTGGTGTATTTCTGTGTATGTTTCCATAATATCCTCAACTCGATATGCTTTTAGAAAACAAAACTGACCTTAAACAAGGAATGTTTGCTATTCCTCTGTCCGACCCAGAGCGACAGCTGTGGTTGTGTGAAGTTGCGGTCGGGCGGCGGGATGAGGCGGCGGTAAAGCGGATGGCAGTCGACTAGCAACGTGGCCTGGGATCCAGACACGGCCAGCGCTAGTCTGTGCCACGCGCCATCTGCCAGCCGGAAGGGGAACGTCTCCACCCGCGCGCGCCCCCCGCCCCCCGCCGCGACGTAATGCAACCGAACTTCATCCTTCCGCCCGCTCGATTGCACCTCCAGTGTCCTGTGGAACAATCCAGTCACAGCTGGCTCTGAACGGCAAGGCTTCGGGCTCGACCCCACACATGTGGGTCTATCAGACGGACTGTATTTGAATTGAATTTTATTTAGCAGATTGAATGCAGTTTTTGTAACTGACGATTGACCTTGACTACATTCAAGGTGTGCCATTAGGATGCAACCCAGAAGCTATTCAAATATCGTGGGTTTTAATGCACATCAAAATGATCAACTGACATTTTTCAGCTAGAATACAGATTCAATTAAGTCTGTCTGAGTAGACCCTTAAGGCTGTTGTCTACTGGATGCAGGCATGTGACGTATAGCAGCATCGTTTGTAAGAATATAAAAATATATTTGAATTACTAAAAGATGATACAAATAGGTACTCGGAAACATTCAGGTATGTTCTTTTTGAGGTTATGCTAACCCATTTCCTTCCTTCCGGTCCTTATGAAACTGCAAGAAGGGTGTCACATCACACTACTGCGTTGGTGAACAGATCAAGTTAGACATTTAGGACATTGCATTGTTCTGTATGGGACAAAATTACGGGGAAATATTTAACTTGATCTATCACTGAATTTCGTCTAACCAGTGTCAAACTTGCCACACTGCACAAGTCACGTTCACGCATCCAGTGTGTTAGTGCCTTTAAACTTAGACCACAGCGTTTTTAGGGTCTACACAGACGAACTACATTCTCAGCTTGCACTGTTGCGAAAATAAAATGCATCTTTGATGAAGATATACATAGCAACTGCATTTAAACTGTTATTTGCAGCTGGAATGCAATTCGTTTGAGTAGACTATTAGGGCTGGAGCTCTATAGAACGCCCGAAGCCTCGCCGCCTCCGCGCGAACTGTTCCGAGGTACACACAAACAAAGCAAACAACACACACATTCGGACGGCAAGGGACCGGCCGCGAGCTACCTCGCACCGGCTCGCTCTACATCTCAATATCGCTCGGCCAATAGGGGACCATGTACCTCGGAACGAATCGCGTTCGGTGTCAGTCGCTAAGGTGTCCGATAGACCACTATAAATAAACGGCGTCTCGAGATGTGTCCAGCGTGGCACGCGTACAGTCGTCGGCGGCCGGCGACGGCGCACGGTCGGACACAGCACGAGGGCGTACGGATCCCCATGTCGCTTGGAATGCAAGTGCGGCGCGGCGTGTCCCCTCTGAGCGAGCGCGGGCGGCACAACATCAACAGCAGGGCAACATTGAGACGGGTCGGGGTTTGACAGAGACAGAACACAACACGTCAAGACACAGAACACAAGACGGCGCGGCCAGGGGCGCGCATGCATGCCGGCCGGCCGCGCGCCCATGCAAGGCCCAGTGGCGGGCGAGGAGGACATTCCGAGGCACAGGACATTCCAAGATACATGTTTCTCCCCTGCGCGTGCGCACCCCGCAGCCACAGCTGCAGCCGCAGCCGCCGGCCGCGGGGTGCGCGCGCGGTCAGCGATACTGAGATCTAGAACTCACCGATCGGCGACTCCGCCCCGCGCACCGCTCCCTGCGCCGCGCCGTGACGCCCGCTCATCTCAACCTTCTATATGACGTCAAATTAATAACATTATTATTAAATAACTTTATTTCTTAAAAACACGTTTTTATGCGCTGTCTTAATAAAAGTACCGCTGCTACTGTAACGTATAAAGTATAATTTGCTTTTTAAAAACGCTTAGTTCGTTTGAGGCTTGTTCGTGAGGACAAACATAAGTACATCCACACTAATAAACAGATATCAGGTATATCAGATATTTCTCGAGGAAAAAAATAATAATGACGAATATTTAAAAAAAAACAGCGGGTGACTTTGTACTGCTACGACCTGCGTAGCGCAGCGCTACGGAAGTGCTACAAGCTACAGTGTTCGTATATAGCGGAACTAACCGGTTTTAATTATATTTTTTTTTCTTTTTGTATCAGCAGTTTTACAGCAAGATTGAATAAAAATTATATTTCCTTGCAATACAACAATGTTATTTCCTATATTTATAAAAGAGTTTTTTTTTAATTTATTAAGAAAATTTTATTAATCTGGTCTGATTTTGTTATCTCTTGTTTTGAATTTGAATAATGGCAATTATTCAAATTCGCTTTAACATACGTAGAACTATTAGTGGTTATAATTTTATTCATAAAATTAATTTCCTTTTCTTAATGACAACGATAACAAAAAAATAACATGAGAGTATTCGTTACAATGGATATAATCGGAAGTCAAAATACGCGTTTCGATTAATTTTACGAGTAGGATTTCCTTCCGACAACAGACGTTATCATATTTCATGGGAGATAATGACGAATGAAAACACAGCGGGAGATTTCGTAACTGCTACGAATTGCGTAGCGCATTTGCTACGAGCTACAGCGTTCGTAGAGGACTCATAAAATGGCGGTTATAATGTTAATTAATACACCTACATCCTACATTACATCCCGGGATGAGCTGAATACACTTTGCTAACTTCCTCAGCTTATCCACCTTCGAACATTCGAACATCGTACTTGTAAAATTCTTCATGCTGATGTTATCACTACGTCAACTTTTTTTCGTATTAAGTATAACGTTTTTACGTTATATATCTAAATAAGTGTATTCTACGATGAGTAATTAGTAACTACGCCACATACCTGTTGTATCCATGTGAAAAGGACAGAATGGTTCCTGAGTTGGCTGGGTCTTGCCTCAGCGACGCCAGGATTGCGAACTCCGGCGACCTGCGCAGGAGTTCCGCCGCACGCGCGAACACTGCGCCTTCCACTTGCAAGGATCTCGAGTCGCCTGCAATACCAACGAATACCTTCTTCAAATAACTCCCATAGTGTACGTCTACATTGTAACGTATTCACTAATTTTCTGGTTTCAGTTGGATTTATAATAAATTAATAAAATAAAACTTACACTTAACTACAAAATAAGTAAAAGAAAACTAAATGTAAAAACAAAATAAATCTTTATACAAATTAACTATATCCTAATTACAAACGTTCTCCGTAAACAATCAGCTGTTATCGGACGTTGACACCTGTCAAGCGGGCATAGCTATCGATAGTGTCAATTCGAATCGATCACTTTCCTGAGATCCGGCCGGCGGCGTACTAAACGCATCTCCGCTAGCTACTTACCTGTTCTGTTTCACCTAGCAACTACGCATCGAAATCAAGTTTCCATGGCCGTTGATTTAATATACTGCTATAATTCCTTTTAAATTCAGTGCATTTGTTTATTCCCCGACTGGGTGAGTGTTAAATCTAAATTACTTTTAATTTTAGTGGTTGTAATGTAGCTTAGAGATACCTTCAATTATTTTATGATTTCGGGTGTGAACAATTTCTTTGTTCTAACGGATTTAAATTATATATATTTAAGAAATTATTTACTCCCGAATGCTTTTGATTGTTTAGTTAGTATTTCTAGCAAATTTGAGTAGCTAGATTACACATAAGTAGAAATTTCGTTATCTAATTGTAATTACCTACCCTATCATTATTTTTGTTAAAAATATTTCATTTTACATTTTGTTAATCACCGTAGTCTTGTAGCAAATGGTTTGGCTTAATTGTGCTATTGTAGAAAACTTTTATTCACAAATTTTATACTAGCACTTCCCACTCAGCTGGTTACACAATTAATTTAATTCAACACCATATTAATTGATTTTTAGTTGATTTTGCCTGCCACATCACTGATTGCTATCCAATGCTTGTGGGAAACCACGCTGCTTCGCATTCTACCGTATTTTTCCAAAACCGGGAAGTTGCAGTAAAAGTGAAAAATCTGCCATTTTTCAAACGACCGTTTTTACCGGATTTTCCAGGGACCTTACCTACCCAACAAAACCCCAACTATTGGTCAGTTGGCTACGACCGGTTTCTTCGTGCTACCTACCGCTGCTACTTCAGCCTGCAACAACTTCCCGAGCACCTTGTTCCGCCTGGCTGCCGACGACGGACAAGCTAAGTGGTTACCCTTAATAAAAAGTGAAGTGAACTCTCATCTAAGTGACCTACGACCCTGAGTGATTCTCTAGAGACTTTAAGTAGTAATTCGTTTATACCCTCAATTTTAAAATTAATAAATTTTGTATTTTTTTTTATAAAAAAACTTTTATTTATTATTCTCCTTTAGTAGTTGACCCCCTAACGTCACAGTGGCGCCCAATTAAGAAAGCTAAGGTGTTGAGTTCACTTCTCTTTACAAGTACTTGGTGGTTATCTTTGGTGTTGGTCTTTGTGTAGTTGAATAAAGTATCAGCTGATTATTGTATACTTTGATCACATAATAGTGCCTACCATTTTAGGGAATCATTTGTAATTTAATTTGCTACTAAATTACAATTCAAATATTATAAATAACTGTTCACTTAAACTCCAAGTTGTATTAATTTAACGAGTACTTTAAAGCTGTTTCGAATCTAAATTAAGACTGCTGTATAAAATTTAACCGGTCCTTACATTGTAACTAATATTAAGTGATCAAACTATTGTAAACTGAACAAAAAACAATTAATTAGTTTAGTTGCTTTGCTCATTCTGCTACTGTTGAATATTTTGTAACACTCACTCACTCCGGGAAGAATTATGTCGTACCCTATAAAGTTTCTATCTCTTCAAAAAGCAGAACTTGAGTATGAGGTTGCTCTACGCGGTGGTACTACCACTGGCGAGTCGGTTCAGGAATTAAGGAAACAGATAGTAAAACTTGCGACGATAGCTCCACCTGAAGATATACTAGTGTCTCATTTAGATTCAAAACTTGATCTAACCCAAACAAAAGATTCGATGACTAAATCCAGAACAAATATTGATAGTTTAAAGACAAAATTTGATAAAAACCTTTTCACTCGCTCTGAAACACTTGTACATCACCTTTACTACCGACTAATGCGTATTGACGGTACAGTTGATATTGTTGAGACCTGTAACGAGCTACGTAAAAGTATTAATCAGCAATTTAAAGATTTAGCGTTATTAAGACAGCAAAATCCTCCACAAACAACAACTTCTTCGGACACTAACGATCCTGGGCCTTCCTGCGATCATAAATTAGTTTCAGAAGTAGTTTCCAAATTAAAATTTTCCGGCAAAACTTGTGTCAGATCATTTATACAAAGAGCTGAGGAAATTACTATTTCTAGGGGATTTGATAAAAACAAATTACTAGGTTTTGCTTTTGAGATTTTTACAGACGATGCTTTACACTGGTATCGCTGTAACAAAGATAATTTTAACTCTTGGAACGATGTTGTCACTCTGTTGAAACGTGATTTTAGTAAGGACGATTATAATTATCGTTTAGTAGCTGAAATTAGATCGCGTACTCAAGGCGAAAAAGAAAATATAACCGTATATTTGTCTGTCATGCATGGAATGTTCGCACGCCTGGATTCAGACATGTCTAACAGCGAAAAATTAGAAATCTTGCTACATAATATCAGGCCTTGCTATGCTAGTGCAATCGCCGCTTCACCTATTATTGCGTCTATTGAAGATTTGGGAGAAGTATGTAGAAGCTACGAAAGTATTCAGTCTCGAATGTCTCAATTCCGCGAACCTCCAAAGCCAAATGCTGATATGGTTGCTCCAGAGTTCGCTTATAACAAAATCCCATCTAACAGTCAATACCAGAAAGTCTATAACAAACAAGATAATCAACCTAACTACAACAAACCTATTTACAATAAACCAATATACAAATCTAATTATGAACAGCAACCAACAAATAAATACAATGTTAACGCAGTGAGTTTTCATACCAAAAATAAAAAAGTGTATTGTCCTAGATGCAGAAATGATACGCACTCGTTGGGACAGTGTGATAAACCCCGCTACCTCATTTGTTTCAGGTGTGGTAAAAAAGGTGTCCGCTTTCCGGATTGCACTGTCTGTTGTCAAAATGCTAATACAAAAAACTAGATTCTGTGGATTGTAAAACCAGTGAACATAACAATTCTAATAACTCTAAATTTAATTCTAAAGAATGGGACGATTGGCTGCAATTCATTTCTAACTTTTTTACTATATACACTGTTTCTTCAATCCACAACGTAAAATTTAATAATTCTCGGCCTCATGTCAGAATTATTATTAATGAAACATCATTATTAGGGTTACTAGATACTGGCAGCAGTGTCTCTATACTAGGCTCCAATGCGCATAAACAATTTATTGACTCCGGTTTTAAATTACAAAATTGTCCTACCCCTGTACAATTTATAGCTGCTGGTGGACAAAAACTAACTAGTATTGGTGTTATTCAGCTACCTATTGAATTCCTAAATAAACTTAAAATTTTAGACGTTTATGTTGTCCCCGAAAATCAAAATTCATTAATATTAGGTATGGATTTTTGGCGAACTTTTAGATTATTTCCCAACAATTTAAACGGCGTAATGATGTGCTCAGAACCAAATAATGAGATCTCAAACGTGACACTAGAACAAAAAATTCATGTTCACGATTACGAGCATTTAACCAAAGAACAGAAGGTTACTGCTGATCACATTATTAGTCAGTTTCACGACATCTCTTATGAAAAGAACGGTCTCGGCCGAACTAGTCTTATCACTCACCCAATTGACACTGGGGATGCTGCCCCCATTCGTCAAAGGTACTATCGGATGTCTCCTGAAAAGCAGCGACTCCTTGTAGAACAACTTGACGAGATGTTAGCTGAGGATGTCGTTGAACCGTGCGAAAGCCCGTGGTCATCTCCTGTACTTCTAACGCCTAAGAAAAATGGTCAGCTCCGCTTTTGTTTGGATAGCCGCAAACTAAATGCCATAACTAAGAAAGATGCATATAGCCTACCCTATATTGCTGAAATACTTGATAATTTGCGTGATGCTAAATTTCTGACTAGTTTAGACCTATCTAAGAGTTTCTGGCAGATCCAAATTAGGGAAGAGGATAAATGTAAAACAGCCTTTTATATTCCAACTCGCGGAACATTCCAGTTTAAATCTATGCCTTTTGGGTTGACAAATGCTCCTGCAACACAGCAACGATTAGTCGATATCTTATTTTATGGACCGGAGTTTGAGCACAAAGTGTTTGTTTTCATTGACGACATTATTATTGTCTCTCCAACATTTGATCAGCATATCTCACTACTCGTTCGCGTTATGGAAAAACTAAAGGTAGCTAACCTCACTATTAACTTCGAAAAGAGTCAGTTCTTTAGGAAACAGCTCAAATATCTGGGCTATGTAGTAGATTCCAGTGGCTTGCATGCTGATCCCGAAAAAATTGAGGCCATTGTCAACTATCCGACACCTAAAAACCGCAAGGAAGTTCGTAGATTTCTCGGTACTGCCTCGTGGTATCGCAGATTTATACCCAATTTTAGTTCAGTTGCTTCGCCCTTAAACAAGTTAACCTCTCAAGGTAAAAACGCACCTCCTTTCTCTTGGTCTAAAGAAGCTGATCAGGCGTTTAAGTCACTGAAAGAGTCCCTAATTTCATCACCTGTCTTGTCTTGTCCTGACTATGCAAAACCCTTCGAAGTACATACCGACGCTAGTGATGTAGGTATTGGTGCGGTATTGACTCAAACCTTAGATGGAGTAGAGAAAGTCATAGCCTACATGAGTAAGTCTCTGTCAGCTCAGGAGCAAAACTACAGCGCTACAGAACGAGAGGCGTTGGCCGTTTTAACTGCCATCGAACACTGGCGATACTATTTAGAAAATGGTCAGAAATTCGACGTCTACACCGATCACGCTGCGCTGAAATGGTTTTTAAATCTGAACAATCCTACCGGACGTTTAGCTCGCTGGGGTGTTCGTTTGTCAGGATTTAACTACGAGATTAGGCATAGGCGTGGTTCTGAAAATGTGGTTCCTGACTGTCTATCTCGTATTCCAATTTCGGCCATCAATGTAAACGTTCACGATCAAACTACAGATAGTTCTACTACGCATACTACTACAGACTCATGGTATCTGAACATTTACAACGGATGTCAGAATACGCCATCTTCCTTTTTGGACTACCGCGTTTCTAATGGTAAGCTGTTTCGCCTGAAAAAGAGTATAAATCCTTTAACGAGAGAATTTGATTGGAAAGAGGTTGTACCGCTAGAGAATAGGCAGGATATCATAGCTGATAATCACTCTAATGTGACTGCTGGCCACTTTGGTGTCTTCAAAACATTAAAACGTCTCACTTTAAGATACTTTTGGCCAGACATGCACAAAGACGTTACTGAATTTGTATCAAAATGCGACACTTGTATGTCCTTTAAACATCCTAATCACGCTACACTTGGTCTCATGGGACGTCCTAAAAATTGTTCTAGGCCTTTCCAAATGCTTAGCGTTGACCTGGTAGGGCCCCTGCCTTCTTCAAAAAAACAAAATACTTTTCTTTTGGTTATAACTTGTTGCTTTGCTAAATATTGTCTTCTATTCCCCATCAGACGCGCTACAGCAGAAATTATCGCGCGTATATTGGAAGATCAGGTTTTTCTTGTGAATGGTGTTCCCAGTAGCGTTCTGATGGATAATGGGAAACAATTTGTTAGCAACATCCTAAAACAGTTATTCACTAAATACAAGATTCCAAACGTACTATATACACCTAAATACACTCCCCAAATCAATACTGTTGAACGATACAACCGTACGATTATGACCGCTGTTGCATCCTTCTTGGAGAATGAGAATCACCAAACCTGGGATACTCACTTACCCAAGATTCAATTCGCCATTAATACCTCAGTGAAT
This sequence comes from Carpatolechia fugitivella, assembly GCA_951230895.1. Lineage (NCBI taxonomy): Eukaryota > Metazoa > Arthropoda > Insecta > Lepidoptera > Gelechiidae > Carpatolechia > Carpatolechia fugitivella. The sequence goes on along the minus strand of OX579653.1, from coordinate 6,590,390 downwards.
GAAGTTACGGGCTACACCCCTTCATTTTTGGCTTTCGGTCGCGAATTGGTTCCCTGTGGTTCCCATTATGTGGACACTGATACCACAACTGATCTTATATTTAATCCTAGGGATGAATATGCGGAAAATTTAGGAACATTACGGAGAGTTTTTGACAGAGTGCAACTATCATTACATAAAGCTCACGCTAGAAACTGCGGTAATTACAATCTACGCCGTAAGGATGCCGAGTTTAATATAGGTGATGTAGTATGGAAGCGTACGTATTATCAAAGTGACAAGGACAACAAATTTGCCAAGAAATTAGCTCCAAAATACATAAAATGTACCGTGGTTGATAAGAAATCACCGTTGGTCTACATACTCGCAGATATACAAGGCAACAATCTAGGCGCCTGGCATATTAAAGATATCAAGCTGACTAATTATAAATCTTAAATACCTAAACTATGATATCAACACTATCAAAATTACTTAATTATGTTTCAAACCCAATAATTTATACAAAACAATTACTTAAAATAGATTTAATCTGTAAAATTTTGTCTTCAGCTTTACCCTGTAGTCAAAAAAGGTGTTTCTAGTAACCAATTGCTATGTTGAGGTTACCTGTCGTTAGGCATATACTTTATCTGCAGCTCTACCCTGCAGCTAAATATCACAATTGTAATCGTAAAGGATAAATAAATGGATTGTGACTATATTGATCTAATAACCATCTTTAGTGGCTCGCGAGTATTTGCTTCAATAATTGCATATACTCTTTCTGACTGTGGCATAAACATTAAACTATGATGTGAGGTGCATAATATGAAAGAGGAATTGTAAGATACTAGCGCTTGGGATATTTAGAATGTGTGATGGATGAAAGATGATGAAAAGATCTAATAAGGATGTGTACGAGTACCTATTGAGCAATATTTGATAGTGGATTTTACGTAGGTAAAACCCTACGGAAAAAAGGGGGGTATGTAACGTATTCACTAATTTTCTGGTTTCAGTTGGATTTATAATAAATTAATAAAATAAAACTTACACTTAACTACAAAATAAGTAAAAGAAAACTAAATGTAAAAACAAAATAAATCTTTATACAAATTAACTATATCCTAATTACAAACGTTCTCCGTAAACAATCAGCTGTTATCGGACGTTGACACCTGTCAAGCGGGCATAGCTATCGATAGTGTCAATTCGAATCGATCACTTTCCTGAGATCCGGCCGGCGGCGTACTAAACGCATCTCCGCTAGCTACTTACCTGTTCTGTTTCACCTAGCAACTACGCATCGAAATCAAGTTTCCATGGCCGTTGATTTAATATACTGCTATAATTCCTTTTAAATTCAGTGCATTTGTTTATTCCCCGACTGGGTGAGTGTTAAATCTAAATTACTTTTAATTTTAGTGGTTGTAATGTAGCTTAGAGATACCTTCAATTATTTTATGATTTCGGGTGTGAACAATTTCTTTGTTCTAACGGATTTAAATTATATATATTTAAGAAATTATTTACTCCCGAATGCTTTTGATTGTTTAGTTAGTATTTCTAGCAAATTTGAGTAGCTAGATTACACATAAGTAGAAATTTCGTTATCTAATTGTAATTACCTACCCTATCATTATTTTTGTTAAAAATATTTCATTTTACATTTTGTTAATCACCGTAGTCTTGTAGCAAATGGTTTGGCTTAATTGTGCTATTGTAGAAAACTTTTATTCACAAATTTTATACTAGCACTTCCCACTCAGCTGGTTACACAATTAATTTAATTCAACACCATATTAATTGATTTTTAGTTGATTTTGCCTGCCACATCACTGATTGCTATCCAATGCTTGTGGGAAACCACGCTGCTTCGCATTCTACCGTATTTTTCCAAAACCGGGAAGTTGCAGTAAAAGTGAAAAATCTGCCATTTTTCAAACGACCGTTTTTACCGGATTTTCCAGGGACCTTACCTACCCAACAAAACCCCAACTATTGGTCAGTTGGCTACGACCGGTTTCTTCGTGCTACCTACCGCTGCTACTTCAGCCTGCAACAACTTCCCGAGCACCTTGTTCCGCCTGGCTGCCGACGACGGACAAGCTAAGTGGTTACCCTTAATAAAAAGTGAAGTGAACTCTCATCTAAGTGACCTACGACCCTGAGTGATTCTCTAGAGACTTTAAGTAGTAATTCGTTTATACCCTCAATTTTAAAATTAATAAATTTTGTATTTTTTTTTATAAAAAAACTTTTATTTATTATTCTCCTTTAGTAGTTGACCCCCTAACGTCACAACATCTTAAAATAATATAATGTGCTTAATAGACGTTCTACTATTTCTACACGAATTATTATTTCTCCTACCATGTCGCTTCGCACGATAAACGTATTATTCATGCAAAACCTCTATGGTAATAGTTCAGTTTGCATAAAAACAAAATCACAAAATTAATTTTGACTTTAAACAAACTGCTAATATTCAAAAACCAAAAAAAGATTTGTTACAAAACTTGTCTTGTCTTGCTTGCGTTAAACAAACACATTGTAGACGTTGCAATATTTAGACGTTTTTCTATAAATGGTCAGAATACAGTTGATGTACCTGCATTGAAACAGTTCTTTTCTGTCTTTGTACACCATAGACGGCGATTAGGCAGGTCAAAAATACCTATTACGTATTGACGACGTCTAGATGTAGACCAAGTACCTAGAGTAAACAGTAATCAATCAATATCGAGCCAGAATTGGGGTTAGTTATAGACTAACGTAAACAATACAACGCGGTCAGAACAGGAGTAAGTACGGGTCGTTATGCGATGTATGATAATTTGTAATGTAGACATTTTGCAGAAAGTCGGCATTGAACTATTAAATCGTTGTATTTAGCTGTTTTTTTTTCTATTCCAACCAACTAATTTTCTTCCGAACGGCTCAAGGTCACTCTATAAAAGCTAGGTATAAAGTATTACGTTTTTTAAACTAACTTAGAAAAACGAATTATATTTCATATTTTAATAATTATAATTATTATTGACGGACAGCTCTACTGCGCTCGGTGCGATCGGGTGTTTAAGACGAAGTTCGGTTTCGCCAGCCATATTAGAGCCCATAAAAGAAAGGATTAAGGTCACCGTTATCGGATGCGATAAGGAGGACTATATATATATATTATTTATTTATTCAATAATTACAATGCGTTTTATATTGTAACTCTGGAACCTGCGGTTAGTAAAAACTGTGCTACTATAAAAAAATAGGTAGTAAAAACGTTCCTAATTTGCTTCAATGTACGAAGTTTAGCTTAATCTGCAAAGCCGCAATTAAAATATCTTATAGGACACTCGGTTCAAACGTTTCGTAAAAATTCAACTTTCGTTCATTTTCAAACGGTAAATGTTTGAGCCATTATTTCAATTTTACGAATTTGTTAAAGAGTCAAAATATAAGATAAAAGTGTTATATTATGTAATCCTCTGATCAAACTTATATTTTGCAGATCACTCAGTTCAGACACGTAATGAATTGAGTGACCCATTTAAACCGACATTAATCTGTATCACATCCTAGCAAGTTGTTAAATAAAAATTGTTATAAAAGAGTTAGTACTTTCTGAGCTTTAGACCATGCAAATTTGTTCAAACGTCTGGATGGAGTGTTCCAGTTTTTTTGTCATAACATATTTAACTCGTTTTAGAAATTTTTGACTTAATGTTATAAGTTTTTACTATTTTTAACTATAATTCCCAAAAATCTCACGTCTTTTACTAAAAGTTGAAAAAAAAGGACACTCAATGCAGGTGCACATTTTTTTCTAGGTAGGTGCTCGTACATTATTTTAAAATAGTGCAGGGCGCGAAACTTTAAAAGACAGTTGTACAGGTCTCTTCTTTGCTACTGATAAGTCTATTGTAATGAGGTTTTCACTTTTTGAAAGTCTTAAGTTGAGCTTAAAAATTCACAAGTTCATAAATAAAGAAATTTATAGCAGTTGCTATGAAGATTTCTCAGGGCCGCCTAATTATTGCTATTTGCATTTGACCTTTGTGTTTGCAGTGTAATAAATTGCGATGGAATCAGCGAGCGCTGAGCCCATGGTGTCGTGATCTACCAGGCCTTGGGTCTAACGATCGCCAGCGCCGACTACGTTGGCATAACGCCAACCTAACTAGATTATCTTCAGCATTTTACCAACCGATTTCACTGCATCCAGTATTTGATGATGATAATAAATGTCCATTTTGATTGGATTAAGATCAATAATTGATAATAATTGATCTAATTTGAATTTATATAAATGATTTATATTGTTTAAGGTCGAGTATTTTATGTATTTTTCTGCTTTGGCTTGCGTGTGTAATGGCAAAATTCTATGAGGATTTTTCTGTTTGAGAGCCTTGACGTTTTTATATATTATATTGTTTTGATTTTGACAAATCCCTTCAGGGTCAACGGTGTGTCTCTGGTGGGACCAGGAATTTTTTTTATCCTACCAGTGGGAAAAAGACGTAGGACCACGGATCCGTCCACAGACTGTTGAGTTGACCATTTTCAAATGTCAGAATTTTTATTCCACAAACAAAAATAAATAGAGATATCATAATGACACGTACAGGTCTCGAAAGAATATGCATGAATGAAACATTCGGCCAATATTTGTTACATGCGCCAAGCACGCTTTATTGTTTTTAATAGATATTTTTATTTTTGATATTTTATTTTCTTATGCCGGGAGATGGGTACGTAATAAACTATTGCAATTAAGTAGATTACTGAAGTTCAAATTAGTTTCCCAAAACAAGAAAACTGGGGCAAAGAAGTTTGAAAAAGAAAATGAAGGTGGGAGATTACGTGAGCGAAATCTGTGCCAGAGGCCGAATTATCTCCGCTGTCAACTATTCAGCTGCATTGCGGGCGATATGCACCACACTCGCAGTTCGATGTCAAACTACGAGTATATGAAATAACGCTCGCTGCGGGCTTTTTGCAATTATTATTTATATGTTTACGTGGATGCAGCGGAAAATGCAGACTAAAATATGAAATACTGTATAGAACTTAAGAAACTGAAGGTTAAAAGGAATAAATGTAAATCAATTGAGTTCACGCATCGAGAAGTTCCTTTTACTGTACTTTTTTACCTGAAAATGGTAAAAGGCAAGTATCATCAAAAGTAAATAGTGGACAAGTTCTTTCTATTACATTGCTAGCAAGTTATTGCCAACGGTACCAGTTCATACTTCCGAATACTTTTTACCCGAATTTTAATAGGTCGAAAACGTTTCACAGAATTTTAAGCTCCCATTTGTATTATTTTCCAGAACATCATAATCCTATAAATACATTAACCAGAAGTATCATTTCCCGGAATAACTTAAACCATATTCTTAAAACAATATTTTTTTTGTTTGCTGTATCATTCCAATTTTTTTTCCATAAGTTTAAATAACCGAAGTTACTTTCCATAAGTTTACATGTCCTAAATTATATTTTCCAGATTCTACGTTTCATCATTTCAGATTTAAAATTAAAAATAAAAACACTTGCATTATGTAAAGAAATATTATTTGTTAATTGCCTTTGTTAAAACTAGAATTTACGAATGCTCAAAATCAGGGCAGGTGCAAGCGTAGCGAGCACGGGAGTTCGGGGCACCTTGACATTAGGTTTCGCTCGCCTGGCTCCCTCCGCCATACCCTTCGGGGTTAGGTTGTAATTATGTGGAATTCTGAATTATCTGGAAAACGTTTCTTCGGAGATCCATCTTTGTGGTAAACCAAAACAAAGGCCAATTAAAAAAAAAAAAAAACAAACATCTGGGAAATAATAATATGGGTAAAATAATTTCGGTAAAAAATTAATAGGAAAGGTGATAAAAGTGCAAATCGTTTTCGGTAAAATAATATTCAGTTTTAAAAATTTCGGATATAAGATAGGTAACCGAGTACTTGAAATGCTAAGGGCGAGGGATTGAAACGGGTCACCTATCAGCAGCGGTCGGAGAGCATCACGCACGCACGTACCGCTGCGCACACGCAATCGAGCGGAAACCCTTCGAGAGGCTTGACGGCGTGCAATATTATTTCAGATTCATTGACCTTCGTGGTTTTGGTCACTATTGTGACTGTGGCCAGATCGGTTTATCTTTTGCCTCACATACACGCGTAGCTGTCTTGCGGCTATTCCCGCATTGATTTAATTTTTTACGTGGGAAATGGAACTTCAAAATGTAGAATATGTCACTTTCCAACCTACAAACTATTTCGTTACAATGATATCGTTGATTCATTGCTCCTTTACTACGTGAAAGAAAAACAAACCAACAACGCACTTTTCTTATAATTTAGTATGATATTTTAAAATTACCTTTTAAACTAATTCTTTTATATAGGCAGACAAACCACTATTTAATAGTGGGGTTCATATAGATCAACATATGCACAACCGTTACTGTATTGTATCCAACAAAAATCTCTACAAGCAATCTGTTCAATCCAAGTACAATTTTTCAAACAATAAATTCTGCAACGGCCGACTATAGTCTATCTACACGAAGCATGAGCCATAACGTAAACAGTAAGATTAATGCCATCAAAAACATAACTTGTAAAAAAACCAAGTCTCACACGCAACTTAGTCTACCGTAAAAAGTTGTGAGATCCATGTAATACCAAGTCGGTTAATTTATTCAGTCCCTACTTAAGAGTCCTTCTGTCTTAAGTTATTACGTAATTAGCTCACCTAACAACATCTTATAGTGACCAGATCAATATTAAAAATCTCTTATGTTTTAAATAAATACATAGATTGACCTGGCAATCGCATGAAAACACAATGTATCTCACAAGTAATACATTATTATATTAAATTTGATTGTTTAGTGCGATTGCCAAGTCAATCTATGTATTTATCGCATGAAAACACAATGTATCTCACAAGTAATACATTATTATATTAAATTTTATTGTTTAGTGTGATTGCCAAGTTTATCTATGTATTTATTTAAAACATAAGAGATTTTTAATATTGATCTGGTCACTATAAGATGTTGTTAGGTGAGCTAATTACGTAATAACTTAAGACAGAAGGACTCTTAAGTTGGGACTGAATAAATTAACGACTTGGTATTACATGGATCTCACAACTTTTTACGGTAGACTAAGTTGCGTGCGAGACTTGGTTTTTTTACAAGTTATGTTTTTGATGGCATCTCATTTCTTTTTGTAGATCGCATGAAAACACAATGTAAAAATGCACACCTACGCTCCACCTACCCTACACCTACCCTACACCTACCCTACACCTACCTACACCTAACCTACACCTACCCTACACCTACCCTACACCTACCCTACACCTACCCTACACCTACCCTACACCTACCCTACATCTACCCTACAGGTGTAGGTACTCTACACCTACCCTACACCTCTTATTCAATTATATTCCATCATTTACTACAAATGTGACTTTGTAATCCTATATAATGCCCCAAGATTTATATGGGGTTACAATGTTATCTAGCAGATGATGTATCTAGAAAACTGGGCTGAAATTGCAAAATATTTTAGTTTTTCCTTAGTTTATACACTAAACACTACTTCTGTTCTAAATTTGAAGCTTCTATGTCTGCTAGAAGTGCCTTAGAGTTTTGATGATCGGTCAGTCAGTGAGTGAGTGAGTGACAAAATTAAGAAACTTTGACTAGTCATAAATCTTAAACTACTGGTTCAAATTAAATGAAATTTTAAACATACTGGGTTTATACAATGCTTGCTTTATTACTGAAAATTCAGGTTTCTAGTTTTATCCACAACGAAGTTATAGGGGGGTCGAAATTGGCCCGAACTGCTTCGAGAAAAGGATGGTACGGCCGTGCCGCTTTTTTGCTCGACTTGGCGGGGGCACTGCCGTGCCCCCAGATATTCCTCAACACATTGAGGAATATTAATCTCTACAGAGCATGTTTCATCCCTCAGACAAATATCGGAGCGAGCCACGTGGCGCGAAGACTTCGGTCGCGTGCCCATTCTGTCACCAGAAAAAATAAGTGAATGGGGGATTTTCCAATAAAAAAATTGTTCATAAAACTTCGATAGATGGCGTTGACGATTCGTGGATGAAGAAATCCGGTGAGTCACTCAGGGCCATAAAAGAATTTAAAAAAAAGAATTAACGAAGTGCACCTGGTGCCATCTATCGTCTTAATTAGAACAATTATTTTTATTTTTTAAAGAGCTGTCAGAAAATCTCCCATTTCAAATATAATATTCACAAAATTCAACTTTTTCTAAATATTTTTACTATAAAATTATATTTTTGTATTGCGAAACCTGCTACGACTTAGCAATACAACGACGTTATTTAAATTCAATATTTTAAATAATTAGTTGATATGTTTCGTACGGCTCCTCGAAGATGACAATTCTGCGAGTGTCAAATCGAAGTCTACGTAGCTTAGTTCTGAGAATCCACCTCCTGGACATGAGTTACCATGGCTTACCTGGAAGTCTTTAAATAGGCTTCGGATTCAGGTCGGCCGCAGTAAGGAGAACCTGTTCAGGTGGGGATTCTCAGACGGTTCTAACTTGGAGTGCAAGTGTGGTGCCGTTCCCCAAACGAAGGAGCATTTGATGTCGTGCCCTGCGTGCCCAAGTAGCTGCGCGGGAGGATTTAATTTACGCTACTGACAGCGCAATTCTTGTGGCCAATTTATGGGCTGAGACAGTCTAGGTTTGCCAACGACTCGAAAAGAAGAAGTTTTTAAGCTGTAAATGTGGGATATTAAAAGTTAAATAAGTTAAGTGTTAAGTTGTTAGTTAGTTGTGTTGGTATAGGTTGTTGTTAGTTATAATATGGATGTCAAAAGTAAAAACCTAAGTGATGAGAGCAAAAATTACTCCCTTGGGAAAATCTGAATCTCACTCGGGAGTTAGTTCATAATCATAACCCATTTTACCCTCCGTCACACTCATCTCCCCGGGGAGCCTCACATCAAAGCACAGGCATCGCTCAGATGCGAACAAAATAAATCGAGTAATTATGGACTAATTGTAACGCAATTTTAATAATGACAACATATTTTATAGAAAAATAACGGAAACATTATTTTTTATACTTGAGTATAATTCGGGCCAAGTCGCGGGTAGACAACAAGTACCAAATAATTGATGTTTTAGACATCTCCTTTTTATAATGGTGCACTATTATGATTTAAGATTATGACAAAAACTTATAGTATAGTTGCAAAACGAAAGGTACATTTTAAACGTCACGCATCACACAACATCTAACTAAAACTGCAAACTGCATATAAACCAGGCGGCGACATATTCTCTTTGATTTAGTTATGTACGTAAAAGTTATCCCCTCGTATTACACTTGCATCGTCAGGAAAGTTGGTCGTCTCCAACTTCGCCGGTTTTAGTTCGACGACTCCCGCCCACACAAACACACCCATCACCGGACTATTCCGCAAGGTCCGCAACGCTCCATCCAACCTTTATAAAGCATTTCTAAGAATTATTTTAAAATAATTATAAAACCATTACACTTATAAACTATTTTTATTTAGTATAGTAAGCTGAGCACCTATAATCCTAGTAACTCATCGCATCCTAGATGCCAGAGTAAGAAAAAAAAACTCAATGAAACTATTTTATACTCAATAGAAATTTCAACTTGTTGTATTCAATACCAACGAATCAAAAAGCTTAGAATAAACCCCATAGATCCATAAACCCCAAAAATCCATCATAATTTGAAAGCCTATCTATAAAATAAACTAATAAAGTCTGTTATTACTTAATACAAATTCCTTTTATCTGTGTTATTTTATTAGGCATGGAGTCGATATTGAAAGAAAACAATCGGGGAATTTTCTGAAAAGAAACCGAGCATTGCGTTACCCTTCCACGGTGTCCCTACTGAAATTGCCAGTCTTGAATTTAGTTATTTGAATGGATTGAGCCTTATCTCTACTCCGTGTTTTTACAAGAGTAGTGAGTCTCATCAGTATTAAATTGAATACCGCCTTCGTCCTTCTCTAGGTTCAGTGACTGATATTATTTTCTGTTTTAGGTCTGAGTAAAAGGACAAGCGCAAAAAACCGGTTGCAATTTGTCTGGAAGCGCTAACTCCGTATAATTAATGTACTTTTTGGCGCCAACAATGGATGGAATACTCAACTTTAATAAAATTCGTTTTAACGATAGAACTATATTCTGAAAACTTTGACGTCAAATTCTACATTCCTTCTAAAATGTAAAACAGCTGTTTTGTAACCTGCTGTCTACGAGAACCATTATAAATAATGCATGATCTTCCGGGGACTCCCCTACGCTAAATTATTATTTAATATCAATTAGTTTTCGTTGGTAGAGAGAGCATGAAGCCAACCAATATACAAAAGACCTTTATAAACTGATTTATATCACGCTGTGAAGTTCGTAGAGGGGCCAGTATAAATTGGTTGGGAAACCCCTAACAGCGACTGAGGGGCGAATCTTATAAAATTGCTTCATATTTCACTTGACTGTTGTTGGAATAACATTGGGGAGGTTTACAATGATTCGTTGGATTTTCATTTTACTTTATCAAGTACCAGAAAAAATATTTTAGATTTAGAGCTATAATTTTTAAGACATTTATTTTCTATGGCTTTAAGATTGAAAAGTGTCAAAATTAATATTTTAATATTAATAATCGTGCGATTTAGAATAGTGTCACTAGATCTTTAAATATTGTTCAAAGAATAAAGTAAAGATGATAAAAAATATGAAACTGTACTTTAGCTGTACAGGGGTACTTTTAGCTGTTCGTTTGGTACCTATCCAAAATTCTGATAATTAAATCGAATCCTAACTCCAAATTATTAAACACATTCGTCGTGATAAATTATTCATGAAATCCGAGGGGTACCAGGCAGCTAGCACCCACGAGAAGGTGTATATTCAGTCGAGCAATAATACTGGAACATTAGCATTCATATCGTCCGGGCCGTGTTTTGGTTTAATTGAATCTCCCCGGGTTCTGTACAAATACAAATATTTGCAACGCAAACACTCGCTTCAACTGGTGCTCCCTTGTGAATCTATTTATTGGAAATCGTTTATGACTTTTGCCAATGTGACACTGCAGGGTGTTGCATTCTCGCACTTCAGTGGATGGGGAGGATTGTGGTCGTGATTTTACGATTCATTAAAATTCGCATTTCAATCTGTTTGTTCGTAAAGTTAGATAATACTTGACGAATTGTGTGATTCAAGCGTTGGAAAAGTTCACGATGAATAAAACATTGATTCTATTCTACAGAAGGCTTCTTCAGATACCATGAAAAATATTCTAAGGTCGTTAACACATTGCAAAACAATAAAACAAAGCAAATATTTTGAAATAGAATAAGAAAAGTTCATTTTCATCTGGTAGCTCTGTACTCCAGGCGTAGCGCTCGTCAACCTAATAGTGGAAATAAATTCTCATTTGTTTTTGGGTAAATTTTCCCTTTTACTGGAAGACTAGAAGATCTATTACTCGGCAATGTATTTCCCTTCGGAGTACTTCGGACCTATCGTACCTAGGTTTCACGTCCTATCTTCTAAATTTTTTAAATTACTTTCATTTTCCCTACTCGCTATAAGGATACAATGACATCACCACACTAACTAAAAGCATACACCGAATTTGATGTACCTAGAATAGCATCATCGCCCCAGATCTCGGGTTGCCCGTGTGTCATCCCCTGTGCGCCCTTCTCGCCATTCATGCGGACAGCGTCAATGGCTGTGCTGTGAGCTGTGACTGTCAACCTATCCATGGCTGATTTCACTCTTGCCGTTCTACTCTGCAACCAATGAACTAGATCAAAGGGGGCAGTTTGTGGGACCTAAAGCCTATTTTTTTAAGAATAAAGATAAACAAGATATACGTTATTCGAATAAAATTGAATTATATACGTTATTCGAATAATAATTAAATATTGTTGAATTTTTAATACATACAGGTACATACCTACTATATTTTAATCGTTATGCGATTTTAAAACCGCGGGCCCAGCACAGAATAGTCATTCATTTTCAAACCTTTGAATTTCTTCGCATCCGTGTAAAGGTTTTCTCTCGATGTTTTTCTTAACCGATGAATAATTAATTCAAAATTCGAAAACACATCGCTAAGTAGAGGGATTCAGAGCTCGAATACATGTTTAGAAGGTAGTGACCCTTGCTTCCATCCCTCCGACGAATTTCTTCAAACAACTTTCAGTCTCAAAAGTGCACCATACTCCTGGTGGACCAATACTGTAGTGAAGAGCTGAGGTTTATCACGGCCTTGACTTAAAGACCTAGAAGGCAGAATCCGTACAAATTCTAAGAAAACAGACAGAACTGACTTATATACATACATGCGTAATGAATGAGTCGGATAAACAACGAATAGTCTCACTATTTAAAAAATATATTAATAAACATCAACATCTGCCTACTACAATTGACTAGGCGGAAGAAGCGAATTTATGATTTTGGAAGGGATGTAAAATTCTACCACGAATAAGGTTGAAATGCTGCACGCTAAAGTAACCTTTGATTCCTTTTTCACAATGAGGCAAAATAAAAGACAGAAAGATGTTTGACGACTTGAAGTATGACTTTTAGTATGTTATGGCCGGCAATCAAACTGATGTCACCTACAGCGGCGTGTCAAGCCGGTATAGCTTAAACTTGCTGAATCGCCTGTCAATGTCGGGGACAGCTTCGACCGGGCGGCGGCGCGGCGGCGGCGTCGCGTGGCAATTGCTCGTATGATTGTGGCAGGCGCACTAACTAAACCAGACGGCAGGGATAGACACCTAAAATTAAGCTCTTGACGTAATTTTTAAGGAATTAATAAAAACACCAAAATTTATTTCAGATTTTAAAACATTTTATGAATATATATTTTTAGATCTTAATTTATTATTTTATAATTACATTTTACGTACATACTACGTTACTAATTGTGCGTAGATTTTACGTAATTAACAAATAAACCACCCAATAATAATAAAAAAATAACAATTTACTTATAGTTACCGTTAAAATTTTTGAGAAATATTATAAAAATGATAACGAAGGTTGTCTGGAAAAAATTACTAGATAGAAATAAGGTCGTCTAAATTCAAGCTTTTTGTATTTTATATTTAATTACTGTGTGTGCAAGAAAGTACTTTATACTCATTCAAATTGTGTAAAAAAATATATCTAAAATTTGGACTACGGGCACCTAAGGGTTTAGTCTGCCAGAATCATAGACATTATGATGACAGCACCAGAAGTGTGTAAACAAGCATGGCTGCTGGCATGGCTGTCTAAACACTCAACTCTGGCGACTGTACTGTTGTGTTAAGCCATTTCGACTGTCGGTGACAAGCGCAATTCAAATGTAGAGTTATGTCAAGCGTGTCGAGTATCTCCTAATCCCAACATTATTGCCTTTGATATAAAGGCAAAATGTTTTACAAACAATTCAACTTTATTATATCCACTGCGGTTAATAAAAGGGAAAAAATCGTCGACGATTACGACGTACGAAGAGATGTTTCACGTGACGTGAGGTACGACACTAGTCACACTTGGTCATGGTCATAAGATTTGACATGACGTGGCTTGATCATTGGCGTTGGGAGGCTTTGATCCAATGGGCGCAAAGAATTCGGAAGCGCGTTGCCTAGCCTATTCAACCTCGTCTTTAGGCTGGCTGGTGGTGGATTCTAAGGTTTTTTTTAAACTATGTTAATCACTGCTCGCAAATAGCATTTTTGCCAAAACATAAAAAAAAACACTGTTTATACAAAAACTGCTAAATCAACAATGTTTTAAAATTAAGATACATTGGCCCCGATTCACACTGTCACGCTCTAATCTTTCATTTAAGTTAGTCTGTCCTTTTTACCTTTTAAAGATTGAAAAGGGATAGGAGATGGCCATTCTAATATTAGAGCTGTCAAACATCGAATTTGAACCTTATGGCCGTGTCGATTGCACAATTTTAGAGAGCACTTAAAGGCTGTATTCCGAATCAGATTTCACAGCTCAAAGTACTGACAGCGATTACTCGCGTACCGATTCAGAAATCGCGATAATACGGCTCATGAGCAAAATCAAAACGGAACGGCGTTTGAGCGCGCTGAAACTGCTTATAACTCAGTCTTGCCAGATGTTGATTACCGTACCAAAACTGGCAAAATTCTAAATTATTATACGTATTAAAAAAGTATCGTACAGCTGTGAAAACAGCACTTTTCGCATGGCTAGTACCCAAAATAAGAAAAAGTATGCGAATTTTTAAAAATGGAGATGTAAATAGGCACATGAAATTAAAAAAATACAAAAAAGAATGTTAAATATTTATATTTATATTTTATCAGATTGCCTATGATATTATCTTATATATGTATGTTCCTGAGTCAAAACTATCGTAATATATACATAACCTACTCGATACTTTTACTATCGAACATCTGGCAACCCTAACCTACAAAACTGATTGATTTAAAATATTTCAGTAATTTATCTCCATTTCATAATTGAATAACGTGTTTTTAATTTTGTTCAACCAAATAAATATAAGACAGACGTTAGTTTTACATTTAAACATTTAACTTTTAAAAATAAATACACAATATGTCAAAGTCGAGTTTGACATTACGCTTACGTGAATTTCGCTCTGGAGCATGGGCGCCGTTAGCGAAAGATGGCGGCGGTCATGACGCAATCCGTGACGTCACAATGGCTGCCGTAATCCCAATGACAGTGATTCGGTACGCGGTTTTGGGTACTCAAAGTGCTGTCAGCGCGATTCGGAACGCAGGGAAAACATGCGAGTTAAAAATCTCTTAAACTGACAACTATGCCCTTATTTTAGGTTATCATTCGTTCAAATTAATATCATTCGTTCATCACCTCTCTTTCATTGGTCAGAAAAACGAAAAGGATAGCTGGATTTTAAAATTAGAATTGGAGCATGACAGCCCGAATCGAGGCCAGTACCAGTAAAAATATTTTTTAAATACGTTTAATTTCAATATTGGCTGGTTGGACATTGTCACAAAAGTTTTGTTCCAGTTTCCAAATGAAGTTTCATGTACTTACCAAAGAACGATAACCTTGTACCAGCGTACAAATAAAAAACAAGAAAAGAAGCACTTTTGAAGCATACTTCTTAGATATAATCAAAGAACTTTAAATTTTACTCTACTTCTATGATAAATTACAGCTGCTATGTGAGCGCAACAATTTAAAAAGCTATAACAAAAATATTAGGCTGACGCGTAAAAGTTACGTCGGCCGTAATATATATTTTTTTAATTCCCAGTGTTGTCACTATCAGTACCAGCCTGATAACAGTTATAACGTGAGTACTCTCAAGAGTTACTTTTGAGTATAGGTATTTTGTTATCTATCATTGTTGCGATTGTGTAGGGTGCATCGGCATCTTTTGTACTTAAAATTCTGAGAAAGATAATTAGTTATTCGTGCGCAGTGGCTACATGCTTTTTTTTTTCGGTTTCTCAAAATATTATTTTACGGTTCGGCTCTCTTTTGGACTCTGATCCTGCTTTTTTTTAAATACCTGTATTTTTTTACTTATCTATGTGTTTTTTCTGTTAATAGCATATTTTGTAATTTTTTTCTAATTACATATAATTCTAAACGGTCGATCTGTTAATTTTAATATGACATCTGCATATTTTCATATAATACTATAATCTGTACATTGATAGTATCAAATAAATAATTTTATTCGATACTTCACAGAATGTGTATGTTGATTATTTCCAATAACAAAATATCGTCAACACCGATCGTAATACAAAATTTAACAAAGTACTAAATCATTTTTTTTTCTTGACTAATTACGAAAAAAGTAAATTTCAAATAGGTAGGCATCTTTGTAAGTAAATATAAGTAATGAAAAGGTCTGACTGAGATACTAGGCAAAGTCAACCATTACACTACGGGACATCACTATTTACGTCACAATGACATCCTTCAAAAGTCGCTTCATAACGTGGCCCGACTTTAGTTTCCTTGCACAATTATTAGACACGGTCGATCGTAATTAGAGATGGGCGGTGGGTTAAAACCCAAACCACCTGACCAGGTAAAAACCCGGTGATTTGGGTTTTAACCCGGTTTTTACCCATAACAACCCATTTTTGTGGGTGTTTATTATAATAATTGATGATAAAATAAAAATAAAAACTTTATTGTATATCTTGATGAAAATACCCTGTTTATATGCAATATGCGCAACTTCAATAATGTGGAAAGCCCAAGGTAGCAGCCAATTGTTTTGTTTATGAGACAATTTCTATGAAACTTTGTTTAGAATTTGTTTGTATTTGTATATTCTAGCGTAAAGCATTTTACTAAGTTTAAGAAAACCTACATGCGTAAAAGATATTGATGTATATCAGCGCTCCAGCCGCTTGACTCACATCGACTCAAATAAGTTCAACCGAATAAACATTTTTAAAATAAAACAGTAGAAATCTGTAAAATGTCGCCATCTTTTAATGCTCAAGGTGCATGAAAGGAGCCTCCCCGAGCGACGTACCGCTACCGCTACTCGGTAGTACGTCTGGCGCACCCTGGGCAACAGTCTAGCGAATTCTATTTCTAGCTGACTGGCGAATCCTTTCCCCACGATGGCAAATCAAAATCAACCATACAGTCCAGTGTTAAAGCCGGCACTGTATGTAGTCTTGATTTACATCGAGGGTTTCTCGAAAGACAAATCAGAACTCTTATCTGAACTCTGTCGCAAGACACACTGCGATGTACTGTGTGTACAAGAAACCCATCGAGATGAAACACAATGCCGACCACACATAGCTGGACTCACTCTTATCTCTGAGACTTAACACCCGAAACACGGTAACGCAGTGTTTGTTACTCCCGGAGTAAGAGTAAAATCCTCTGAATGTTCGACCCAGAATGGCATCGAGGTGATTACCTTGGACCTCGACCACTGCTCTGTTACCTCTGTTTATAAGCCCCCCGGGACGCCTTTCCGGTTCTCCCCTCCCTCAAACTTTGACGATCAGCAACGGGTGAAAATTGTAATCGGTGATTTTAACAGTCATAATCCACTCTGGGGCTACAATGACCTTGACGACTGTGGTCAAGCGGTCGAGACATGGGCTGAATCTAACAATTTGACTCTTGTTCATGACCCAAAACAACCGGCTTCCTTTAATAGTGGCCGATGGAAGAGGAAATACAACCCAGATCTAATCTTCACCAGTTCAGACATAAGTTCTCAGTGCGTTAAGACCGTATGCCCACCTATTCCTTGCACTCAACATAGGCCCATTATGTGCGAGATTAGCCCAGTCGTCCGTCCTCTACAGGTCCCCCTTAAACGCCGATTTAATTACTCCAAGGCAAATTGGGAGCAGTACGCAAAGTCAGTCGACGACGCCCTCTTGAATGTACCACCATCTCCTCGAGAATATGATCGGTTTGCTGACATAGTCTCTGAGGTGTCTCGTCACTGTATCCCCAGAGGATGCCGTACCTCCTACATCCCAGGATTATCGAAGGAGTCGGGGGAACTGTTGATGCGATACGAGACTTTGTACTGCGGTGATCCCTTTTCCGAGGAGACTACACGAGTCGGGGAAGAGTTACTGTCGCGGATTGATGAAAGTCGGCGGGACAGGTGGATTGATACTGTAACCAACATCAACATGACGCATAATAGTAAAAAGGCATGGAAAACAAGGGCATGGTGACATCATCACCGCCATTAAATCCCTTAAGTGCGGGAAAGCCTCCGGAGTTGACAACATCTCTGTGGAGCAAATTAAACACCTTGGCCCCGTCGCAGTATCATGGCTGCTACAAATGTTCAACAAGTGTCTGGAATCTGCCCTAATACCAAGACTCTGGAGAAAATCGAAGGTCACAGCTATACCAAACCCAGGAAAGCCAGCAGATGACCCCAAAAATTTTCGGCCCATTTCACTCCTGTGCCATACTTATAAATTATTTGAGCGGTTGCTGCTGGTACGCCTCACTAGCTTTGTTGACCCGAAATTGATATACCAACGACCAGCCGTCCAGTCCAAATACCTCCCGCTTTGTGTATGCTGATGATCTTGCTCTCACTTCTCAAGCGACCAGTTTCGAAGAGGTTAAGGTCAATCTGACGGTAGCTCTCAAGAACCTGAGTTGCTACTACGCAGAGAATTCCCTTAAGCCCAATCCGTCTAAAACTGAGTCATGCGTATTTCACCTTCGCAATGCACAGGCGGGTCGAAAGCTCAAAATCACGTGGCGTGGGGTGCCTATTTCCCACAGTAACTCTCCCAAATACCTCGGCGTGCTGTTGGATAGGTCTCTTACCTTCCGAAAGAACTGTGAGAGTGTGAAAAGGAAGGTGCATGCTCGAAACAATCTAGTGCGGCGCCTTACCACCACTAAATGGGGAGCCACACCACAAGTTCTGCGGACTACTGGTTTGGCGCTTGCTTTTTCAGCTGGCGAATTTGCATGCCCAGTATGGGACCGCTCTGCTCATGCCAAGCTAGTGGACACAGCCTTAAACGAAACTTGCCGGATCATTACTGGTTGCCTGAAACCGACGCCGGTTAAGTTGCTGTTTCCATTAGCTGGCATAGCGCCTCCAGATGTCCGCAGAGCAGTTGCAAGCTCCCTTGATAGGCGTAAAATGGACGACGACACTCGGCACCCACTGAGTGGCTATAAACCAGTGCCACAACGGCTGAAAAGCCGAAAAAGTTTTATAAAGTGCGTCGAACCATTGACCAACGACCCGCCACAAGCAAAATGCAACCTCTGGCGCCGCGGAGTCTCCCTTCCTAGCCCCTTTGTCACGCCATCTGAGAATCTCCCACCCGGACATCAGTTGTCGTGGCCGATCTGGAAGTCTTTAAATAGACTTCGGACTCAGATCGGCCGGAGTAAAGATAACATGTCTAGGTGGGGATTTTCCGATAATACTGACATAAACTGTGTGTGCGGAGAAGTACAGACGATGGCCCACCTGACATCATGTCCTGCGTGCCCTGCCACCTGCACGCAGCAAGATTTGATGAACGCCACACAATCCGCCGTCCAAGTGGCCACATTCTGGGCTACAACATTATAAAATTCGACTTGCCATTGACTCGCTAAGAAGAAGAATGCTCAAGTTCTAACGGGATGATCAAAAGAACTTGTAATTACAGTTAGCTAGCACTACACTCACTCATACCTACACTGCATGCGAACGTGGCAAGTACAAAGGTAGGAGCTAGCGAGCACGGGCGACAAAAGTCACGGTGACAGTATACTAAATGATGGAAGCTGCCTGATATTACGATTGGCCTAGGACATGTTATAACACTGTGTATAGTTTCATCGAAGTTGACCCAATAAACGAAAAAGTTTGCTGCCATCTCGGATATTGATATTTTAAACATAATTGGTACTGTTGTTTCTCTCGTTTCTAAACATAGTACCCTAAACCATGGTTCATGACTTACGAACAATAATTTTATCGCCATCTTTTTTTTATGTTTCTTGTTCAAATACCGAGATTTGCCCTTAAAAACAATATTTTCTGCAGATTTTGTGCTTTACGCCGTTTTATCCATTGCTTTGTTGGTATCTTGCTAAAATAGATGTTCTAAGCCCCTGCATTTACTGGCAAATAAGTGAAAAAATGTCACATATAATGTGCATACGCAAAATCTAATGATATATGGATACCTATATAAATTTTGTTATAAAAATAATAAACACCCGAATTTTCACCCAGTGGGTGGGAATAAATGGGTGTTTATCGGGTAAAAACCCAGCGGTAGGTTTAAACCCGGTGGTTTGCCCATCTCTAATCGTAATTCATGTAATCTATCGGCTGGTGATTCGGGTTGAATGTCATGGCGTCCCAGGCGATTGGGGTCCTCGTTCATTGCAGCGTTAGACGTAACGTAATCCGCGCCATTAGGCGAGCTGTGCTCGGTCGTGTAATTGTCGAAGGGTGGTCGCCCTAATTGAGGGTGTCGAGGGATCGGGCGAGTGCCATATTGTCCCGTTTTGACGCGTCAAGTGACATACGCCATGGAGCGAGAGGAGAACAAGTGGATAAATGGACATGGACAATGGACAAATTTACTAGGAAAAATTTCCTGGGAATTTGTGGTAGCTTAGTTAGCATAGTTTCAAAAAAGCAATAAAAGAAATGAGGAGCGTCGTCTGTTCAAAAGGGGCTATTTACATGCTAAACAAACTTTAAGAAAAATCAAAATTAAACTATATTTAATAGTAAAGCGGTACAAATAGTGATTTAAAGGCGATTCATAGTTACTGTCAAAGAAATTTAGATCTAAGATATGAATGCAAAATACAAGTTGTCCGCAATGGA
This sequence comes from Carpatolechia fugitivella, assembly GCA_951230895.1. NCBI lineage: Eukaryota > Metazoa > Arthropoda > Insecta > Lepidoptera > Gelechiidae > Carpatolechia > Carpatolechia fugitivella. Next base: position 6,569,993 of record OX579653.1, on the reverse strand, counting down.
TATTCGACTTATAAAAACGCCTTTTATTCGATCTTAGTGCGAGTAAATAACGAGTAGTATAAGGGGTGGACTTGTCGCAAGGAAGAGATTGATTACTTCGAAATCTACCCACATGCACGGGCATGAGCAATAGTGCATGCACGGATTGCACGGTAAGACATTGCACCATCTATTTACAGTTATGAATTAAATACAATACATTCATTGATTTGTTAATAGTAGTACACACGAGTCGCGGAAAATTGTCCAAGTCATCTCTCCGTCATTTTTTGCATTATACAGGAATCATTTGCTGTTAGTTAAGCAATTTCAAAATGAAAAAAATATATATTGTTGTTTAAAATTATCTTATTAACAATAGCAATTAACTATAATTGGCCAGGCAGTGGTTTGGTTTGGTATTACAGTGGCTCAAAAACAAAATAAATGTATGTATGAGTATTTATACCGTGCTACCTGAATCAACTTGATTTTTAGGCGGTTTTTGTGTCGACGTGTTTTCTCTAACATGCTGAACAACCATACCAAACTCGAAATAAATAAATCACTTATTTTTTAATAACAAAATAATATTTTCAACTATTTGGCGAGTTGGCTTAACGTCAAAACTAAATACCTATGCTGATTACAGTTTTCCGTAAAAGGTTTCATTACGTTGACGTAGAAACCGTCCACCCTGCCTCAATTGTAGGTTCTCGTGTCACGACTTATCGTGAACAGTGTCCATAAATCTGGTCTATCGTGGTATTGCCGTGACCGCGAGGAATCAGTCTCACTGTCACAGTCACCCTACTGTGCGCAAGATACAGACACCCTATTGATTTATATTTAACTCAACACCATGTCCAATATGTCCATCTCACCCTCATAAGGTGATAGAGTAAATAGAGCAATCCATTGGCAGGTCCCCTGGTGAACGGGTCTATCCCCCCCGCAATAAGGGGTCCCCGTGGACTCGTGGATTAATTAATAGTAATGATTATGTCCTCTATAGACCTGTGCCTGTGACAGTTTAGAAAAGTTTTATACTTTGGTTGTAACGATCTATTATTATAATAAAGCTGGCAAACCTTGGCGTCAAATTACTTTCCTAAGAGAAATAAGGGCGGGGCGATAAGAAAATTAAAACTGAACTTTGGTCGCGCAAAAAAAATGTATATAAATGTTTGTATAGTCTTTATTACAGTCCAAAATATAAAATAGGCTATCACATTTTCGTTACATCCTAATTAACAAATTACAACGATAAATCTAACCTCAAAATAATACTGTGATTACCTAGAAATCATAATACAATGAGCCTATGTAGCTCTTCATCATCATCATCAATATCATCTCAGCCGAAAGATCAGCAGTGGACGTCTTTCGGCTGTAGCTCTTATTTGAAATAAATAATAATAATAGATTTAATAGAATGGAACATAAAGATAAATGTCATTCATATGAACTCATAGAAGGTCAACATTTTCTTTAGCGGCATTTATTATAACAATATCATGCACTTTAGTCTCATACTACATTACATTTAGGTTAAGCGGAATTTCTGGCTAAAAAGCGCATTGATCGCACTTCCGAGGGTCGCGAGCGCACGTGCCTATTGTGTAGACTTCCCTCGGTTTTTGCCATTTGCAATTTACCATTCACAAGGCAGTTGAAAAGACGTTTTGCGGCAAAAAAGAATTGTTCGAGTCGCGTCAATAGAAATGAGGTGGAGGGGGAGAAAGACTTTGTTTGTTCTAGAACTTTCACCGAACTTAGGGCGATTTTGGGGTTCTGCAAGGGCCGTCGTTGGATTAGTCGAGGTCCCTATTCAAAAGACTGGAGGTTAGCGCCATTTCGGCAAAAAATCATGATTAAGAGAAAACATAATATTAGGAATCCTGAAATGAAGATTGTTGTTAGATCATGTACAAAGTTATTTGCCGTTACAGGCAGCGCAAGTTTAAAAAACGGACCTTTTTCTATCTCTTACTACAGAAGTTCATAACATTTCATAAAATTCTAAAAGACCGTTTCATACTCTTTTCGTCTATATTTTATACACATTTTGTTTTTCAGAGGGTTTTTATCAAAATGGCGATGGAAGTTTTTATACAGTTTTAATTAAAAACACTTCGGGGATAGAAAAGTGACCCTAAGTTTGTGTGTGTATAGTATAAGCAGATGATTATTAATTATGCAATGTAAGTATTAATGAAACATGAATTCCTAAAGTCGTTCACATCGATACTTTCAACCACTTAAGTTTGAGCGCTATTTTCTAATTTCAAACCTTAACCGACTCAAAAATACTTATAATGAACTTTCCGAAAGCATTGACATCTTCCGTTGTTCTTTTCTGGTATTCAAAGCAAAATTGAAATCATGTTTTTTAACACTCATAAAGTGTAAAACTTTTATTTTGTTTATCTAACTGCATGCACGATTGTAATTTATTTTAAGAGTTATGCACCTGTAAAAATAGTGCACACTGTCCATATCGCCACTCTGAGCATTCGATAAATCGTTGTCGACCTATTGGCGTTCGACAATTTAACTTTCAGTGTGATGTACTGAACCCGGCCAAGACCACATAATATAAATTGTATCGAATTATTAGTGTGTTACTATTGTTGGTGTGTCAAATAAAATAACACACCCGGTAGCGATGTCTTCGAATTTCAAAAAAACACTTTACAACATTTAATGTAAAGAGGCGTGGCATGGCCAGCCAGCAACTATCCGCCATTAGCGGTTGAGTGGAATGCACCAAATGGATTGCATATTGCACATTGCACCTCCAGACGGCCATGTTTACGATCCATAATGGACGAAGGCGGTGCAATCCGTATACTAGCACCAGGCGCGAATGGAAGTAGTATTACGATAGTAAATTGTCTATAAAGACTACCGCAGAAGTATCTTTGTTGCAACGTGTTTACGAGGTGATACGTGCTACGTTGGAAGAACCGCGCAAGTACTAAAATAAGAGACTAGTATTTTAAATTACGTAACGTATAACGTAGTTGTATCTACTCATGTAGCTGTATAACTAGTTCTTATAAAATTCAAATTCAAAAACAATACAAATATACTTTATTGACACCAAACGAAAACAAAACAGGAAAACATAACAGAAACATAAGAGTCAACAGGCAGCCTTATTGCTAAGGTAGCAATATAATCCAGGCAACCTTGGGTCTAGGAAAAACACAAAGAAAATGTAAAGCGGGTTGGTGGTTTAAGAAAAAAATAAAACAAATAACGTTAAAATAATATATACTACATACCCAGAGGTACTTAAAATACTAACACACATACATAATTAAAATAATGAGAAAATACATACACTAAAATAAAATTCATTATACTTTATAGAGAGTTTTAGATTATTCAAGGGAATGGGAAAAATTTCCCCTCGTTGAAAAGCTAACTTGGCTTACTGGATACCAAAATTCATATTGAGTTGCATTTATAATATTACTTAGTACGAGTATTAGCAAATATCATATTACTTTAAATATAACTAAGAAGCATTAGAATTTCGTTGTACGAGGCTTAATCATAGATTTTTCACTCAAAGTACAACATAAACTTTACTAACGGTCGAATTTTCTTTCATATAGGTACTTAGTTGAGGATATTGACTGACCTTGCAGCGTGTAGGCGGCCCGCTGAGGCTGCATGCCCGGCGCGAGGCTGACCCCGACATGTGACGTGTTGTGCAGCGACAGTGCGCCTAGCAGATCTAGCTCGGTGGCTGCAACAAAACAAATACCGCATTACAGCACATAAAAGACGTAAACATAAAGTTAAGGTGTGCTTAAGCCAGAGTAATGAATAGGCATCTACTTAAGCGTGATCCACCTTCGACCGCGTCATCCTTTCCATGAGGTACTTACGTGAAACTGTGGTCAAACGCAATCCCTTTATAATATGTAAAAAAACATAATAGCTGAAAAAAAGCATTTTCCTGCGCTAATTAAAGAACAATTTTTTAATATTCATGGGAATTTAGGAATATTGCGAGAGTGAATGCTCTCCAGGCTTTATGTATACCATAAACGAGGATTTTAACGTCCAGAAGCATCTGGAAGCTCCTGAAGGAAGGTCCAGAAGCTCTTCTAAACTCTATTCCTTTTCATCAACTATATGACCAGTGTCTGGCGCCTAATAACATTATCTCTGTCTTCCACAGAATCTCTTAGAGGATGATGAGGCAATTTCCCTGAATCATTAACTAGCTACCCTCATTGTTTTTCTCGAGTATACGTATTGATGAGCTGTAAACCCTTGTCCTAGATTCGGCGAATCGATAAAGAATCGGGACTCTGCGGTGGATCAAGATGTTAGAGAACATTTTCTTTTCTATTTTTTACAAGCTTTGCAGCTATAGTAAAAGTAAACAAATTCTCCAAGAAGCCCTTTTGAATATGTCCTAAGAAGTTAGTCTTGAAACGATTGTTTACGTTTGTTAACAATTTTAGATAAGTATTTTGTATTTTTGACATAATGTCCTCTAATTTTGTCTATATACTGATTTTGAACCTAACTTTTGTAATTTGTTATTATTTATTTTAATTTTGAGATTGTTAAAGACCAATTTTTTCCCCTGAAGCACAGGAATCTTCCTAGTTCAGGTATATGTTTTATTGTATCCCTATTGGAATGTTTAGTCGATAGTACATATTATATTGTAAAATAAGTTTCTCAATAAATTACATACATATTATTATTATTATTATTTAACTTGCAATGTATGGTATGTTCGGGTGGATTCTTGCAACTCAATTTTGAAGCAGATATCTTCAACCGATTGAGCTGAACTTTTGTATACACTTCACTTCATATCATTTTATTCTCGAACAGTACAACACGTTAGTTATACACGTTTAGTTTGGATGACAATGCAATATTATGGTATCATAGAGTTGATCTGATGATGGAGGCCACAGGTACTCCTCAAATACACAACATAACCTCGTCGTGTTTGAGCTAGTTGGATTTGTCTTGACAAGATCTTTAGTCATACGTGAAGTTCAGGGTCTCATGGTAGAGCCAGGAGGTTGGCATAGGAACTCCTCAATTACACATCATAACCTTGTCGTGTTTGGGCTCGTTGGATTTGTCTTGACAAGATCTTTAGTCATACGTGAAGTTCAGGGTCTCATGGTAGAGCCAGGAGGTTGGCATAGGAATTCCTCAATTACACAACATAACCTCGTCGTGTTCGGGCTCGTTGGATTTGTCTTGACAAAATTTTTAGTCATACGTGATGTTCAGGGTCTCGTGGTGGAGCCGAAAGATGACCATGGTAACTTTTTATTGACACAACATAATGTCTTTGTGCTTGGACTCGTTGGATTTATCTTGACAAGATCTTTAGTCATACATGAAGTTCAGGGTCTCATGGTAGAGCCAGGAGGTTGGCATAGGAATTCCTCAATTACACTACATAACCTCGTCGTGTTTGGGCTCGTTGGATTTGTCTTGACAAAATTTTTAGTCATACGTGATGTTCAGGGTCTCGTGGTGGAGCCGAAAGATGACCATGGTAACTTTTTATTGACACAACATAATGTCTTTGTGCTTGGACTCGTTGGATTTATCTTGACAAGATCTTTAGTTATACGTGATGTCCAGGGTCTCATGATGGAGCCGGAAGGTGGCCACAGGTACTCTCAAATACACAACATAACCTCGTCATGTTTGGGCTCGTTGGATTTGTCTTGACAAGATCTTTAGTCATACGTGACGTCCAGGGACTCATGATAGAGCCGGAAGGTGGCCATAGGAACTCCTAAAATACACAACATAACCTCGTCGTGTTTGAGCTAGTTGGATTTGTCTTGACAAGATCTTTAGTCATACGTGAAGTTCAGGGTCTCATGGTAGAGCCAGGAGGTTGGCATAGAAACTCCTCAATTACACAACATAACCTCGTCGTGTTTGGGCTCGTTGAATTTGTCTAGACAAGATCTTTAGTCATACATGAAGTTCAGGGTCTCATGGTAGAGCCAGGAGGTTGGCATAAGAACTCCTCAATTACACAACATAACCTCGTCGTGTTTGGGATCGTTGGATTTGTCTTGACAAGATCTTTAGTCATACGTGATGTTCAGGGTCTCGTGGTGGAACCGAAAGATGACCATGGGAACTTTTTATTGACACAACATAATCTCTTTGTGCTTGGGCTCGTTGGATTCGTCTTGAATAGTTGTAATACTGAGAAATCTGCCTAGCGATAACTAAAGAGTAAAAAATTAATTAAGAGTAAAAAATATTTTTAAAAAACAAGCTTTTATTTTAATGCGCTTAAAAAATACTTTTCCTTTATAACTTTTACTATCAACTTAAAACGTCATTACACAATTTATTATGTAATAAAAGCATGTCGCGACATTTAAGTACTCATATTTACTTAGTCTGAAAATTCTAAAAATTCAATTCAATCAGTTCAAGTTATATTTAATTTACTCGATTATCTACATAGCGCGACAAGCTTACATAATACATTATACATAATAAATTGTGTAATGACGTTTTAGCTTAGTAAAAGTATTGAAGAAAGAGTTTTTAAAAGCTTGTATTTAAAAATTATTGTTTGCTCTTAATTTTTATAGTTTTATGTTGTACATAATATTTTCGAGTTAATGTATTGGTTTCCGGATCCACTATACACCTGGCTAAACCCCTGGGGATAGGTTGGGACTGAACTATATCACCATAAGGAACGTTTTTTGTTGTAATTACAATAAACTAATATCTACTTACTGTCCGATTTCTCTTTTATACTACACTTCAATACTATTTATCGGAAACAATCAAGCCCAGAAAATATATAAAAAAAAAAATCTTATACACAAATTGGCGATAATTTTAATATTATTTTAAAAGGTAAGTTTTGAGAACATGAAGCCCTGACCTTCACGTATGAAAATGTTAAAATAAAACATTAAAACTTCATACTTATATTTAAATTATGTAACATGCCGATGAGACTGAGAACTCTGTAGGAGCTAAATGCAGATAGTTTACTGAAATTCATTGCTCTACATTTGGGTCTAGCCGAAGTTAAAGTGGAGACGACGTAACTTCTCAAGTCGGGAGGAGCCGCAGCCTCGCCGGGGCCGGATATCGATCCAGACCGCGCCGGCACCGCACGGCACACACGCCTCATAACCTAAATACGATTAAACCTAAATTTTAGGCCTTTTCACTATCACAAAAAAACTCTGGGTGAAGTGGACAAGATGTCTAATAAAAAAATAATGAATGAATGATAGACGAGATGTGTTTAATATAACACGTATAGGTCTTACACACTAACATAAGAAAGTAGTTCATTAAAAAGAACTGTTTTAGTCTTTTTCTACGTGACTGGGTTAACGGTTGATCTCCGCAATAATTATACATTTGAGCGGGTATTACAAAATGCTTGTAATGTCAAAACGGACAGCCACACACCCCGTCTGTGGTCGTACATCGATCCGGTTCACGTCAGCACGCACCGACCTCGCGCCGGCCGGCACATGTGCCTTATAACCTAAATGCGATATAGCAGCTGTTTACTCAAGCAAGTCTTCATTACTGCATTGTATTTAGTAAATAAGAGATCGAACAGAAGAAATGTGGCCTTTGCTACATAGCGTTTTCTCCCTTTCTACCTTCACCTTCTCAGAAACTGTCCTACACCGAATCCGACGATCTACAAAACTGACGTACTCTAAATTTGACTATTACAGAAACTATTTATCTGCAGCACGAAATTTTCTTTCTTTTCGGACAATCAATGATTCAGCCTGCAATGTCCTAACCAAACTGGGGAAAGTCTCACAAAGATATTTTTGATTGACAGTGTCCTCACCGGGTATTGAACCCGGACCCTCCGTAATGGGCGTCGAAATCTCGACCTGCAGCTGTTTTGTACTCTTACTGAACTTAGAACATAAGCATATATAAGAACTATCTTAGGCATATCAATGGGCCCATCTGTGGCCTAAATAGGTATTATTACAAAAGTAATGCAATCATGTAATTCGTTTATTTATTACTCTGAAGTGGTCGGCGAATTGTCCATTAAATATCCACAGACGCAGACAGAATCGATGAATATTTCAATAAAAACACAACACGTAATATCCTTACCCCTATTTTGTAATAAACAGACTCGTACATTAACCAACAGAGCGCCGCGGGCCCATCTATCACGAGAAACTCGGTCACGTAGCAGCGGTCTACGCTGCGTAGAGCCCGCTACGAATATTTTTACTACGCCATCATTTCTCCGAGGCGAAACACAGCGCGGCGCGTTCTCTTTACCCAAGGAATAAATTAATATATTCTCTGGCCTTGAGTCCCTGCTGATAGATTTTCATTTTATCATGATAAAGAAAACTCAATTTTGTATTTTTTTTTTCAAAATAAGGGAGGTGTACAGGTTAAAACGTAAAAAAGCATCATAATTTAAGCCATAACGCAAAAAATAACTCGCAAGGTCACGGAGCCACTAAGTAGTATTTGTTAATATAGTGTAAATTAAAACCTTGATATATATATATAGGCCTCTTAAAATCGCACTGAAACTGTAGGCTCAGAAAGTTGCTTTTAGCCTAAATAACCCTCGCTTTGCAGCGAGAAGGGAGAAGTCGGCGCGGGCTCAAAGCAAAAGCTTTTAATTTAAAAGCGACGAAGTTGGACCCGAGAACACTATTTTAGTTGCTTTTTGAAATCTACAGTAGGTAATAAACAAACTTCGTGTAGGTGTAACATGATATTAATAAAAACTACTAAAAATACTTGTGTCTGTACAATCTTAATGACTATTCGACTGTGTACCTACCTACATTGCATCCATATTGAAAACTACTTATTATTATGTAATTATTTTTTAACTAGTAATAAAATTGATCCGTTATGTTTCGTAAAGAGCTGATAGTTTTTATAAAGTAAGGATGGAGGAGGAGGATTTAATTGGAAGAACATAATTATATTCTGGTTAAAAGCCTACTTTGAGATTACTTTAAATATGTATAATATTACAATACCAAATCATAAACACAAGTACTTCTACATTTTGAATGCAATAACCCTTGTGCCTTTCAACGATCCATCCATCATAAACAAACGCTACCCCATCTAGCTACTCCCATAAATTTCAACTATTACGGTTAGTCATGTGTAGATGAGTTTAGTCACCATAAAACTTCCTATCGCACCTATTTCATTGATGAGAACTGCCCTGCCTTCTATTTCCACCTCTGTCATTTTGTACTACTTAGAGTGAAATGGAGCTAGTGTTCCGAATCGAAGTGGAGATGTTACACGGGGGCTGGTTTATCAGACGCCGCTGGCGCCGCGCCGCCCGGTCTACTGTCTCAGATCTGCAGATTGCGTCGTAAACTGTCGACGAACCGGCAGACACCAACATTGTGCAGGCTAGACGAATTGTCACGAACAATGTAATGGTTTGGCTACGAGTTAAGCTTTTTAGGGTATGATTAGATACAACGCCTCGGTAAATTGCTTAATCAGGTGAACCTTTATGTCAATACTTGAAGACGAGGTAGAAGACAACGAAATATTTTAGTTATAGGAAGATTTTAATCACAGGGTATACCCAATAGCGCTGATAACAGCGATAACAAGCAAAATAAAGATTGATGAGAAAACTTTACAAGAGCTCGTAAACACCTAGCCAAATATTTTACAACGCACGCAGTTCTACGAATCGCACTAATTTGTAAGTTTCGTCATCTACACGAAAAACTATGTCATATATTATGTACTTTTGTTTAGTTGGTTTACATCACCTAGTCTGTTCACTCTGCGATCGTTCTCTCCCTAGCCCACAACTGCATTGTTGCCGTGCACCACTGAGCTCTGAATATCGTTTTCCTGTTACAGACTCGCTATATTCTCTTCTTACCCTTATTTTTCATTGCGTCACGAAGGGTTGTGATTTATTATTGTAGAACGTGGGTCTGTCATAGAAGCAATTTCAGTTCTTTGTACGATAATATTAATATTATGGTTTGTACATCATACTCCTACGATTACATCTACCTAATAAATAAATCGGGGATAATATTACCATCTAACAAAATATGTAAATAATTCGAAAAACAAAATTTTAAAAGAAAACACTTTGGAATACGTAAAATAAACTACGTAGAGCCTCCACAAATTTACATTTTTGTCTCCGTCGTTTCTAACCAGAGAAGAGGTTCGTACAATAAATTTTATAAATGTTATCTTGTTTGCACTGTAATAATAAGTTAAAAGACAATCTTATTATATTGTTATAGGTTACCAACACAAAACTAATAGTGTGCACCTATTCCATAACCTTTTTGTATCTGGTATCAACATACCACCTTCATGAACTAGTACGTATTCTAGGAAACCGCTATGGGGCTGCGATGGCTATCTAAGTAGAGCTGGCTAGTAGCCTGACCATAAAAGCCTCCATGTGATCGTAAATATCTAGACTCTACTAGTGAAAATATTCGACGTGTGCACGCTATAGTTTTTTTTTCTAAATTAAACGTAGAGGTAGGGATCTATTATTTTTGCCGCATATCTACTAGACTCCGTGTGAAAAGAGAATACTTGAAGTATTACGCGGATTTTCTTTAGCGGGAACTGCTTGATTGACATTTTTGCTTCATTTTTGTTATAATCTTGTCTCAACTGCTAGATTTTTAATTATTTTGCTTTATGAGATTCTTCAATGATATGGCGTACTTTGGGGAACGTAGTGTGGGGCGCCTCCCTGCCAGGTGAACTGATTACCTGAGGAAGGTCGCCTGTGGTGGCTGGATGAGGAAAGCGGGTGAACGTGCGCTTTGGCGTGCCCTTGGGGAGGCCTACGTTCAGCAGTGGACTGCAATAGGCTGATTGATTGATGGCGTACTTTACTGTCGGAGGCCACAGTCCACTTTATGTCACTGAGCTAGCGAAGTAAGTAAGTACGAATTTTTGAATGGCATTTTAATAGGAAAACTTATTGTAAATATCATAATAATACTTCCTTAATCGGTCACGACGTTTTTCTTTCTGCACATACTCTACTTTCAACCTTTTTGGCTACCAATTCGGCTACGGCGTAGACAGTAGCTACGAGAATAATTTGTTCCTATGAGTTGCCGTTAGATGCAAAACACATGTTGACACTGATGGCTGACCCTCGGCTTTTTGGAAGTAGAAATTATTTAATTTACTTGAAGAGGGTAATTAGTAGCTATTAGATGAAAATAACCAAATATCAGATTTAGTGACGTGTGATGATAAATGATGAAAAAGAAATAATCCGATTCGTTCAGGATACCATAAAGCATAGTAAAGTGTTTAACAAATGTTGTCTCTAGGTACTGCTAGTAATTAATGTATTAGCTGGAGCCAAGCCAAATACATCTTGGCCTAGCTATACGGAGCAGAATAACCAGTACTAACGACCTGAAACAATTTGCATACAATACAATGCAGCGTCCCGCGCACTTAATGTCTTGTTAACTATCTTAAAACGTTTTATATTTGATACTATAGTGAAATTCACTACTGCTATTTTCTTTTCTCTTGTGTTGCCAAGGCCTGTATGTATTCCAGATAGAAAATAAAAGAAAATCGTGATTTTATTTAATTTGAAACAACAAAATAAAAACAAATTGAATTTAATCCCCTTTTCTTTTTAATGTTGATAGCATGGCAACAACACTAGTCCGAGTTTTGGATGCGTCTCGAGCATTTTAGGAGAAATCCCTATGTAGGTATCTTAAATGGGAACACCCAAAAATTCAGATTTTTTTTTTCGAATTTTAAAATACGGATTTTGAAAAAAAAAACCGTCTGTATAAACTGTGTGTAATATTTTATTACTTGTAAGTTAAATTTGGGATTTTAATTTTCGGAATAATTAAACTTCGGGATTCGCTATTTTTTAAATATACTAAAAAATCGTACATTTGAAACATCGAAATTATAATATTTGGAAAATTGACTTTCGGAATTGTAATAAATCGATTGTTTGATAATTCGTTAATTAACTATTCGTAATTTTTACTATTCGGAAATTTAAATTCGGAATTTCAATAATCGTCATTTTCAAATTCGTAAAAAAATAATTCGGAATTATGTAGTGTACTCATCTTAAATAGCAGGCTTTACGAACCAAACATCTCCCATACTATGTTGCATTTAATGTAAAATTTATTACTGGAAAACCGTTTGTGGAAATTACTATGCAAGCAATAGTCTAGGTTATAAAACTCTACTATAATTCTATGGTTCTGTAATTGTTATTTACTCGTTTATGGACATGTTGATAATTTTGATTTATTTCTTCTATTTTTCAACCTTTGCCCGTGACCACTTATGACTCCCATTTGTAGTGAGGGCATTGAACTGCTTATGACGTCATAGAAGGGTACTAACTGCTTGGTAAATAAATTACTGTTATTTCAGCGACCTTGTTACAGATTATAATCACTTTACCTTGCCAAGTACTTTAATATTATAGATTTTTAATGTGAAAAGGCATGCTTTGCTACACACTTGACACGCTAGTCATCAAGTGGAGGAAACTCGACCGTGTGAGTGTATGTAAAAGAGCAGTTTGTAATTTGATGTACGCACACAAAAATAATGTAGAGTTTGCCTAAAAAGTCTTGAATCGGAACTAATCTTACCTTTCAGAAATATCCATAAGTCAGAGCAGGATAGCATTATATAAAATGACAACACTGCAAAGGTGCCACCACCTTTGCAGTGTTGCCATTTTAATTTCACCGCCCCTATTAATTTCACGACTTTTTAGACAAACTGTACCTACCTATTATCAGATCTAGAAATGTTCGCTACCTTTAGGTTCATAATTTTCATTTTACACATCGGTTTTATAAGGTTGAATAAAATTTTACGATATTTCCTGCACACAGTATGAGTCTGACTTTAAAAACTTATAATAATTTTATAACCCCGGCATTCCCTCAACCTGTGCCCTCAACTTACCTATCATCGACGGTTCGTGACACGAGGAAAAGTTCAGTTGCCTTTCAGTTAAATATGGACTGAACTAGTTTCTCGAAAGCCTATTTGAAACATTTCTCACGCTAATTTCTTCTTAAATATGCCGTCAAGAAGGGCTGTGGGTATTTATTAAAGGCCCCGACGTGACGTGAAACACGTCCGGACGGCCCGGCCGCGGAAGCCTCAAAGGCGTCATTTTGTGGGTAATTAGATCAATTAATCACTGGAGGCTGAAAGTGAACAGTTTTGTGGGCAATTTGCGGCGGCTACCTCCGACAAGGGTACTTATTCTACTAAGCAGGAGACTCAAGCAATTTAAAAAATCAGAAATAAAATAAACAAATAAATTCAGACTAGAAAGTAGAAATAGCGATTAATCCGTTCAAAACTAAAATCGAACTAATATTATAAACGGTAACGTCCGAGGTAACGGAGGTAGGTAACGTCCGAGATAAGTATGCATTTTCTTTCATACAGCAACAACATAGCAACGGATTGACGGACGTCTTTTTATGTAAGACCACGTGAAACACATCCGCGAGAATAAAAACGAAACCGGAATAAACAAACACAACGACAGCGTAGCCGCAGTGTACAAAAGGACTAGAAATCTTCCAAGATAGTTGATATTATATACCTTACTGTCACTACTTCTTTTTTCAAATGTTATATGAAATGGAGTATAACTTTATGCTGAATTCTAAACCAACCCAGCTGCGCTAGTAGAATCTATCCCCGGGCAAAGTTAACCGTCCTAAATATTCCGCAGCAGACGTTTAGTAAGCAATTAATATCCTAACTAAAGTGGGTCAAAGTGTGAGTTCGGTTACAAGATTAATTTATTATTGTTTACCTGATGCCTTCTTTGATTAATAGAGTACGGAGATGCCTTTAATAAATACTCAAAGAGAAAAGGAACTATTATTGGAGTTTTTTAAGTTGTAAGAAAATACACTTCCTTTCTGATATATTTTTTTTTTAAATAAACAAGGAAATAAACAAATTAGCTGGTAAAGAAAAAAACTTTTTTTGTTTAATATTTAAATAAGTTACTATGACGTTCGTACGCAGGGGCGCGGGGAAGTGTTCTATTCACAGTAATCAAAATAAGGAGGGGCCTCACAGACTCCACATCACTAACATCTAGAGCAGCATATAAAATTACCTACATCAAAAAGCTTTCAGTATCGGCTGTAAACCTACTTGCCTAGCAGTCGAGGGATTCGGCACTCTACCTACCCTACACTGTCTAAAACTGATTAAAACATTGCACTCTCTATCTAAACTAAACTACTCTTAGTAGATAATATTTACATAAGAGAGCTTTCGTTTCTGAAAGAATGTGGATGATTCACTAGGTAAATTAGCTTCATAACGTAATAAATACCCCCACAGCTTCCAGTGATTTGACATTTGAATTGACTTAAAAAATTTTTCAAACATATTCTAATATCAAACGCGCCTTGAAATGGTTAAACGGAAATTCGACCCTCTTGGCACGTACCTTCTGCTTAATTATTCCATTACACACTCGATCAAGCAATACAGGGGTAGATAGCAATTAATTGAAGTCCTGTCTGCAACCTGAGACGGTGTGGTCGAAACCTGCCCACGTGCCTACCCTGCTGACCATATGGCTACAAAAGTGGCTAATTAATTACAATCAATTTGGTAACAAATATCTACCGAACTTTATGTCCTATAAACTTCACATAGTCACAACAAACAAAAGAATACAACAAATACGAGTAAATGTCATCTGCGTACGAAAAATAAAACAACCCTAAAAAACATACTGCACCCGGTGTTATTTGTCGGTTAGTTAACTATTGCCTATAAAATAACGCAAACGGCACTCAAGACATGCAAATCTTTGCAGAGTCCAGTGCTACCTTTTCTCACAAGTTTGATTCACGTACCCTATCAAAGCGAGTATTGTAAGACAAAATACCATACATGCTACGTGTTCCTAGAGGTGCGCAAGCGCACGTGCCGTGACATATGCTAAGCAAGACGCGCGTGCGCTGACCCGTGTCGGGTTACGCGTACTTATAATGAAGGGTCTCGTCCACAAGGAACTTTCAAGTACTTATAGGTTTTTATGACAGTCGTGAATTATGATAAGAGGTTACCGATTTTTATAAACATTCCTCCTAAGGGCCACGGGGTCACCTCAGGAACTTATTATTATAGTTATTCAGTCCCAGCACTAAACACAGTACTATAGTAATTGCATCGTAAGAATGCCGTCCTGACAGCAGGCAGGAAATGTGAAAACCAAATGGATGCAAAAGAGACAGAAAATTGTACGAGTATGACAGCTGTCAAGACGGCATTCTTACGATGCGATAGGTATAAATTATAACCACCCAAGGTGGCGTATATGGGACTTATTAAATTTTAATTTCTCTTCTGGGTGACTTCGTTCACCCTGCGCCATTGTAAAACAGCCCTAATGAATTTGGGTCTACTGCTTTACGGTTTTACGTCCCGGTTCTATCTCCCTCAAACAACTTGAATAATGTCAGTCAGAGTGCAGTCAGCTACAACTGCATTCAAACTGTCATTTTGCAGTTCGTCTGTGTAGAGCCTAAGATACAAGGCCGCATTAAACATTGATCTAAGGCGTGTCTAAAATCTCAGAGAATTTCAAATTACTCGCTTTGAGTACACCACTAGTTTTCACCTTCACAGTGGCTGCAGTAAATTATTCAGTTGCCTACCTGTTGGGAGATATATTCCAGTTGGGGGAATATCATATTGAATATTAAGTTTTACTTTACTGTTTGTGGAAAAATATTCCTTTATTATGTCGTAATAGAGACAACACTTTAGGGTTTTGTTAGGCTTTTTTTAACGCTTTTCAAAATGTGATAAGCTAGGGTGCTACTCTGAATAGGATGTGCAGACATCGCCATATATTATATGATGCTTACGACTCTACTTGGTAGTTTTATTTTTTTATTAGACCACAGTTTGAAAATTTAGGCACCTACTTTAGTTAGTTTTCAATACACCTTGCTCGAAAATTGAACTTACGAAGGCAGTAAACTGTGCGGTAAATGCGTTTTACCGCACTAGTGCGATTTAATAAAAAAAAAATCCTACGGTCTTCAAAACTTTTATTCAGCCAGGATCATTTTGACAATAAAAAATATTTAAATCGATTCATACAAAGATAGATTCATTTTATATTTTTTTATTTCAACAAACTGTATCAAAAATATTAGCAGCCAGTAATATTTTAATTATAAAAATAAAATTATATCGATTTAACAAAGTATCAGTTCGTAGAGGCTGAATGTTCGCCAGAGCCTTTTCTCCGTTATTATGCTTATAAAAAAGAAACATATTATCGCTTTGTAGTTGGCGCCAAGTTTGTAAAATTTTCATTTAATTGTTTTACATTGAATGTTTTTTTATGAGTGATTAAGTGTGTGAATAGCAAGGATACTCAAACTGCGCGCGATGTAATAAAGGTTAGTTTTTACAACTTTTACATGATCAATCTTACCTGTAGTATCATAGTTTTTGTAGGGTACTACGTACTACGTTCTTAACCATTTCAATTTAATTATTTACTATCAGTTTTCTCTCAAGTGTATTGAAAAACGTCGTACAACACACGGATCTTAGGTTTTATAACAAACTCGTGACATTATAAACCCTCGCTTGCGGTTCGGGCTTACAAAATTCAGCTCGTTTGTAATTTGCCATTTACGATCCTTGTATCGTAACGTACTATTACCATACAGTACCCAACTAGAATAGAAAAAAATAAAAACCTTTTTAGGATAGAACGTAGGGTACGTTCTTGGTATTTTTGAAGAAAATAGTAGACAAAAAAGTGGTTAAAAAACTGTTTATGTGCGTTAAAAAACATAATTAATAGAAGGCGCAACTGTAATAATCCTTTACTTTACGAGCCATATAAGAATATCCCGATTGCATCATCGCATCTATACGTGAGCAAAAACTTTGAACATTCAGGTCGCGCAATCGCGCTGGATAAAATCTAAAAACTTTTTAATTATGCATATTTTTGATTTTGGAATACGGAGTCCGTTAATGAGGCCATGCGCGGGAATGGCGCGTAAGGGGTGCGCGCACGGCGACGGCAGGTGGCGGCCACGCTCGGATGCGCGCGCCCCTCGCGCATGCGCGCCGCCCGGTGCGTAGACGCAGACCCATGCCCACTGCGGTCACCGGTGCCGGTTCCATACGCACCTCCAATTTCGGAGGTCGGTTGAGATAAGAATTTAAGTTATGACATCGTTCATAATATCCCAGGTTGGTAGCTCTACCCACGAAACTTAACAACTTTTGTTTTACGAAATTTGCAAATAATTTTGTTCAACTTTATATCAATTTATTTATTTATTTATTTAGGACTGCCAGTGGATGATACATTAAAAAGAAAACTTAATATTTAGACATTATTAAACAAAGAGGTAAATGCACATTCTGTTTAAGGCAATCACATCATGCATATTATTTAATAGGACATGTTTTTCCTTACTAACTAAAATTAATTTAAAATTAAAAACATTAAATTATAATTTAAAATAAAATGTAATAATACTTTGAAAGATGAGCTACGCATCTCCAACGATTTCCAACACTATTGTCTTAAAAGTTGAAAGAGACTCATTGAAAATATCGACTGACTGTCCAAGAGAGTTATATAGACTTGATAGGCGAGATACGGCATTATGATTGCGCAAGTTTGTTCGAGCCAATGGAGCACTGAATAACGCAGAAGGGTAGCGTGGAGGCCTACGTGGGACACGAATTCGAAATAAATTTAATGATTGAGGGCAATCAATACCATTTCTAAAGACTTTAAAAAGGAAGTTTATATCAAAAAGCTGTCTTCTAGCCTTCAAGGTGTTAATATGAAAGTATTTTAATCTGTCACTGTATCCCTACAAATGCCTAGATTTGCAACTGGTAAAAGCCAAATGCCTAAGAAAACGTTTCTGTATGCGCTCAATGAGCCAACTGTGAACATTATATTGAGGACACCAGACCACACTTCCAAATTCCAAAATGCTACGGACATAAGAATTAAATAATAAGATCTTACATTGTGGACTCTGAAAGACTTTTCCATTTCTTATAATAAATCCGAGCATTCTAGAAGCCCTCGAGATGATGTCATCGATATGCGGAATAAAAGTTAATTTAGAGTCAACCAATATACCCAAATCTCGTATCTTGTCAACCTCCTCAAGATATTTACCATTAATGCAGTAACGAGTCTGAAGTATATTATGATTACGCGTGAATTTGATATGAAAACACTTGTCCACGTTTAAAGTCATATTGTTTAGTGTGCTCCACTCAGACAAGTTGTTTACATCCATCTGGAGATCAACAGAGTCTTGAATATTTCTAATAACTTTGACCAGTTTAAGATCATCGGCATAAAGATATACTTTGCTATACCTAATTACATCTATGATGTCGTTAACGAAAATGTTAAAAAGCAGAGGGCCCATGTGCGAACCCTGCGGTACTCCTGAATACACACGAAAAGATTTCGATTCAAAACCTCTGATCACCACATACTGAGATCTATCTGATAAATAAGATTTAAGCCAGAGCAGCATTGGACCACCAAAACCGTACATCGAGAGTTTTGAGATTAAGGTGCTGTGGCAAACCTTGTCAAACGCCTTAGAAAAATCTGTGTAAATGACATCGACTTGTTTATGGTTGTCCACCGCTTCAACCACGGAATTGATATAGGTCACTAAGTTTGTGTTTGTTGAATTGATTAGATTGTATAAAAATTGTAGTCTACATAAGTTGTTCAGTTTCATGAGCTGAAATTTTTGTTGTTAAGCTAACATGTTGTAGAAGAACGAAGATATTTGTTTTTACAAATAATAAATTAGGCGGTTTGTTGAAGATTCTGAAAATGTCGAAATCCAATACTGTTTTTATACGACTACCCAGAAAAACTGCCCAAAGTGTAATCTTGTAATTTGTTCAGAGTTCATGAATGTATGTACGTAACTATGTATGTGAGTTGTCTTTTATTCCACCATTCTGAACGCCTGAACAGATTTGTATGTACGGGGTATCTTGTAATGCTTATATCAACCCGAGAGACACTGATGTCGATTCCACAGTCAACCGTTTAAAGTTAATCATAAACGTTTTTTTTTTTATGTTTATGAATTGCCAAAAGCTATTCTACACAGAAAACAAAACCTGCAACATCGCTAAAATATTACATGGATTATTTTGTTGAGCATTAATATAACGTCTGCTGTATCTGCAACAACGGCGGCTATGTATTCATCCATTTTTTATTTACAAAACATTTTTCGCGTCTCTGTTTAGATTTAGTCGCCACCTATTTAGGTGCCGCATAAACTCAACTAAGATTATACGGCAAACGTCAAAAAATTGTACCGCTGGAATAGCATTTGACGCATAATGTAAGTTGAATCAATAAAAAAAACGTCAAATAATTTTATATGTCTTATGTCAAAATAAGTGGTCTGTCCGAATAGCATATCGCATTTGATATGTATAAACCTTATTTTATTTAGGATTAAGTTTAAACATGAGCTGTGAAATCGACACCACTGGCTATTATATACTCGTATATGGCAACGCAGTCGTGGTTTTAATATTCAGATTATTATTTATTAACAAAAGTTGACGTTCGTTTGAGTGATATAAAAGAAGTGTGTAGGTTTTATTATTACTTATAGGCAGGATAACTTATTACTTATTATGAGTCCATCCATATACTACTAGTACTGAGCTTTATGTATACCTACATAAGAATGAGAATGAGTATGGGTAAAAAACTTAACATAGGTAAGTATATATATATTTATCATCTCAAAAGGATTTGCGCATGTCATTTGAAGATGGAGGCAGTCAATGACCGCTGAAACAGATCTGAACACCTCATGAAAATGGTAATATCTAAATAAGACCGCTACAAGTAGCTATATGAAGCGAAATAACATCATATTCATGAATTTCATGAAATGATTTCGAATTCAGCTCCCAGTGGAAATTTTAAGTATTTTTGTCCGTTAACATTTACGTAAAAGGGAAACTTAAGATTAAACAAATTGAAAAATTTGTAGCAGTATAATAAAAATTTGGATTGTTTAGCTCTGACGTCAAAACGATAGCTTTCCCTACCCAGTTTAATTTCCTAAAATAAATTATCTTTTTGTAGCTATGATTGTAATCAACACCATTTTTTTTTTATTTTGGACCAATCCTACAAACATTCATAGGTATAAGATATAGTTTGGAAACGTAAGTACACAAACATATACGAAATTTATAACCAGAAATCCTACCTACAGACAATTACCGTTACCGTACCGTTCGATATTTGAACTTTCGGTGTGATGTACTAACCTACTATCCTATCCTATTTTTATTTATTTATTTATTTATTTGTTAACAAGTAAACTTCACAGCAAACAAACATAAATTACAATGTATCTTAAAAACTAGAAAAGCCATTTACGAAGTTCAACAAATTACAAAAATACGATACGGGCAACTATCTATTTGATTTACATTTCGAAAAATAATAATAAAAGTATGGATAATAGTAATTTGTGACAATATAGTACCTTAATATGAGTGCCGACCCATGCTATATAAAGAAACAGAAAACAATGACATTTCACAAAAGTTACTTTGCAAAGGAGTAAAAGCGTCAGCGTGTGTGGTGTGGGGTGTGTGTGTGTGTGTATCTGAATGTGTGTGGAGACTTTATTAAAGGCTGCATCTTTAATGTCGGGTTTTATTATTTACAAATAGTTAATAATAGGTAAACTATTGAGATAAACCAATGTATACATGTGTCAGAAACTTATTACGCGTGAGAAAGAATATGTCTGCATTTTTGTACTTTGCCTCATAAATATTTACCATTCTATGTACAATAGAGTTTTTGGCATAGTTAGTTTTAGCGATACCGGCATCTAGGGATCGCACATATCTCGTTCTTTTGTAACTATCCTTGCTACAATGTCGAAATGATTATTTTTGCCTGAAAACATCTATCGAAAACGGCGAGAGACGGCTAGCAATACATTATTTTTTATTAAAAACAAAACATGTCTAGAAGACTGCATATTTATCTTATACCTACTACAAGAGTAATACCTAATCCAAAGCGCCGTATTTGTAATTCTGATACGGCCGTCCTTCGCGTACCCTTGCGGACCCCACATCCGCTGCGCAAGCGCCGCCGCCGCCGTTCTGTTGTTTACTATACGGGATTTGCACTTATTACACACAATGTCTTTGGCTGGCACTATCCGTATACGTATTGATTAGATAGCTTTAATACCCTTTTCGTAGTTCACGAAATACCAACTGAAAAAATTAGTACTTTTCGCTTTGTAATCAGCTGTCAGTTACTTTTTATTTCTAGGCTGCAATCAACGTGGCCAGCGGGAACAAACGACACTTAAACTTTCGTGTTTCTTTGACCACTCCAACTATATTACGTGTATATTTGACGGATTATAAAGGATGTGAGTAAACTCTAACTAATCCGCACTTGGCTAACGTGGATGACTGGCCTGATCTGAAAGGTAGTGTCGAGCTCTTCGGAGCAAAGAGAGACGTATAAGTATGAGCTGATAATTACTATAATAGTGGATAGTTTTTTTTTATCCGTGGAAAGAAGGATAGGTACAGATTTAGAAATTACTTGTACTGACGACACACAGTCGACCTCGACACATTATCAGAATGCTAAACAATTACAATCACAAGCAGGTGTTCGGCTTTGTTTTCATAATTTCTCTAGGTTATTATGAATTACCTAGTGAGGTAGGTACTGAGTAGCTCAAACACACTTATCTTTAACAATTAAATCCTGTTATCACATTTAGAATTTGCAATCTTATGCGTAGATAGAACAAAACAGCTTCTAATACTGAATTTCTTGAAAACGAATAAACTTCGTCTCACTTGAATCAACAAAAAGAAATACCTACCTCGCTTATTATAATGCTTATAATAAAACAAAAAGCTCCAAATTCACTAGAGGTAATCATCGTTCTTGATAAATCAAACCAAAGTCTATGATACTTTGAACTTGACATTGGTTGTTCCAAAACTTGAAGATTACACACGACACGATATAGACTGGCCAATCTGACATGGGCGTCACTTATTGAATATTCTGTAGATAAAATTATATTAAATAGTATAAATCGTCGACTTTAGAACCCACATCAAGAAGAATATCTAAATTATGGACTACAAGCAACCAAATCCCTTCATGGTATACTCAAGTTGGTATAACAAAGTTATCGTCTGACTGAATCATGTGGGCGTCGATATAAAGCTAAACTATTTCAACGAACATAAATATTATATGCAGAAATACCATTGCCCAATCGCGGGCTCAAATCAATCTTTTTCGGTTGTTTTAGGACACCTGATGAGATCAGAATCAAATCAAACACACAAGATTAGACGCTGTGTGGTCTGAATAATCCTATCCTAAGTAAATACAAGATAAGGATAAGCTATCACGCCACACGTGTGAATGCAAGCGACGGCGCTTCCTACACTGTAGGCCATGTCGGGCACCTTCGGACAAGGACGAGACATGGCATGTCACACATCACGCTATACACCGTGAAATTTACATCGTTTTGTTCCCGCCGTATAGTGATAGTACCCGTCAAACTGAACAACTTTCCACGAAAAAAAAATTTCCTGCGACAAAAAAATTTTTGGCCTCTCCATACAAAGTGTCACAGGAATTTTTTTTTTCGTGAAAAGTTGTCAGTTTGACGCCCACTATCACTACACGGCGGCGGGAACAAAACGATGTAAATTTCATGCTGTAGAAAACAAACTTTGAATTTGAAAATAGTCTTGAAATAGTTGAGCAGTGCTTAAACTGTCATAATATCGTGTATTATACTCTCTTACGTAAGCGTAAGCCTCTGAATTTTAAATCCCAAAATTAAGTAGTTGACTGATAATATAATCTGATGAAGAAATAAGAATATATAAAAATCAATCAATCAATTTCTTTCAATTATCTTGTTCTGTATGTTTTATGTTTTTGGTGTCAATAAAGTATATTTGTATTGTATTGTATTGTATTGAATATAACAATTTTCTATCTAGGTTTTCCAATGCGTAGGCACCAGGTCAGAATCAACCCTGATAATATAATGCCGATCGGGTATTCTGTTCTAATTCCTTCTTGTTTGGATGGGAATCCCCATGAATGGACCAAGTCAATGGAGTTTAATGTAGTAACCCCTTGTCGGAGGTTCCGCGACTTGGCACAAAAAATACAATAGGAGCCCGTTTGAAAAACCTGTTATTTGGAAGTTGTTGATAGCCTATATGATCCGCAATCTACATCGAATTGTACTAATACAAATATCCAGGTGGGATGGTCGTTAGTCTATTTACTCACTCCAAGTCGTGCCCTTCTCGCCATCATATGGTGACAGATCGTACGACATGTGACGTCACAAAGTCGTCAGATCACGCCACGCGATTTATTTAAGCGATAAGTATTTTTTTATTCAGTTCCTGTGGGTTTATCCTGTGACGCTCACAGTCAATACCAAATTTAAAAATTCTATATAGATAGATAGATAGATAAAAAGATTTATTCAAAAATCTACATAACACATGTACATACATTTAAGAAAAAAGATACGCATAAAGGAAATAACAAAAAAAATTAAGTACCTACCTATGCATGCACATGTGTGCTGCAGTGATTGAAAGGGCCATGGCTCAGTGTAATTAGCCCAAAGGGCAACACTGATTTTCAGCCGTCACCCGTGGATGACTTGCAATCGCAAGCAGAACAGAAAATAAAAATAAGTAAAAATTGTGGGATAATGACCTAATTGTAATAAAAAAGAAAATCGATGAAACATATATGTGCGTGCAGTTTATTTATGTATTTGAAATTGTGGTGTTGTGAAAGTGCGTGTTTAAAGTTGCAATACCTACGACTGTTGCGAAAAATTATAATGAAAAAAATTTTAAATGCACTAATTCCGACAACTATTGGAATTTTCGTTGTTCATTGAGCAGGTGAAGTTTTAAATTGTTGAGAAACGAGAACTTGTTAGATAATTTTCTTAATGGCGGTGGAATGTCATTCCAACATTTTGTTACCTGGAATCGAAAGCTGCCTCTAAAAGCCACCGTACGGTGAATATGACCCTCAAGTGGAGCACGCGTGCCGCATTTAAAAATGGAGTGATATGGCTACGAGGTGGTACGGTAAAACAAAATCTGCAGCAAGAATTTTGCACACGCTGCAACAAACGCTGCGATTTAGATAGCAAACGTGGTCCAAACACAATGTCACCATAATTAAGTCTAGACAATACTAATTACTTTACTTTTTCACTTTAGAGACTACGTACCTTATATAGAACTTTTAGTCGGTACATGCAATTTTTGACAAGATTCAATACATGTGATTCAAAACGGAGATGACTGTCAAACAAGATACCGAGATTTCTGGCTTCGTCAACACGTTCCACTATCTGACCATGGATATTTACGATGGGATTTGTTAACAGTATCTTAGAAACCTGCATTTTTGTACAGATTTGACCATGAACTTGGAAACATGAATTTCAATGGATTGAGCAGCAGTGAATTTTCACGCGACCAATCAGCTATTCTGCCCAGGTCTTCGTTAAGTTTAGATACAGCATTAGAAATAAATTTTGGATCATCTGAGATGTATAGCTGAATATTATCAGCATAACAATGGAATTTGCAGTGATTGATTACAGTCACGATGTCAGCACTATACAAAATGAATAGAAGTGGTCCAAGAATTGAGTCTTGAGGTACTCCGCGTGTGAGTAGCTTGAAATCCGACAGTACATCACCACCATCACCACCATTTGCAAGCTTCACAGATTGTAGTCGGCCACTTAGATAGTTCTCAAACCAAGAGACTGAAGTATCCTGCAGTCCGTAGTACCTAAGCTTAGATAGAAGAAGAGGAATACTGATAGTATCAAATGCACGAGAGAAGTCGAGGAGTGCCAAAATAGTTCCTCGACCCGCATCCTGCTCAGCAATTATATCGTCGACTACATTTAGCAAAGCAGTACTTGTCCCACGTCCCCTTCTAAAACCTGACTAATATAAAGGTAAAATATTGTTGTCCTCAACGTATTTACTAAGCTGGCGGTATACCGCTTTTTCTAAGATTTTGGACAAATAGGGCAAGATACTTATAGGTCGTAGATCCTATATATATATATATATATATATATATATATAATAAGAAGTATATTACGTACAATGCCACAATTTATTAATTGGTGTTTGTAATTTCCCCAGTTTTCGTTTTACGGAAAATGATATAAATAATAAATCTTAGTTCCTACTATCGATTGTGAGTTGTGACCCATGCTCTACATTGAGGAAACCTCTTCAAATAATGTATAGACCAATAGTTTGTCCAATACGCACTGGACCACTGGCTGGTTGGTTATTTAAAAAACTATTTATTTCAGCCATAGTCTATAAAAATCTGAAGATAATGGAGGGGACTCTACCAACTCAGCTAATAGAAGTTATTTGAGTTTGATTTTGCGAGACGTAGTTTTATTATGTAGGTATGTAATATCTGTGTGTGAGCAAATTAAATCTACTCACCCCTTTAGGTACAAGAGCGTAATTTTACGTGCTATAACTACGTACATAAGTAAAACTACAAAAATCTTATATTTACGAATTGCTGGAGAGAGTGAATTCCAAATCGATACACCCTTCTACAGCAGCGTAAGGTAAACGCATCATTTACGGCCATCCATATGATCCGTTATTGGCTATTGAACAAACAGTGCGCCAATAATGGTAATATCACGGTTGTGGGGTGGCAACCTGTCGCTGGTGGTACCATCCACCCTACTAAAACGGCACCCAGGTCTGACAATCCACTGTTTAAAAAAGTATATTGTGTTACTATAAATTCTAAAAGTCTTGTTAAACATGGTTAGTGATTTGAGTTAATTAAATTATAATAGTAAGTGTTTATATTTTAAAAGTTTATTAATTTTATAAATATACCATATAATAATAATTATAAATATTTTTTCTACGTTAGAAGCTTTAGACTTAAGTATTTTACTTACTTTTCCTTTTTTTTTCATTTTAATTGAAGTTCGATAAATAAAAAGTGGATTAACTATCAATTAGACGAAACGTATTTTTTTTACAACTACTTTTTTAATTATTTTTAAATACTAAAAAAGTCTTTTCTCAATCATTTCTTTTTCTTTTTAAACTTCAGTTTTCGACAAATTTCAGTTTTTCCCCCACAAAACCACCAATTACATTTAATTCCACTTTTTCGGAACAACCCACATAATTCCAGAAAAAAAGGCCGCGTGTCTTCCGACTGCCGCAAACCGCGGGATTGTGGGGATTATAATAATCCCGGTCTGGTGTTACATAATATTGCGTAATCCGAAGCACCAGACTCGGGAAAGCCGGGAATTCGGGGAAACAACTCAATCCGCCCTTGAACTCGTTAAGGACGAGTTTCGCCTCATTTACCTTATTGGCTCTTTCATTATGCTTAGGTATATGTAGAAAATAAATAAATGTAGAGTTATATTTAGGAAACATCATTTGATGGAAGAAAGTCGTGGATACATCTTGAAAATAAATATAAAGGTTTGTAAAATAATTTTCATACAAATAGTTAATTAAGTTACTAAATTAATAGTTTGAAAATACCAAAAATATACGGAAATACGATACGTGCATACGAAAGTGTGCTTATTGA
This sequence comes from Carpatolechia fugitivella, assembly GCA_951230895.1. NCBI lineage: Eukaryota > Metazoa > Arthropoda > Insecta > Lepidoptera > Gelechiidae > Carpatolechia > Carpatolechia fugitivella. The sequence continues at coordinate 6,543,178 of OX579653.1, read as the reverse complement.
TTTGTCACTTAAGGTTTGTAATTTTTTAATGAGTAAAGAAAGACATGTTTTTTTATATTTTTATCACAAGAAAACTACTTATTCAGGTGAAAATACGTTCATCTTGGCCGGGACATGAACCTGTTCCTGAGACTACCCAGGCTAACACAAGCGTTTTTACGAATCATTGCCACCATAAGCCATATTTAGCGAATCTCTTAAATTATTTTTAATTCTATTTCTGTGTCGCGTGCCTATTACTTTAATAGCATGATGACGTCATCGCGCATCCAAATGCATGGGCCAGCGGTTGCCTGGCAACCACACCCTGGCAACTGAGTGCACGCATTCACCGAAAGAAAATATTGATAATTTTTCCTATTTTTACTCTCGTAAAGACGTGTGGACTGAATTTTGAAACTCCGTATTAGACACCATGTCGGAACAAGGAACTGAAATTGGCCATTAATTTATAGTTTGGCCTTTTGCGTTCTTGGCCATGTGCGTCGAAAGGACTGAAAAGTCACTTTGATCGTACATTGACAAACTAAAGTAAAATCCAATGCAGGCTAACAGAATAATATACGCCCTTTTTATATGCCTTTTACTTACACAAGTTTTACGCCTGAATATAAAATTGATAAAAATTGTATTTTATGCTGGTATTAACAAAAACGGCTATTCTCTGTACTATTAGTTCCACTATTTCATCTGTAATGAAAGCCATGTATAGCTTCATCCTTTTAGTTATCTCATGTCGACCATGAACAGGCTTCAGTCAGTCAGACTGCTTTAAGAATGGTCATGTCGACCATGAACAGGCTTCAGTCAGTCAGACTGCTTTAAGAATGGTCATGTCGACTATGAACAGGCTTCAGTCAGTCTGACTGCTTTAAGAATGGTCATGTCGACCATGAACAGGCTTCAGTCAGTCAGACTGCTTTAAGAATGGTCATGTCGACTATGAACAGGCTTCAGTCAGTCTGACTGCTTTAAGAATGGTCATGTCGACCATGAACAGGCTTCAGTCAGTGTGACTGCTTTAAGAATGGTCATGCCGACCATGAACAGGCTTCAGTCAGTCAGACTGCTTTAAGAATGGTCATGTCGACCATGAACAGGCTTCAGTCAGTGTGACTGCTTTAAGAATGGTCATGCCGACCATGAACAGGCTTCAGTCAGTCAGACTGCTTTAAGAATGGTCATGTCGACCATGAACAGGCTTCAGTCAGTCAGACTGCTTTAAGAATGGTCATGTCGACCATGAACAGGCTTCAGTCAGTGTGACTGCTTTAAGAATGGTCATGCCGACCATGAACAGGCTTCAGTCAGTCAGACTGCTTTAAGAATGGTCATGTCGACCATGAACAGGCTTCAGTCAGTCAGACTGCTTTAAGAATGGTCATGTCGACCATGAACAGGCTTCAGTCAGTCAGACTGCTTTAAGAATGGTCATGTCGACCATGAACAGGCTTCAGTCAGTGTGACTGCTTTAAGAATGGTCATGTCGACCATGAACAGGCTTCAGTCAGTCAGACTGCTTTAAGAATGGTCATGTCGACCATGAACAGGCTTCAGTCAGTCAGACTGCTTTCCTATTTATGATATTCTTGCGATGATGTCAGACAACACGATTTCACATGAAACTCATAAATATAAACTTCATTGCGAGTTTTTCATGGAAATTGTATGGAAAACAGCGGCGCCGGCTGGCGATGTATTATGTATAGGCAGGTCCGCTAAACCAATCAGTGTCAATGCCAAGGTGAGTGCAAGATTTATATTTATACTGTAAGGTATATTGAGATTTTATTCCCTCCCCTTTTTACCCTACTACTTTAGAAGGAGGGTTATGTTTTTCAAGTGTATGTATGTATATTTCTTTAGCACGCTCCTACAGCCTTAAGGCTTGATAGATTTTTGCTAAAGAGGTGTCGTTAGATTCATCTTACTTGTGAGAGTGACACTAGGTACATCAAAATTATTAAAATCTAAGATCGCCGATTTTTGGTGCCAGAACATATTATATAGGTAGACTTCAAAAATGTTATCTCTCCAAAACCTATTTAGTGGGGTATCAAAATAAAGGGGTCTATGTATGATCTCCAAAAATATATACAACTTATATGTTTAAATGTAATTTGGAATGAGAAATGCTAAAATACAAAGAAAACTTCAACGTTTTAAATTGAATTACCTATATAACGTGTGAAAGTGACACAACAATATCATTCATTACAAAAACTAAAAAGATTATAAAACGCTTCTCAAAGGTGAAACTCATCACAGTTCATCAGATTCTGAAACAGCATAGCAGTCCAGCTGGAGCCTTAATATGTTGAACCGGAAACCTTAGTAACTAATTATTTAAATGATGATGAAAGTAAATAAAAGTTTTCAATTTAGTTTTAAAGGTACGTTGAATCGAGATTGGCTACTTTTTCTACAAAGAGGAATAATGAAATTTATTAGGATATATTTTTTTTCAATAAGACGTTGAAAATACGCCACAAACTTAGTATTCTTTTATCCAACATCCGAATATGACCTATACAAACAAACAATTTTTCAAATGAAACATTTTTTTCTTCCGAAATATAAATTAATTGTATGAAATAGCTAATAAGGAAGTTAGTTTCGGTCGCAGTCAACACACACGAGTGTTTTTTAATATGCCTTTGATTGATGATGTTGGTAGCGTGACCTGCACGCACTCGCACACACGTAAGGGCAGAATAAGGTATTAGCCTGTGCTACTCCTTCTAGGAAATAGACCGTCCAAATTGGATAGTTAACTGTACTAAAGATATATTTTTATGCCATCTAGGAAATAAATAGTCCGACCAAAATAATTCGTACACCGGCTATTTAAGATTGATTTATATAACGTTTATTGCATACAAAAATATACACGAACATATCACAAAACGACTAAAACACTATAATTATCATGTGCAATAAATAAATAGTATAAAATAATATGTTTGTGTATGTGTGTGTGCAATAAATGTTTGAGTTTGTGTGTAGCGATGGTTATGTTCAGCCTACAACGAGTAAGTTAGACGTTTACCAGCCCACACCAAAAAAAAAAAGTTGGACATATAACTTTATGTGGGATCATGCCAATCATAAACTACGGTAAACTTCCAACTCGGAATTAGGTTACGACACCATTATTAAGTAATGTGACGACTATGCGAGTCAAGGTGTTTACACATCGTTACCAGCGTTACACCACAACAGGCAGGCTGTATATTAATGGTCACGCCGCCAAAAGGACTACCTTTATATTATATTACGGTATTTAAAAAAAGAAATAAATTAATTAAAAATGAAGCGTGAATGTTGTACCATACAGCATTCTTTACGTTACAGCTACTGAAGATATGATATGACCCCAATTTTATAGTTTTGTTGAGCACTTTCAAAAATAACGTCATTTGCATAAACTCATAAAAAAAATGTGGCTGACAGGTTACAAAAATGTGGCTGATAGACCGAAGACTCGGAGGAAAATCCTCCGAGACCGAAAATGATCGACGACAACCGACGACGATAGACAAAGGAAGGCGAAGCCTTCGGCATTTTAATCAGTCGTAAGCTGACAACCAACGAATTAACTATTCGTTGCCTTCCGTGTATTAGTACAACTACGGTACGAAATCATATTGGCGATGTGCTATAACCAAACAGTAAAGTCAAAGTCAAAGTCAAAAGTCAAAGTCAACTAACTTTGGGCGTTTGCCATTTGGTATAAAAGTTTACGTATTACTCGACACCTTGGTTACCCAAAATAGTTACATTTATGCCGGTTGAAGATAAGCTACGCCGAGTTTATGATACAAGTTCTGAAATGAAAATAGTTTTCTCCTGGCTTATATAAGTTTTCTATAAAAAAAATGGCAAAAATTACATGCTATCACGCTTATATCACTGCTGGGTTCAATAGAACCTCATTCTGCTTTGAAATAATAAAAAAACATAGGAGAGAGAGATATTGCATTAATAAATTTAAAAAGTGGTAGGTATTCTGAACTTAGTGTAGTCCGACTTTTTTACAAGGAAAATATAAACGCATCAAAGCTATATTCCTCAAAATACGTGGTTTATCATAACGGTCGGCCAACCCCTCTTGAAAAAAGCTTCCAGCATAATTTTTCGCATGCAATGTTGAAGGGGAAGGCTATTTGATAATTTGAAACTACGTTAGCCACAGTAAAAACCAATTTTTTTTTAGCTAAATCTTGGTAACTGCTTTTGTAATAGCTAGAATTCACTGCTAGTCAAAAACAAATGTCGGTGGTTTCATAGGACTTTTTAACGGAATTACTCTTTGAAAGGGGACGTATATGAGCTGTTGATGATGAACTCTTTGAAAAGTTATCTGATTCCTCCTATTTTTTGTCTACAGTAGTAAAAGTTACAAAAACCCTATTATCTGTTTTCATTGGTACTCTACACCTAATATATTTTTTTTCATGCTCTAGTAGATAGAGCATAGAATAATAAATACATGCACTAACTTAACACAGCCGAGCCCTTTCTCGCTCAAAATAAATTAGAAGTTTAAAAAGCGCACTCGCTATATAATATTTTTTGTTTTTTGTGTTTCTTTAAATACTTTTGTTAATTCTAGAGTTCTAGTAAACACTGGGTTTACTGTGATCTACCTACTGGTCAATTTCAAAAGGCCACAATAATGTGGTAAGTTTTATTGCATTGGCAAAGAAAATAACGAGAAGGTGAATCAGGAGTTTATTTTAAGATTAGTAACTGTATTGCAGTTATTCTCAATTAAATAACAAAAATAGCTTTAATATAAATGTTTCATAGTTTCTTTTGTCAAGAATTTTTTGCGCGTGTTTCCATCTGTTTGTTTAGTAAAAAATCTCACTGTTGCAGTTTTGTACATTTTATGGCAGTAATAATGTGACATTATTTTCCACACAGTTATACTTCAAGCCTTGCATCATTTATCTCGTTGTCTTTCTTTTATTACTTTAATTCAATTAATAGCAAACACGATAATCAGAGTGGTAACTAATAACATATCCGCTGTTTTAATATTTCACTTTGCGCGGCCATCAATTATGAGCACGTGGATATCTATTCTAGTATTCTAGACTTCACCTTCACCTTACATGGCTGCGGAGGTGGTAGGGGCCGGCGAAGTTGACATGCCGTGCGGGGGAATTATGAACTATGGAACGAACGGGTCGCAGTCGCTAGGGCACCGACACGCGATTCGGCCCGGGCTATTCGATATGGCAAGAATCATTTCTGACTTTTTTTATATAATTTGCAGTCTTCCTTCTGTCAGGATAACAAGCAGGATTTCAGAGCTGGGTCTAAATAAATATATTTACGTTTTACTGGTAGAACCACAACAGGCAATAACTAGTTCCGTTTTATTACCACACAACTTAAAACCTATCACCTCAAAAAGTGCGAACACAGAATGCAAGTACGTTTTTTTTTTTTTTCAAACCTATTTTGCCATGTTTATAAAAATACATGCTAACTGAATCGATTTTATATTCATAGAAATCACTCATAAGTATTTAATTATTTGTTATAGAAATACTAATATTATAGGTACTTTCATTTTATTTTTGGTTTATGCAATGATAAAAAATTACAAAGGCCGGTAAATGAGTGCTTAACATTAATATCTCATATTATTTCAGCCGACAATAGTAAGCATTAATTCGCATAAGCTCGGCTTAACTTGGATTTAGAATTTTATAATATCAGACTATTAACATTTTCTTTTCAAAACGGAAATTTAAACTTTTGATGCTGAACGGAACAGAATAACCCCCGTTCAAACTGTGCTTTTACTCTCTAGTTGTGTAATATAATAGCAACCCCCAACTTGAACGTCGCTCCTGCAGGACAATGAACTGTATTTACTTTGTTTTACTATCTTACTGATTGCACAGTTCGTTTTGAAATGGAGCCGGCACCTCGTCGTCGTCGTCGTATTTTCGTTGTTTTTTTATCATAACGTGCTCTTTTTTGACATAAGTACTTCAGAAATTAGGGTTTTCTGTTTCGCCATATTTTTAGGTGCGCGTTATTTTAATTATTTTCTCTTTTACTCTATTCTGAGAAGTAAATTCATTATACGAAGGAATATTACAAGTACTTTGAAATCTTCCAAAGCAGGAATGGGTCTCGATTAAAAAATTGAAGTGATTATAAAATTATAAAACTACTCTTCCGCTACAAAACCGTTGAAAACGCCAAGCCCTCATCACTTTTCTGAATGTAGTCTGCCGAATATCACAATTTTGTAGTTTACCTTCAACGATAAAAGTAAGTAACCGTGTACTAATATTGGTAAAAGAAACATGAACCAAATTAAAACCATGATTAGATTTGCCCATTTTCATTTAAAAATCTAAATATGTAAACCATTTTAAACTGTTATCGGATCGTTCTAGCTACGCCGTAGCACGGTTACGCAACGATTCGTAGCGCGCGTAGCACGGCTGCATCGTCTGCCTCTACTGTAATTTGCTACGAAAACTAAAGCAAATAAAGCTAGTGCCATATGCCTACGAGTTTATGAAAGACAAAATTCTTATATTAGGACAGAATTGAACGTTTGAGACATAACATGTTTTGCTTTAACAATTAGACTGAAACAGTCTACTTATGCACCGCGGAAAAACGTCTTATTGACACGTAAAAATAAACCCAAGGCGAAGCCGCAAGCAGTCAACTACTACTTAATAATTTATTTTGTATTCAATCCTTTCCAAAGGTTGCCTGGAAGAAATTGCTACGAAGCAATAAGGCCGCCGTGTGTGCAATAAAGTATATTCATTCATTCATTCATTCATTCATTCATTCCTTATACAATAATCCCTACATTAGGTTAATAATAAATTCATAAATGAAAAATACTCGTAAGTCATAACATAAGTCATGCATGACTGAGTGATTATATTTTCACGTGCTTCTATTCTTAAATATTACAGAGCACTATTTACTATGAAAAGTGTCAGCCATTCAATCATTTTATAGTTTCAAATTGAACCTTACAGACATGTTATATCCAAGGAAATAAATACCTTTCCGCTTTTTTTATGTGAGCCATAAAAGAAACGATTCCATATTTACAGCGCTACAGCCACGCTGCGTATCGATTGAGTAGTTTTACTACCCACAATATGGAAACAGTAAACTTTTTACTTTTCTATTTTCGGACACATTACTCAAATAGGATGTCGGTATATTGCACTTACACACTAAGTACTTTTTTTTCAATGAAAGCTAAAGGCAAAGACTCTCAAGGTACTATACACTCATCTATAGTTTTCAGGCTTTAATTTTCAATATAATTCTGTGCACCGAATTTTCTTTTGACGCCATGTTCTTTTCTATTTATTACATCTTTCTAGCAGTACATTCGTTTGTTCGAACATATTCTCAGAACTCTGTGAGAACGGTCCGAGACCAGAGGGTGTCGAAACTAAGTAAACACGGGACGAAAACTGTGACCGGCCTGGCCCGATCCATCCGCTATCGAACTATTGACTTTTGACACTAGTAAATTTTACTACAGCTCAGCTGTTCTCAAACTATACGCCCAACAAATTAACAAAATCATTGCCAATAAGTATCGCAGGTTTTGTCTTTTTTTTAACGGACTAATCGCAATTTCTACCAGAGTATATAATATAGCGGGCACGGACTAGCATACAAGTAGGTTTTGTCCTACAATATTATTGGCGGTTGATTTGTATGTCTATAGGGGTAAGAGCTTTCCGTTTCCCCACAAGCCCGGCTACGTTTGATTTGACGATTTTGTGATACAAATATTATGTAAATTAAAAACCGAAGTCAAATCCCCATTTCATGTCAGTTATATGCATGGTGGCAGCTTACAACACAGTTTGTAGCTCCTTAATAAAAATTGTATAGGATAGTTTGAAAGCCTCTGGCCTATTTGGCATCTTCTGACACCGTGCGACAACCCGAATCAATATATCTGGAAAGTTCACGACAGGTCACATTGTAAACTTATGTTTTTTATAAATTAAGTTACTCTTTACCCCATAGTAGTATGAGTACGATATAATACAGGCTTACAATTTAGTTAAAAAATATATGCCGGAATGTACTCCAGAAATCTACTAAGGCTTCAATTGTAGAGATTGAGGATTTTGTCTATAATTATTAACAATAAAGAATGGCGTAATTATCTAAGGATTATACTTCCCAAACAAATAAGATATACCCATAGACCATCGCCAAGATAGGAAATACATTATATGTTATTTTTACTTTACCTATTACATTTAATTATTACACAACAAAGTTGGCATCATTGCAATAAGTTTTTTTATTATTCATAAATACCTATCCCTCGACAATAATAACAAAAAAGTTTATTCTATATAAGGTGTTTACTTAACTTGAAACACACTTACTTTTCGTATCGTATATTATCGTATATTTCATTCATTCATTCATTCATTCTTTTTACAACAAACAACTGACTTGATGATTATGCTACCAACTTAAATCATCCAAACGCCTATCCGTCTCCGTCTCCGAAAAGAAGGTTGACTCTAGAATAAATGGAAAAGAAGAATTGTGAATATCCGAATGGGGGCTAATATACATAATAGGAGGCCATGGGGAGTGGTAAAAATTCAACGAGAATGTTACGTAAGGCGGGCGGCGCGGCGCCGAACAAAAGCCTGCAATTTTCTACTTACAAGCTGAAAATGAAGAACCTTTCTGAAACTAAAAAGGCTGAAGTAGTCTGCCAAATACCCAAGCTTCTAATTTATTTTTTATTCATAAAAACCATTTTCTTTGGGACAGGACAGGTGAGTTTAGAAGTGTTAACCACTATTTACGTTATTACCATTTATGTAATGAATAAATATGCAGTGAATTCATGAAATATTTAAACGGCTAATATAGAAATAATCAATTCGAATAGAATGTTGCGTGACGTTGGATCCACCACATTTAATTAAAATTTTACTCGCCCATCTGTACTAACATAGCTATTAAGAAAACTGTTACTAACATTTTTATGGACTCTGGTCTGATAATAAACTTATATGGGGAAACTTATATGGGCATAAATTGTACAAAAACAATCTTTTCTTTATTTTTATTACGTTATTGTTGACCGCAACGTGTCACCTGGAGCGCTTGCAAACTTGAAATGGCAGACAATTGGTGCCTGTGCCATGAGCATTATTTGGATTGACAAAATGGTTACTTTTAATTACAAAACAGATTAGTTTTTATTATTCTAAGAAATACGTCAGTAGTTTCAAGTAAATCATATGTAAATACAAAAATGTGCTTACTTGGAATAACAAAACATTATAGTTTTATTATTATAAGAAATACGTTAGTAATATCAAGTAATTCATATGTAAATACTAAGATGTAATTATTAATTATAACAAAAGTTTGTAATTTTGCCTTGTACTAAAACCTTGAAACTATGAATGAGCTTTTTAAAAGATACTAAATTGGTTTACAGTAATTACAAAACTTTAACAATATTTACTATAATTTGCGATAACAGTGAAATTTGGTAATATCTGACATTGACTAAAACCGACTTTTAGGAATTACAATAACAAATACAAAGGTTTTGCTAAAAATCATTAATATTTGTAAAAACAGCAAAACTTTTGTTAGTAGGTAATATTAAAACTTAGTATTTGCGTCAAATACAAAACAGATTTTTTATTTCTGGTGGTGTCTTTTTTCTCCGTGTAAACTATGAGAGATATGAAAATAGCGCCCTGGGAAAAGTTATTCAGCGTGATGAGCATTTTCTAATAACGTACAAAAATCGAGGGTCTGGTACACCTGATGTGGAACCCTAGCAGCCTAGCCAATCTGTAAGAGATACAAATATAGCACCTTGGGAAGGTTGTTTGGAGAATGAACACTTTCTGTTTAGGTATAAAAGTCGAAGATCTGGTACACCTGATGTGGAACTCTAGCAGCCCTGCTAAAGTATAAGATATACGAATATAGCGCAGCTGCGAGTTAAGGGTTTACGTATTCGATATGTTAATAAAAATAGTTATTACCACACCGCGTGATGTCAATGATAAATACTAGGTGGCGCTGTTCGTTTTAAAAACGCTGTTTCAATGTGCTTTCTAGAATCTATAATATAATGAAGTCTGTTCTTCGCGGCCACACACTTCAAACATACCCCCTTATCAAGTCTTATTGCCTTTCTGCCACATATTCCTAGATATAGTAGCCGGGACCCACGGCCAGGCCTTACGAAGCACGGAATCAACTTTATTTTGGGACAATCTAGTGATTCAGCCTGCTATATCAAACGAGTTATTTTGACTGTGTTTCTACCGGGAACCTCCCTGGAATGAAAGTTGATCGTTCGACTGCTCGGACTCGGGCGGCGGCGGCGGCGTTGGGAATCTACTTATTACAATATCGCGTCGTGAGTTATCAAAAACACATTACGCAAATACAACTTAGGTCTCTTTTATCTCTTTTCCTATTCAGGACGTATTGTGATGACTGCTCTAATAATTCACAATAATAATATTAGATATATTATAACATGTTTATATTATACAATTTCGTATATGTGTATACAATATAAAAACTTCTTCATAAACACAAAATGCTTGCGCGAACAAAGTCGCGAGCACTGCTAGTAATTAAATATTATGTGATGAAGCTTTCGAGATGTGGAATATTATCGGTTAAAATACGGAACCCCACACTGGGCGTAGTCCGATACGTGCTTGGCCGCTATTTTCAGTTACGATTATAATATTATTTAGATCGTCATGTGCATCAGAAATAATCCAAAAACATGGAAAATATTCCCTAATAATTTTATTATTTTCGTCTTATCTCGAGCGAGCGCGTTGAAATCTTTTCAATAGGATTATAGTCTTACGCTGTGAGTACAATGTATTGTACATACCGCCGTATACCAGCCGTATCTGAATACTTTCTATAGGTAGGTACTTGTTAGCTATTAGTTTTATACTGTTTCAGTTATGTCACAAATAAGTAACCAGGTATATAGGTGTTTGCATTAGCAAATACCTATACACAGTTGAGATAAAATTATAAGTAGGATAACGATTCAGCTGATTTTGTAGAGCAAATATAAACAATAGATTCGCAATCTTAGTTATGTTAGAACGATGCAAGATTTCCAAAGAATGCAGCTATTTTTAGAAACTGATTTCTAGAAGATATTATAATCTAAGAGTTTTTGTCAATGTTGCCATTATCTAAACAGTTACACCTTGAAATAAAGAAAAATAATAAAAGTGTAGAGATTTATAAACCAATCAAATACCATTTAATAAAATGGTTTTAATTCGATGTTTCCTACTGTTTACGTACCATTATAGGTTAGTTAAATTAAATTATCGTGGTTAGACATTTTGAATCATGAATAATGTCACTTTTGTAAACATGAAGGCCACGTGCAGGCAGGTGGCAGGAACTGATGATGTCTAGTGCCATAAAAAAGTATGTTGCGAGTTGCGAATGCATAGATATCTCCTTGGTGCGATTATGATCAATATTTACCGGATGATTTACCGTGATATTTACGCAGATGTATCACCCTTACGTAACTTAAGTTTTACGTGCCGTAGCAAGTACGGAGCCGGGCCTGTGCCGGCTAGTGACAACCCCACTATGCGCCATTAGCCAATCTATTACGTTTCTCACTAGCAAAGTTTTTTTATGTCTTGAAATGTTTGTAAATGTAGGTTACATTATGTTATTCCGTAAAAGCTGATATGAATATTTCATGAAAAGCAAAATCAGTTTATAGAATAAAAATACCTAAAAATAAAAGATTATATCATCTTGATTGGAAAGTTACGTAAAATGCGTATAAATAATAAAGGTTCATCAAGAAGTATTTCTCGGAAAACTTCGACAAATAATAAATCGGTGGTCTTGCTGGTGCGGCTACATAAAGCCTACGAAAAGTTCACCTTCCGATCGATTTCAGCCGTAATACGATTAAATTAAACCCAACCGAGTCTTCTTCATCTTCTTCACTTAACAACATTATTTTTCCTATCTTTAACAAACACACACGGATTCTATTCTTTAAAATACTAAGAAAATCGTTCTGAGAAAAAAAAACAGTAAAACTCAAGAGCGGAAAATCTGCCGGCCGGCCGAAACGGATCAGCTGATCGGAATTAAAAAAACAAGATATTAAACTTTATAAAATTACGAAATAAACGCACTTGACAATCATTTTACAGGTTCTTTACACTGAAAAAAGAACAAACGAGTGTCTTAAGAACCAGTTTTTTTTATTATCTTCAACACGTTGGACAATAACCGCACGTAAAACTAATTAAGTATCAATTAATATAAGTGAAGCAAAACTGTAATGTACTCACCGGCTGCAATGGTCAGCCACCACCAGCAGCAGTAGAAGACGACGAGCGGCCGAGCGCCGGCCATCATGCGGTGCGCATCATTCGCGCGCTCCCGCCGGCCGCCCCCGGCAGACTGTGGCTGCGGCCGCGCGCGATCGATGCGGCCCGCGACCACCCCCGGCCTCCCCCCGCGCCCCATACCCCCGCCAGACCCCGCCAGTTTCCCGAGTTTCCTCGCCTCCTGAGAGCGCGCGCGCTGCCGTCTTTTCCGGATGGGGATGCCAGACGATCAAATATTGAGAGGATCTGATATATGGCTTAACTTAGCGCACTTAACCAACTTTCAAGTTCAGCAAATTCACGCTGCACCTGAGTCTATCCGAGCACATCTATTATATTATGACCTAACAATTAATCTGGATAATAAAGACTTCACTACAAAACATTAAATTATAATCATTCAATGATTCTGGCAATCAGCCTATGGGATTAAATGAGTTACGTGGCTGCGTACTGTTGCTTTGCTTGCTGGAATAGAAAACGAATGTTTCTTTTTTTTATACTTTCATACAAACTGATCAGTTGATCAAATGTTATTGGGCTGACCATCCGAAAGGTTTTACACTACATACTTGCGCAGGTAATGTCGTAAAAACTTTATTTTTCAACTCAACAGAAGAAAATTCCATGCCTTATACTCACTGTTGATTGCAGACAGTGGCTGGCACACAACTTGAGTTAAAGTCGGCGACCGGCGTTTTTCAGCAGTTTGGCTGAATGGAAAGTAGACTTTATACACTCTAAAAAATAAATTATAGTCGGGTTGTTATAGGAAAAGCTCTGACAGATTAAACTTTATACTTCATACTTCGTCGGCGACCGGCGCGTTTTGAATAAGAAGACATTTATTTCCAGATCTACTATACACAGTGGAGGTCCCCCACTACTTACTCTACCTCTGATCTGTGTCGTCGACTACTGTATTACCTATCATCGGATCCAATTTCGTGTTTGTGACTGGCATCCCTGGATCCGGCGGATCGCTGACCGCCCCTAATTGATTGGCCCGTTCATTTGCCGAACGCATTTTAGGTCACCCCGCCGCCGCCGCTGCCGCCGCAGAACCTAGATTTGCTTTGCGCATTGTCATACGTATCCTATATTGCATTTTATGTTATCCTAAAATCGAGGATGTGTCGCTCGAGGATTCAATTTAAATACAAACTTCCTTCAATTTCTTTAGCAAAGTTTATTCTGCATTCCCCAAAGAACATCCTTACTAATATCCTTATTCTTCGTCATCAACAGCTCTTATACCGTGGAACTCGAGCCTACCTTAAATTAGGGTACAGTGCAGGTTGATCGACTTCACACACAACCTATGAAACCCATCCTTATTATTTATTATAAATGTGAATAAAACTCTGTAAGGTGTAAGTGTTACGCTTTCACGTGTACAGATTTGGTAAAAAGAAAGAAGAGAAAATGTCTTATTCCCATGGTGTAACTGTACCTCGGTAAGATCTAGCTAGATCATTAAAACTATCAGCACCATCTGTCGTCATTGCTCGGAACGATAAGTTTATCTGCCTCCGTGTCTATAGATGGCGCTGTTAGTTTGGAAAATCGAAATCCACAAAATACAAGGGCGTAGCCGCGGGCGGACAGGATAGTAAAAATTAATTGAAGACAGGGTCCATTTGATTTTAGCCGCTATGTATGTTTATATGTATGTAAGTATGTATGTATGTATATTTGTCTGTTCCCACATAATATCTCCTAAACTATCTATCATAATCGAACAAATGAGGTATCATTAGAAGCTTAGTGGTTATAGGTTATGTGACGTTATACTACATTCAATATGGCGCCCTCTAGAGGACATTAAGTACAACAATAAAAAAAAAAATATTAATGTATCATGTGGGGTATCAAATGAAAGGGCTTAGTCTGCACATTCTAAAAATATATATATTATTAGCTATTGCACGTACCTTTACTTGCATTACTTCGATAATTGCGTATAATGTATATAAATAAAAAAACACGTTTCGGACGTTTGCTTAGGTAATCGACGTGATTGATAGACAACTTTGATCTAAAGGTCTCGTTACCGGACCATAAAAAAAATTACGGCCAAGTGCGAGTCTGACTCCGTACTGAGGGTTACGTACCTTACTTAGTTTTGTTTGTAAACTTGTTAATTTCACCGATTTCTAGTTTTATCTAACAAGTGGCGGCATCTCTTTATAACTTTGCACTAAAAATACAGATCTACCACAGATTCTGTGAAATGGCCAATATTCTACGGCGATTAATACGGAAATTATCATATTTTAGAACTGTCGTGATTGGTTGAAATACAAATATCCTCATGATCCTCGATCTCTTGAGAAACTAGAAAGATTAAGAAGTCTTTTGAATTCCGAAATATGATCATGTATACTTATTTACTCAAAACTTTTTCTTTTTGAAAATAATACTACAAAATAAGTCAAATAAATAAAATTAAAAATAAGTTTAAAAACTAAAACCCGACTACGGAAAAAACGAGCTCTAAAAGGCTTGAAACAAGAAGATATCTTCAAATTCTTACCTATTATTCAGTTATTTTTATCTAATAAGTAAACAACTTATATGTGTTTCAATTTAACGCATAAATATTAGTGATGTTCAGAGAATAGCCGTGGTCGCATGCTTCCTTGCCGGACTGCTCATTAAACTATACATTTTAGGGGTCTGCGTTTAAGTTTAGAATTATTTTAAGTTTAGAATTATTTTCTGAGTAAACGTCTCAACGAATTGAAAGTTTTTTTGCTGGAATAAGATAAACCTATTCCTAACAATTTTTTGGTATATTTACTTTGCTTGGACATACCTCCGTTTGACGGGAATCGTCTTCACGTCAAGCGTCAAGCTGGAAGCCTCACCAAGGGGGTGTAATATCTCGGCTCCTACTGAACCGATTTCGTTGAAACTTTGTATACGAGATAAACCATTTACTAACAATTTTTTGACATATAAATCATAATCATAGAGCTAGTCTATCTTGGTGAGGCTGCTAGGTTGACGTCGATCTAGAAGCCTCAGTAAAATACTCAAATATCTTCTGAAATACAATCAAACTTTTTCTGAGACTTATAAACAAATTTAAACCTATTCCTAACAATTTTTTGACATGATTAAAACCATCAAAATCGATGGTGAGGCTGCTAACTCAACGCAGACCCCTAAACTGTATAGTTTAATGAGCAGTCCGGCAAAGTAGCATGCGACCACGGCTATCCTCTGAACATCACTAATATTTATGCGTTAAATTGAAACACATATAAGTTGTTTACTTATTAGATTTTAAATAAATAACTGAAAAACATAAAAAAACGACTCAATTCTTACCGATTGACCGTCTCCGGGGCCCTTTACAGTTTTTATTTTAGAATCTGGTTTAATTTGCTTACAGAAGCTATCAAGCTACGTGTAAAGGAATGTACCTAAATAAACGTCAATAGGGTTCTTCAAGGTGCACTTTATAAAAATAATCTATTTCGCATTTTTCCACCTTGATTCATTTTAAAGAATGTATGCAAATGTATTTCATTAACACAAAAAATAAAACGTTTGGTTAATTTACTGCTTAATTTTTTTATCTATTTGAGACTTTTTTCTCCGAGACTTGAGTATATTTTTCGGTTCAAAACTTGGACTAGACGACACCTGTTTTTGACATTTACCCTGCGTTCCGAGACGCGCTGAAATCGATTAAAGCACCCGTAATCGCGTTCCGAATTACTGTCAGTCGCCCGGCTTATCGCCCGGATTAAAACCCATTTTCACCCGTTTCATCCCAGTCAAAACCTTTTTAAAGTTTTTGATTAATAAGGGTGTTTTGACTCTTTATCATTATAGCATTATTTAATCGTCTAAGGCGAACGCTACACGCAAGATCCATATCGTGATCTGTCAATATATACTGACGGATCAAGACGCAATAACATAGGTACTAAAATTTTATTTGCTATCCAACAACCAGCTCCAAAATGAAGCCTTTTGAATGCAAAAAACCGCATCGAAATCGATTCAGTACTTTTTGAGAACTCCTGTAGTGCCAACTTATCTGGCTGCTGCAGCGCTCGTGGTCTACCTCCATAAAACGTATCTAAGAACCCGCTCCAAGATGAAGCCTTTTGAATGCAAAAAACCGCATCGAAATCGATTCAGTACTCTTTGAGAACTCCTGTAGTACCAACTTATCTGGCTGCTGCAGGGCTCCCTGGTGGTCTACCTCCATAAAACGTATCTAAGAACCTGCTCCAAAATGAAGCCTTTTGAATGCAAAAACCACATCGAAATCGATTCAGTACTTTTTGAGAACTCCTGTAGTACCTACTTATCTGGCTGATGTAGGGCTCCCTGGTGGTCTACCACCCCAAAGCATGTCTAACAACCAGCTCCAATATGAAGCCTTTTGAATACAAAAAACTGCATCGAAATTGATTCGATAGTTTTTGATAACTCCTGTGTTGCCAACTTATCTGGCTGCTGCAGCGCTCCCTGATGGTCTACCTACATAAAACATATCTAAGATCCTAAGTTGAAGTGATACCTTTTCAATGCAAAAAACCGGAACTAAATCGGTCCAGTGGTTTTCGAGACAGAAGGTAACAAACAAACAAACAAACAAACAAACAAACAACCTCTTACCCCAAACGCATATACCGCCTCCGTTCCGTTCCGTCCGTCGTGGGTAAAAATAGTTGATAATGGGATAAAACCGGGAGGTTTGGGTTTAAACCCAGTTTTAATCCAAATGGGTGGATTGGGTTAACCTTCTAACCTATCAGCTGTCAAAACTCATACGTTTTTTTGCTTTTCTGATCGCCGACAGCGCTGAAAGTCTGATTCGGAATGCGCCCCTAAGTTCTTCGATTTTCGTGTAAATTTTGAGAGGAAATTGATTTTTAAACAAGAAATAGTGAAAATCGTATTTTAAAGATAAAATTACAGTGTGCGAATTTTCTGCAGCGATGCGTTCTCATTTTTGCCTCTTAAATCTCGAGTTTGACTTTGTGTTACTGTAATCAAAACACATCTCAAAAATGAAAAACAATCGTGGTTTTTATGATGTATTCGTGCGGACCTGTGCGAAGTATCCGTCGCGTGTGGCGATGCGGGTCTTCGAGGATGGAGCGTACTTGAACTTCACGTACTCTGAGCTGTACGGAGTGTGCGAGTATATTGCCCAGCAACTGCAGCAGATGAACTGCAACAAGGGCATTATTGGACTGATCTCATCAACCAACTTTGTCATACCGGCTCTTGCTGCTGCGTAAGAGCTCGATTTATAATATCTTAGGCCTCAGTGACAGACATAAAAATTATAATACAATATAATCCTTGGAGTATACTTGGAGTCAAACTGACAGACCGAGTATGGAACACAACGCTGCGTTCCCAAACTCAAATCTCAGATGTAGCTCAGAAGGCCGCGTACCTTAAATGGGATTGGGCCGGTCTCGTTTCCCGAATGCGGTCCGACCTCTGGGCCAAAGTTACCACCGACTGGATCCCCGCAAATGCTAGAAGACGTTGAGGTCGTCCAAGGAGCTGGTGTGACGAATTAGACGTCTATAACAACGGATGGCGAGAGATGGCCCAAGACAGGAAGAAATGGAAGAAAGGGAGAGAGGCCTTTGCCCTGCAGTGGGACATTTCGGGCTAAATCTAATCTAATCTAATATAATCCTACTGAGGCACTTTTATAAAGATGAATCAGGTCTTAGTCGACCACACTGGCAGAGTGCCGGTTAGAATGTTTTCCATAACAGCATTTTATAAACAATTATAATTTTAAAACATTGTTGACACCTCCTATGAACAACAACGTAACTCAATTTTAGCAACTTATCAGTACAGCAGTTTGAAGAGAAAAAAAAATGTTTTACCTATAGTTAGGTTAGGTTAGGTTAGTTAGTTATTTAATTTCATAAACATAAACCTTATGTGTAAAGATGTTACTTGCTGCTACGGAACCCTTCATGGGCGAGTCCGACTCGCACTTGGCCGCTTTTTTAAGGTACTATTTAGGTACAGTTTACCGATACATGTTACAGATTAAGGTTCATACGCGTTGGCTAGATGTAGTAATGTACAAGCCAACCATACATCAGAATGGATTGAGCATTGCGCTACCTATTTATAATGTAAATGCCTGAAGTACTATTTATCTTTTCATAGGTACTATTCAGTACTATTTAGGTACAGTTTTATAGTATACATTTCGTAAATTTTCAGACACCTATCAAGCGGTCCTGACGCTCATATTTTATCATTATACAATAATATTGCTTAATAAATGAAAGAGTTCATAAATGAAACAATATTTTAATATACAACGTGTTACAAAAAATACCAAAAAAAAGAATATTCTTCATCACAGGCATTTAATTAAAATTTTCCCATCTCTAGTGTCATTTGACACCTAAAATATAGACTATCGATTATCAGAACGGAAAAGTATTTGTACCCCATTTGTGCCTACATTTTTAAAAGAGATGTACTTGTATTAATTTATGTTAGAAAACATTTTCTTTTTTGCTTAATTGTCTTGTTTACGTATTTACAAACATAAATATTATTTTGAAATATTTAGTTCATTATTTCATTGATTTATTATTTCGTAAAAATTATTTAACAAAGCTTTTTTTATTTATTTGTAGTTTTTTCATTTTGAAATTAATTGTTCTAATGTGAATGTTATGGTACAAGTAGTACGTAATTTTTTTTAACCATAGCGGTAAAAATAGGCACATTGACCTAAAATTACATATCTGGTCCGAATATTCTTTGACGCAGCTGATCACTAGAGATGGGAAAATGTTAATTAAATGCCTTTGATAAAAATATTCTTTTTTTTGGTATGTTTTGTAACACGTTGTATATTCTGAAATTAGGTGTGCTGTTAAAATGGAACGCAAATAGTGATGTGTCCAATTCATAATATAGAATGTCAAAATTAAAAGTAAATATTTAATTGTACTAAGAGCTGTACCGTGTAAAATACATACATTTGTTTTAATAATTTAAGCCGTATTCAAACTGACTTCATTTCCATGTGAAAATGATTACATCAAGTGAATCAAGTGACTAGTGAAAATAATTTTCGCTTGTGAACCTAATATTCTAACTTAAATATAAAATTGATACATTTTGTTAGCAATAAAAATAGATAAAAAATAAACTTAATTTGTAATCAATTAACAACTTCCTAGCTGGTGTTTGGTATTGTAGAGCGTCATCTCTCTCGCACGTAACACTAATAGCTTACTTACTCTCTTTCCAATGCCCGATGTGCAATATTTATTGCCTAGTACTGTAGAGTATTTTAGCTTCTTTTTAGAGCAAATAATGTTTTTTTTTTATAAAACTAGCAATACTTTGGTAACTACTCTGTTCTTTGTTAATATTTGTAGGTATACCATTATCATAAATAAGTATGACTTTGAATTTTGTTTTAAAGTTTTATCCAGTACCTACTGCCAAAGTTTGTACTTTATTGTTATCTTTTGTTATAGACAAAAGTAGGTAGGTAGCACATGACCAATCATTATGAATTTTAATAATTATTAAAAGCCTTTTTTTACTTCATTAGAAAAATAATAATGGTCTAGGGAAGAAGTACATATACACCTAACAATTTTTATAAGTAAAATATTTTTTTTTCTTTTCTTTTTTATTAACTATTTAGTACCTACTAGTTAAAATACTTTTAATTAAACTTAAAAAATACATCTTTATTTTATTTTCAGAGCTCACAAATGCTGCACCTCATTCATGTTTCTGGATCCGTCAAAAAATCTGGATGATTTAGTGGAAGACATGAGGTTCACTGTGGTCATTTCAATCATGAAAGGTGATGAAACCATCAAAGAGCTACTATGCAAGCCTCCAGATAAATGCACATGCATGTTTGGAATGTGCATATGCTTCTACAACTACACTCAATTAGCAACCTCTAGCAATTATAAATACTCCTTAGACTATTCCTTTATAGCTATGACATCTGGAAGTACAGGTGAGCCTAAAAAAATACAAGTTCCAGTACGGTGTATTCAACCAAACATCACTGATTTGACAAGTTTATTCCACATCACCCCTGATGATGTGATATATTTCTCTACACCACTCACTTTCGACCCGTCCATGGTGGAGATACTTCTCTCAGGAATGAATGGCGCGTCTCTTCTCATAGCACCACCAAAAGCTGAAATATTGTTCCCAAAAAATAAACGTAATTCTGTGACAGTCTGGCAAACAACTCCTTCGAAGTTCTTCCAATTCTCCAACAATAACATTAAAAATACGATACTCAGTAAAAATTCTTGTCTTAAAATATTAGCTTTGGGGGGAGAACCACTGAGTGGGGTTAAAAGACTGAAGGAGTTGAAACACAGTGACAACAAGACGAAGATATTCACTCTTTATGGTGTGACGGAGATGTCTTGTTGGGCTTGCGTGGCGGAGCTGGACCTGAGCAAGACATACGATCATGAAGTTCCACTCGGCAGGTGTCTGTCTGAAACCAAAGTTATGCTAGAGCCAGAACCGACTTGTAAAACATCAGGAAAAATTATATTAGGTAAGTAATACATTACTTACTAGGCTAGGCATGTTATATGTATGATGCATGTACTTATTACCTACGTAGTGACGGAAACAGGCGTCGAGGAAGTTACGACAAGTATGACTTTAATTTACTATATATCGACAAGACTAGTAAAATATTTAATATTTATAAAGCAAGGCTCTAACCTTTATATCCTCGAAAATCCGGGCCAGACGCATTCCGAGCGTTAAATTGAAAAGCGATGACAAACGTCGACCTTTCACATAGCTTGGAACAATGCACCTGTGTGTGACCCGCATTACCGACAATATGCAGGTTGAGTCTTGTCCAAGATCGTCAAAATCGTCGTTTTTTAACCAGATATTTCGTAACAGAATTAATCTGTAAGAAAAATAAATCTATCTAGTATATTAAATTGCCTGGAATCGTGACGAGTAGAAGATGTTGCCCAACAACAGGACCTGCAGTTTAAATATTTTTACTTTTGTTGGTTTGCTTTCCACTTTACTTATATTGTTAACAGCTTTCTCGTTTTTTTTTTTCAGTTAGCGATACGAGAAAATGTATGATATTGACTAAAAAACATGCGAGATCTGAAATGAATTCACTAAAATTTATAGACACTGGGGATTTGGGGGAAACGACAAGTTCTGGTACGATTTACTACAGGGGGCGGAAGGATGACGTCATTAAAAGATTTGGCCACAAAATCAACCTGCAGTTTATCGAATCTACAGTGATGCACTGTCCAAGAATAAAGGCGTGCTCATGCCTCTGGTTGCCGAAACCCCGCCTCCTAATCGTCTACTTTTCGTCAGAAAGTTTCAGCACCCAAGACTTATCAGATTTTCTCAAATGCAAGCTGGATGACAAACATTGGCCCGACAGAATAGTCAGAGTGGACGACATGCCAATAACTAATCACGGGAAAATGTCGAAGGTCCTACTAACGAAGTTGCTTGAAAAGTCCGCAAATCCAAAACATCATGTAACTCTCCAATCGTTAAAATGTAAGGTCTTACAGGAAGTAAAAAATGTCCTCAAAGGCAACTTCACATACGATCAAATAAAAAATAAAGACTTCTTTAGTATTGGTGGGTCGTCGTTCCTTGCTGTGACAATGTGCAACAAATTAGCTTTCGGTAATCCTGAGTTTGGTAGGAATCTTTTACCAGAACTGTTGACTAGTACAAAAACCATTGATGAAGCCATAACTTTAGTTGATAAAAAGATAAATTCCTTGGATTATATTATGGATCAGATTCCCAAACCCAAGAAGAGGATAAAATTAAACCCATCAGTATCAGAACTTAGCTCGTCGCCAACGTTGTTGTCCCGGAGCCCAGCTAGCCTGGCTAGCCCGCAGGAAGTGACACCAATAAATTTCATTGAAACGTGGTCGTACAACACGGGCAAATGCGTTGATGCATCCCCCTCGTTATTAGAAGTTGGAGTGTAAGTTAACCAAGCGTTATTTTTTTCAGTTAAGTTAGGTAGGTTACTTAATAATTATTAAAGTAAAAATCATTTTTTAACATAACACGTTTTTAGCGCACCAAAAAGTATAAAATAATTTTAATTCAGATTTTTATTGGTGTAGTACTCTTGTAAGACTTAAAACGAAAAACCCAACGAACCACCATCACCTTCCGGATCCGTCATGAGACCAGCTCACAGTATATTTTTTGACCTGATTTTGTGACAGCTTATTTTTATTAGCTTATCGTATGAAGAAACACGTTACAAATGCCAGACAAAAACTCCCGAAAGGCTAGCTATTATAGTTTTTGCAAAAACACAATTTAAAGTTTTTTCCGGAATTTGGATATCAGCAATAAAAAAATAAATATTTCTTAAACTACATTTATTATTTTAGATATTGTATTACAATTTAAAAGCTTTAACCTCAGGCAAAATTAAGAACCGATCGTGAACAGGCGTGGGCTTCAGAATTTCACGTTAATCGCGAAATTTACAAAATTTTATTAATTTTTTTGTGACTTAAGTTTTCACTATTTGCAATTTTTTCTAATCCCAAACTGTAGCCACATATATGGACTACTAACACAAAAAAAGTCAATTGCAAATCTTGCGGACTTTCGGAGATATAAATTTATTAAAGTTTCCGGAAAATCCAGAAATAAAGTATTACTTACAGTGTTATTTTTTTTAAATATTTGGCTACCTTTAAGCACTAATATTTATACTTCAATTTACAATATTTAATGTAATTTTTATTTACAGTATTTAAGTTGCAATGAGATCATTTACTTTTCGTCTTCTGCTAAAAATATTTCATTTTCGTTGATAATAATGGACGTAAATTCACTTTCATCAGTTTCATTACACTCCACAGTACCTCTGTCATTATGTACATCATCGTCATCGTCTTTAAATTCAAATGGCTTTAACATTTCAATAACTTGAGTCGGTAGGGGCATACGTTTTACATTACGTTGTCGTCTACTCAGCCGTGTATTTGACACGACCGGATCTGATGATACCAAAGCCCTATGAAATAAGTCTTCTATAGTGTGTCTTCTACTATCTTTTCGGCTGTGGTGCTCGCGATCGTACCGCCAAAACTTATTTCTTGACTCTCCTGCCTGTTCTGAGAGAAGCCCTACTGGTAGTGTTGAATTTTCTATTATATTTTGTCCGTGTATTTGAATTTTATGCAAAGTTGTAGTCATCGGAGGCAAAGTGGCACTATGAGTCTTGAACGGCTCCATAGTGCCTCACCCCCGCTTCCTCCAGGTGGTTTGTATTAATGCGGGGTTTTAGCAAGCTTTACGAGGGTGGACTCCTTCCCGCATTACAAATTACCTATCATTGGAAGAATCTGTTGCAAATATACTATACACACGTAAAGGTTGGTAAAATTCCGAATTTTCCGGAAACTTTAATAAATTTATATCTCCGAAAGTCCGCAAGATTTGCAATTGACTTTTTTTGTGTTAGTAGTCCATATATGTGGCTACAGTTTGGGATTAGAAAAAATTGCAAATAGTGAAAACTTAAGTCACAAAAAAATTAATAAAATTTTGTCAATTTCGCGATTAACGTGAAATTCTGAAGCCCACGCCTGTTCACGATCGGTTCTTAATTTAGCCTGAGGTTAAAGCTTTTAAATTGTAATACAATATCTAAAATAATAAACGTAGTTTGAGAAATATTTATTTTTTTATTGCTGATACCCAAATTCCGGAAAAAACTTTAAATTGCATTTTTGCAAAAACTATAATAGCTAGCCTTACGGGAGTTTTTGTCTGGCATTTGTAACGTGTTTCTTCATACGATAAGCTAATAAAAATAAGCTGTCACAAAATCAGATCAAAAAATATACTGTGCAGCTCCATCATACCATAATATTGCATTGTCATCGAGGTTACATCATCAACAGCTCATATAAGTCCCTAGCACGACGGGCTCGAGCATACCCTGAATTAGGGCGATGAGGGCATAACATAAGTGTACTAAATTTCAGCACATCAGGGTCTGATGATGGAGCCAGAACATGGAAATGGTAACTCCTCAAATACAGAACATAACCTAGTCGGCTCGGCCTTGGCTCGTTAGTTTTGTCTTTCCATGTCCACCTTCTGGCTCCATCATCAGACCCTGGTAATCACATATGACTAAAGATCCTGTCTAGGCAAATCCAACTAGCCCAAACACGACGAGAATATGTTGTGTATTTAAGGAGTTCCTATGGCCACCTTTCGGCTCCATCATGAGACCCTGGACATTACGTATGACTAAAGATCTCATCGAGACAAATCCAACGAGCCCAAACACGACGAGATTATATTGTGTATTTAAGGAGTTCCTATGGCCACCTTTCGGCTCCATCATGAGACCCTGGACATTACGTATGATTAAAGATCTTATCAAGACAAATCCAACGAGCCCAAACATGACAAGATTATGTTGCATATGTAAGGTGTTCCTATGGTCAGCTTCGGGTTCCATCATCAGACCAGCTCCATGGTACCATAATATTGCATTGTCATCGAGGTTACATAAGTGTACCAAATCTCAGCACAATTGAACGACAGCAAGTGCTCTAAAAATGGGTTGCAAGATTCGGACCGAACCAATAAACAGACAGACAAGAAAGCGAGTTAATAAAAACGTGTTAAAAAAGCACGCACTGGTATAATTATAGTTACGTATAGGTTCAACATCCTCGGACATCCACCGTCTGAATAAAGACATTGGAGGCGGTGAGACGAGACCTCCGAAGCCACAATATGCAACTCATAAGAGAGGCGATTGAGCAAAATCGGGGGTCAAAAGTCTTCGCTAAAAGGCTGGGTAGGAGCCACCTGACGAAGCTCAAAAACTCGGAAGGCAGAAACGTCACATCAGTTCCGGAAATCGTCGCCGAGGTCAAAGACTTTTATGGCCGTTTATATGCCTCGCATGCCCCAAAGCCTCCGCCTGACGCGAACGACCCAAGAGCCACACTGACACGCCACTTCACTGAAGATCTCCCGGACGTAGACGAAGACGAAATTGAGAGGGCTCTCAAACAGCTTGCTTAAAAATGGGAAGGTTCCTGGCGAAGATGGAATCACTTCCGAGCTGCTCAGAACAGGGAGTACTCCGGTACTGAGAAAGTTAAAGGAGCTGTTTAATTCCGTCATAGCCAATGGAACTACCCCGAAGGCGTGGAGTGAGAGCGTGGTGGCGCTGTTTTTCAAGAAAGGAGATAAATGTCTCCTGAAAAACTTCAGACCAATCGCGCTTTTAAGCTACGTCTATAAGCTGTTTTCGAGAGTCCTCACAAACCGTCTCGCCGCAAGATTTGACGCCTTCCAGCCTCCGAAACAGGCTGGGATTCGAAAATATTACAATACCAATACCGTAGACCACATCCACACAGTGAGACAGGTTATACAGAAGTCGCAAGAGTATAATCAGCCGCTGTGTCTAGCATTTGTGGACTACGAGAAAGCCTTCGACTCCATCGAAACCTGGGCTGTTCTGGAATCCTTGCAGCGATGTCAAGTCGATTGGCGGTACGTGGAGGTACTGAAAAGCCTATACAGTATGGCGTCGATGTCCGTCCAAGTACAGAATCATAAGACAATACCCATCCAGTTGTTCAGAGGAGTGAAACAGGGGGATGTCATCTTTCTGAAACTATTCTTCAACGCACTGGAGGATGTCTTCAAAACCCTAGACTGGAACGGATTGGGCATCAACATTAATGGCGAATATATCAGTCACCTCCGCTTTGCCGACGACATCGTTGCAGAATCTGCAAAAAATGCTGCACAATCTCAACGCTGCCTCATTCATTGTCAGTGATCTCCGGATGAACTTGGACAATAAGGTCATGTTCAACGAACTAATAATTCCGGAACCGATCTCGATCAATGGCGAAGTGCTCGAAGTTGTCCAAGAATAACAGTTGGGTAAAGACAACTTCGAGCGTGAAATCGCAAGAAGAGTACAGTTGGGCTGGGTAGCATTCGGGAAACTGCGTCATATCTTCTCGTCGCCACTACCGCAATGCCTGAAAAACAGGGTTTATAACCAGTGTGTCCTACCCGTTTTAACATACGGAGCCGACACGTGGAACATGACGGTGAAGCTGGCCCACCGGCTACATGTCACTCAGCGAGCTATGGAAAGATCTATGCTTAGTATTTCGCTACGGGATAAAATCCAAAACGAAATCATCCGGCAGAGGGCCAAGGTGGTTGATATCGTCCAGAAATGTAGCAAGCTGAAGTGGCAGTGGGCTGACCACGTCTGTCGCAGTACCGATGAGCGTTGGAGCAGACGGGTTCTCGAATGGAGACCGCGTCTCGGGAAACGTAGTGTGGGGCGCCACCCTGCCAGGTGGACTGATGACCTGAGGAAGGTCGCTGGTAGTGGCTGGATGAGGAAAGCGGGTGATCGTGCGCTTTGGCGTACCCTTGGAGAGGCCTACGTCCAGCAGAGACTGCAATAGGATGATTGATAAGTACAACAAACATCATTGTTCTTTCTTCTTTTCTATAATAAGGAAAATATTTACGTGACACATAATGAGAACTATATCTTCCTTAAAATCGACAAACTTCTCATGAAAAATTTATCTTGACACACGAGTAATGTATGATTCACTATTTTCAGCAACCTGTACGTCACCGTCGGCAGTCACTCCGGCAAAGTTATGGTCATTGACGCTATGACGGCCATTGAAGTTGGGGTGATAGATCTGAAGTCCCGCATCGAAGCCGCCGTGTGTTGCTACAGGGGAGACGGCACTATCCCAGCCTGCGGCGTCGTAGGTGCCTACGATGGAACCATCGTTTGCTTCACCTTAGAAACGTGCAAGGAAGTCTGGCGCACCAATGTTCGCTCAATGATCAAGAGCAAAGCAGCTATCTGTAAAGGAAACGTTTATGTGGGCGCGTATGATGGATTAATAAGGGAATTTGATCTTGTGGTGAGTGTTTCTGTTATTTATTGTGATATCTGTAGGCCAGCGGATCTAGCTTGAGCATACATTAATTAAATTAACACATACACACTGAATCTAATATAAAGAGAGGAGCTAGCGTAGACTAATAAGGGTAGCACTCCTCAGTAGGAAGAGGAGAGCAATCAGCAAGGCAATACGCGAAAAGTTCTCACCAGCCCGTTCGGCTGCCGGAACAAGAATCCGTCAAACACCGTGAACTAACAGGGAAGTGAACCCAAGACCGAACTTGAATTTCGAATCCCATCGCAAGTATGAAACAAAGAAACTTCGTGGCACTAGGTGCACAAAGAAACAAAGATTATGCAGCTATCATCATCCATCATCAACAGCTCCATTCCTTTCAACATACAGTGCTATGGATTTTTCGTAAACATAGAGGTGCGGGCCATGTTATCGTAGTTTATCTCTATATACTTTCTTTTAGTATTACCGGTGTTTCGGCTAGCTGTTGCTAGCACCCTCATTTTTTCTACCCCTTTTTTGTATCGTCGTTGATATTTAGAGTCAACACACTCTCAGGCTAGATTTGATTGAACTGCATCACACCCCGGACACTTCATACAGCAGTCGCATTTTAAATGCCTATTCCTTTTTACACACGTGTATGTGTGAGTGAACTATGTAGGGTTAACACCTTGTCGGAATTTATATATTATTGGCATGACTAGACATTACCACTATGTGTCAGTTAGTAAACACACCTAAAATATTGTGTAAATTATTCGCTGAACATCTACCTACTTATCACACATATTATTGAAACACCAATGTTTTCGTAACTGTAATTAACACGGTTAAGCACGGGTACTTGAATTCGAAAGTTACTGGTTCGATTTTTAGTATATCGAACACCATGTGTCAATAATTCCGTAGTACGATGTTTTTTTCTATCGATGCTTTGTTGGTGCTTTGTAACGTTAGTGCGAAAAATCCTATATCGATAAACCCTACAGCGATAGCCCATTAGTTCGATTGTTTATTGGTTCGATAGTATGTTAGTTCGAAATGCCTACAGCACTATACTTGACCGCTTAAAGTTAAATTTAATAGTATGTCTAGTCTCGCCAGTAATATATAAATTCCGTCATGTGTTAATTTTCCCACCACAGGTTTCCAATGTGACTCAGGCTGGCTGGACAATTCTTCCAAATGAGCCGCGTTTAAGTAGGTCAATACATAATTTTAGATCACGCTTATTTTAGTTTATGTGACGCTAGAGAACCCGAGATAATCAAACGCAAACGTGTCCAGCCAGCTTGAAAACCGCTTTTCGCATGGTCTCTCAATCTTCGAACAGAAGGGATTCTAACTATTTCTTGCTTATTAATACTGCGTCATTTGGAATCTCTAGACCCAGCGGTTTGGGCTGTGCGTTGATGTCAGTCAGTCAGTGTCTTCTTTTATATATTTAGATATAAGACCATAACCAGTCAACAGTTCCTCTATATGTATATGAGGTAATATGTGTGGGGATGGGAGAGGGGGAGGCTAGCCTTACGCAGACAAATGCTTGGGATTGGAAGACCACAGTCTCCCTCCCTTCCATCGGGTGCGTGTGTCTGTAAGGGTACATGTGTATAGGTACATATACTATATAGCAATTATGTTATGTAATGTGGTTAAGTATAATAATAATTGACGCATAATAAGTATTATCTATCTATCTAATACTTTAAACGAGCGATTCATGTATAAATACGAATCTCTGAAACGATTTCGATGAAATTTAGCATATAGGAGGTTTCGGGGGCGAAAATCGATTTAGCTACGTTTAATTTTTAGTAAAAATAGATTTCCCCGTGTTTTCAGGCTTAAATGAATACGCCATATCACTGAAATAGAAAGGTAATTTCGTCACTATTCGTAACGCCACAATATTATAGCTCAGCATAGAAACCGCGAGTTTGCAGTCTATTTTTTAATTTTTGAGTCTTGAGTTCGAATCTCGACAAATATATATATATATATATAATATATATTTTTTTTTGTTCATATTTCTTTTTTATTTTCTTTTTTCTAAAATGAAAGAAATTAATCTTTCTTATATATTTTTTCGTGGTCCGAAAGTTTTCCAACAGATGGCACGAGCATAGCTCGGTCGCCCAGTAGCGATTAAGGGCATCACACACGGCAGCTATAATATATATTATAGCACGAGGCAGCCAGCTCTCTCGTCGCCATTCACTTTCACGCAAAGCGGGGGTCAAACAAAATGGCGAATCAATCAGTGACCGGCCATTCTGCTTGACCCCGCTTTGCACACAAAGTGAATGGTGATGAGAGAGCTGGCTGCCTCGTGCTATAATATATATTATAGCTCCGTCTGTGACGGGCTTTAGCCGATTGCTAAAAATGTAAATCTGTAAAGTAAGAAATAAAATTAATATGTACAATTAACGTGTAGGTAAACTAACATCACCGTCATATCAGCTTCCTCTCATCATTGCACGGACCTTCGATCACAGAAAGGGCACGGACTTTTTTTGTGTCAAATTCTTCGACTCACAGTCATACCAAATTCGCGGCTGGCTTCCTGGTAGAATCATAAAGGACAGAAACTAAAATGTTTGACCTCTGGGCTTCAATATGAACATAAAAATATTATTATAATGTTGACTGTTTTGAGTTGTCTGTATTAAGGATATCACATAAATGTTGGAATTTTAGTATCAAAGTCCTTATTACTTTCGTCAGAAAGTATTTGGCAATACTAATTTTGGCGTTATCAATCGATTGAAAGTCTTACAAAACATTAATTTTTTACATTTATTTTCATACTCCAATATAAGCGGCTAAATTCATTATATATTATTTCAAAATGTTTCCTGTTTTTTTTTTTGTTGTGGCTATTCAAGGCTAAGCCCATTTTGGTTGCTCCCCTTTACAGGATGAGTTAGCACTTGCAACTGAGCATCTTTCCCCAAGAAACATAGATTGTTGTTGTTTTTATTGTCAGCTATACATCCTCAGTCCCCACCGGGCTCGAATATCGTACGTACTATCAGCTGATCGCGCGTTTTTGTGTGATAGGAAGTTGTTCGATTTTAGTAGTATAATCTCAAGTTTGTTAAATTATTCTTGAATTCTACTCTCTAGTTACAAGTCGACGTATTGTTATTGAATGGCGGTGTAGTATACCCAATCGCTACCATACCACCAACAAAAAGATCCGAAATTACAATAATGTATGTCTGTGTGTGTGTGTATGTAAATTAAATACACATCTCCGCGCCATCATTCCTGGATTGTGAAGTGCCGATACGCGGCGCGAGTAGGTATTTTCAAAAATGCTATCTATTTCACTTTATTCACTATTTTTACTACTATTTCACTATTCTATTCCATTTTAAATATTGTTTCGGGCGATAACTTTTTTACCCCCTTAATACGGAATGAGACAATTTTGGTCTCATTTGGCTGGTAAGTTATTCTTTTTTACCCGACTGCTTTAGAAGGAGGGTTATGTTTTTCGAGTGTATGTATGTATGTATATTTCTTTGGCACGCCTAAACGGCTTGATGGATTTTAGCTAAAGAGGTATCGTTAGATTCGTCTTACTGGTGAGAGTGACACTGGGTACATCAAATTTATAAAAAAACCAAGATGGCCTATTTTTGGCGCCAAAAGTTTTAAATTTTTCATGCAGTCGGGTTTTTTATTTTTTTTATAATAGTGGTTATTAGTAATTCAGTTTAGTTTAATTAAAAAATAACAATAATTATGAGGTAAAAAAATGTTATATTTAGCTGCTAATAACTCTTATCATAACCTTTATTAAAATAAAAACGTACAAGTCTAGTTTTTCATAATATCTGTAAAATATCCGAAAATTATAAAAGTTGAACAATTATTTTTAAGGGGTGAAAAACGTTATCGCTTTTTGTATGAAAATTTACAGCTTCACAGTCCTCTTAATTAAGTTGAGTTTATTTAAATAGGTACTCAAGTTCGTCAGCAGTCCAGCATAGCCAGCCATAAACCACATTTTGTTAATATTTTTTTCCAGACAGGCAATTTGAAACAATTAATAATGATCGGCGACCAAGCCATATCAGCAGATCTCGTAGTGGCTAAAGGAGAGTACATAATGGTTGGGACGCTAGCCGGTGTGTGTTGCGGGATTGATTCTTCGAACAGCACGGTCGTGTGGCGCAGTGTGCAGGAGAGCCCGGTGTTCGCCAACCCAGCGTTGTACGACGAAGAGAAGTTCGTAGTCATCGCCGAAGTCAGTGGAGATATACACTGCAGGACTGTGCAGAAAGGGATCAAGGTGGGCTTGTCTAGATTGTAGAGAATGTTTTTAGTGATTATTGGTGCTAATAAATCATGAAGACGCCATTATGTTCATGGCCTATTACTAGAGCGTTTGGCTCTCGGTCCGAGGGTTCTGAGACATTGTCAAACAAAAAATTGACTGTCTCCAGTTCAATTAGTTAGAATATTAGAGACCAATCACTCCCGATTGTTAGAAAAGTTAAATGACTGTGCTTTGGAAAGAAGGTTGAGCCATTGAAAGAATCAAATTGATCTTTTTGAAAATATTGTTAATTACTAATGTCCGCCCGCGGCTCCACTTGCATTGCGGATTTTCCGTATTCTGGCACTTCACATCGGTATTCGGCTGTGTCAATATGCGTGTTGAAAAGTGTCCGAATAACGTCTGCGTTGAGTTAGCAGATCGAATAACACGAACACACCGTGCACACATCGCACATAGGGAAAATTTACGTTTAAACTTGCCCAAAAATATTTTATGGTTCTATCTAGTCATCTATCATCTGATAAGGATCCGATGTCACAATGGCTACCGTAATATCGCTGACAGTAATTCGATACGTGGTTTTGGGCGCTCACGGTGATTTAAGCGCGTTTCGGAACGCAGGAGTGAAGTGCCACTATTACATAGATGGCGCTGTTAGAGTAATCGATTAGCGGCTAAACTTTAGCCCATTATTTTATTCCATTCTCTTTGCCCATTATGGCTGGTTTACACGTATATTAAGATGTCAAGTAGCAACAAAATTATAACTAAAATTTAAGCGACTTAATTTTAAGTACATAAGTGTTTACACGTCATTTTAGTAGTTAAGCTCTTTAGTTAGCCCAAGATGGACAATCAACAGCGAATTCAAATCTGTAATAAATATAATAAAAAAGTATAATAAAATATTTATTTTTATATTGTTAATAATATATATATTTATTTTATATATATATATATATATATATTATTATTATTACTTTTAATAATTTATATTTAATATTAATAATATATTAATCATTAATATTTTTATATATACCTATATAATAATATATATCAAATATTTCAAAAAATAAAAATAAAACGCTCGCACTTCGTATTTAACTAAAAATTAACTAAATTGTGCCTGTCCAAACGTGTCAAGTGACTGGCCACGCCCACCAACTTACTCGAAAAATAGAAAAAGTTCTAATCTACTTGTTTACTTGCACGCTAAATTTTAACTTGCAACTTACTACTAAATTCGTTGTTTACACGCATTAAGTCGCTTAAAATTTAGTTAACTACTTGATAACGCTATAAAAGCGTAAAATACACAATAGATTAACTTTTACGTTTATTTGTAGGTATTATAGTAAATTTTTGCTTTGTCTTAAGGAAGAAATATAATTTTTCAGATTTGGACATACTCTGGTGCCGAAGGGAATGTGTTCTCCTCAATATCCATTTTAAAAATCAGCAAAACTAAGTACCAGATGGTATTCGGATGCCACGACAGTTGCGTGTACAGTATACTTGTAAACAACTGTCAGCCAAGTCTATTCTGGAAGGTGCAACTGAGTTCCCCTGTGTACTCGACTCCATGCTACCTCAGTAACAAGTTGATACTAGCTGCTTCAAATGACGGTAAACTGACAGTGATCAGTACAGATTATGGAATGCCAATAGGTGAATATTCCCTGCCAGGGGGAACATTTTCTTCTCCAGCTGTTTATGGAGAATACATATTTATTGGATGCAGAAATGACCTTGTATATTCTTTAAGATATGTTCTGAATCTGTGATATAAGACTAAAGGAATCTAATTCAAGTGTAATTTGTTATTCTTCTTATGTATTGCAATTATTTACTTTAATTAATAAACGTAAAAACAACAAACTCGATTTTGCTTATTTAAATATGAAAACGGTGAAGGAAAACATCGTGATGAAACCTACACACTCCTGCGTAGAAATTCAAAGTTGTGTGTGAGTGAAGTCGACCAACCCGCACTGGACCGGCGTGATCGACTGTGGCCTAATCGCCCTAATTCAGGGTAGGCTCGAGCCCCTCGGTGGGGACGTATATGAGCTGTTGATGTGAAATATGAAAACTAAAAAAAAAACAAAGTCATTTATAATAACTTTATTCATGATCTTACACAGAATGTATAGGTATAATGAGCATTCATAATTTCGACTTCAACGTTTACATTTATGATATGGCTATATGATCAAGTAGTTTACCAAAATTGGAATGCATAAAAGTCCATCTGAATAGCAATACTCAAGTTGTGCAGATCACAATGCATTGTATACTTAAAAATTATAAAAGCAATCTTAAATGAGAAATAAATCTTTTTGATAACAGTTACTATTTATATAATGCCATCTTGCTGTATTATTTGGTAGATAAAAGAAGATTGGTATTGGGAGGGCATTTTACACATATACAATACCTACAGCCAAATACACCTAAGCTCTTACAAACTTTACCCAATACACCTTAATAAATATTATTGTTGCCAGAACATTTCATAAACAAATATTAAAATTAACAAGCAATATACATAAAAGTTACAGGACTGGTTCATTGTTCTTCCTCTCCCAATTCAACCTTAACTTTGGAGAAGTCAAAGTCTTCACCAGTTCCACGCTTATAAATCTTAATAACATCTAAGCAAGTAGTCTCAAAGTGGGAGGTAGCATCATATGACTCAGAAATAAAGATTTGACTCTGGCTGCCATCGTCTGTAGGTTCATAATAGTCTGTCAGCGACACAAACTTCTGCCTGATGTGACCAAGAAGATCCAGGCCAGGCTTAATCTCACTCTCTGGGTCATTAGTTTCCACAGTTGTTGATACCATAGCAATGAACCAGCCTTTAGCTGCAACCTGGTGTGTGTATGAAACCAGGGACACGTAGATATCAGATTGTCTGCCCACTTGCTTCTGTGGGATGATGATTTGAGTAGACAAAGCATCTTTAGTATTAACAATGGGATGATCTAGTAAGCAGATGCACCGGATTACCTGACCCTTCTTGCGAACTCTGTCAGGAACATAGCTGGGGTCACAGTATACTTGCTTACATTTTGCAATTTCATTGCCAGAGCGAACTCCTACTACTTTCCCACCTTCTCCGAGTACAATCTCATCAATAGGTTTATCCAACATGTAAGTACCACCGTAGATGGCAGATAGGCGGGCAAAGCCTTGGGGCAGCTCACCAAGTCCATACATAGGATACAGGTAAGGAGACTTGCCATACCGCGCAAGCGAGTCAGAATACAATTTAATGCGACGGATTGTCTCTATAGCTGGCTTCTGAAGGTAACTATCATCAAGATACAGAGCTAGTGCATGACCTGTGAAGTCCTGGGTATTTCTGTCCAGGCCGAATTTCTCATACAGTGACTGCATGTTAGCCGTGCTAGGGTCGAAATCCTTCCAGGTCTTGCAGTCCTCCTCCTGGAAATCTTGGACGTAGATTAGGAAATTACGGAAACGCCTCTTCTCGAACATCCCCATGAGATCGGACGCGAGCGCCTCTTTCTGGTCGACGGGCACTTTGGAAATCTTACCACCTTTATACACATAACTTCCTTCCACAGACTTGAACTCCAAATAGCGGGTGACGCCCGTATGGATGAGAAGTTTCACTAGGAGCCCATTCGCCATCAAAAACTTGGGAATCAAGTCCACGTTCCAGTCACGACCTCGGCCGTAAGTCTCATCAGGCACCGGTGCGTTGAACTTTGAGAACAATTCCTCTAACGGGGTAATCGACGCAGATTCACCGCCGTAGTACTTGTTCCGATCAATGTGCAGTACCTTCTTCCCGGAGACTGAGAGCATCCCACTTAGGATGCACTCCTTAAGGCCCGTTCCCAGAACAATCGCGTCATATTCTTCATCCATGATTGAAAGAATACAAGAAGAGACGAATTGGAAATCTGCAACCAGGAGATAAATGTCAAAATGTCGGAATTAATATGTCCGCCCACGGTGACGTCGACGATTTCATTACGATACCTACCACAGACAACATGTCATGGCACCATTATGGTCATGACAATTTTTACACGTTTTCTCTCATCGAGTATAAGTCTATAGTAGTTTTATAATTATTAATAATATTCGCATTTAATATTTTATGTACATTGTTGCTAAGTAATATATTATCAACTTTAATATTTTACTGTTTATCTATCTAAGTCTTATGTATAATATTTCCTCTTTTACCTACTGTTTATTTTCCTATAATAATCCTTTCTGACACCTATCCAAATTCCGATCTTTAATATTTTATAATACATATGCGTTTCCTCCTTTTTAACAAAATGACTGTGGCGATGTGCAAACCGCACCATGCGATTAAAAAAAATATATATAATTTTAGGTATTAAATATTTTTTAATAAAGTTATGCTTTCCTGTAGCAATGATTTACGGAACTTCTGCAGAACTTAGTGCCCATGGAAGATCTCACAGCTTTTATTGGCGAAGTCCTTACCTTACTTGCACTAACGTCTTTGCTTGCACTTGGCACCCATTCACATATTGTAAAGAAATGTATTTTTTTTTATTTAAGTTCAATAAGCTTTTGACCCTAACCTGTGACCCTAACTAATCAAAGAGTAGTGAGTAGTGGAGCGATGTGCAAACTGCACCATGCCAATAAAAAAAAAAGTAGTTAGTCAAGAAACAGGGCAGCAGTGGCGTAAATGATGTGCCGTTCCCGGTAAATTACTTTTGTGTGGGAATATTCCGGGGATTATTCCCTTGAGAACTTAAACAATGGGAAAGTTGTCGAAATCTTCAATTTTTTTTATATATATATGTCACAATATTAAGTTTTAGGAGACAAATCACAAGTAATATTTGAATACTTACTAACCTAAGAGATTTCGTATATTCCCAATGTTACCGGGAACAATCACCGGAAATTTCCCACATGCCTGAGAATATTCCCAAAACTCCCAAAAAAATGGGAATATTCCGAGGAATATTCCCAGTGTTTTTAGGAATATTCCCAATGTTTCCGGGAATATTCCCGGGCAGATTCTGAAAGTTTTAACTGTATTTTAATAAGAGAAAAAGAAACACAAGCGTTAAATTTTGATAGTGTTTATTCATGTGTGTACAAATATGCGTTATCAATATAATCAACAATTAAACATCAATAAAATTTTAGTATTAACAATTTTAAGTATACTAAAATAATTAACAAATCACAGAACGATCAACATGTTTTTCATAAGTTATAGGTATAAAACAAAGCAACTTTTTTTAAAATCCGACCACAAAGATCCAGATTTGTTTTTAAATATCAATAAAATTTCAGTATTAACAATTTAAATTATACTAAAATAATTAATAAATCACAGAACGATCAACATGTTTTTTATAAATTATAGGTATAAAGCAAAGCAACTTTTAAAATCCGACCACAAAGATTCAGATTTATTTTTAACAACGAGGTTTGTATGTTTAAATACGTGCACCAAGTTACAAATTAAATAACAGGTAACTAAAAAAGGACGCTTTCATTGTTTGATGACCTTGTTGCCACTCAAATAAAGAGATTCGCAAATAAGTGTTTTTTAAAGAGGAAGCGAGACAGTTGATCCACATCTTACAGTCAGCAATGAACAGGCAAACATCTACTTGGCTGCATGTAACTAACAAAACGACTAATACCTATAGTACCTATCTGTAATAAAATTACAGTTTTCTATAGTACCAAGCTAAGGCGCGAAAAGAAAAAAAGTCAGACATCAAGGGTCATTTCTATGTCTGGGTATTGAATATTTGTCTATCTTTGACACCCATACTCGTAGTACAGGCCTTGCCTAGTTTTGGATCAGATGACCGTGAGTGAAATCTCTCACTTAAATAAAATAAAATTGTCTATATCGAAAATAATCAATAAAATTTTGCAAATTAAATCATACTAACCAAACCAGCCACGCAACCAACCAAACTAAATTAAAACACTAGGTAAAGAAAGAATTAAATATATTAAATGTTTCATGTGTAGGGGAATATTCCCGGGAACATTGGAAACTTTTGATAACTTACCGGGAATATTCCCATAGGGAAAATACTGGGAATGGGAACATTCCCCACGGCACATCTCTACACTAACTATAGGGTGGCAGGGCTGGCATAATGCAAATATGGGCTGATTGATGGGCCTGAAATAAATATGGGGAAACTTCTTCAGTTCACCCATAAATATTATTATTATTATTATTATTAATGCCACGGGTCCCCGACCCGAGAGGGCCCCGGGCCCAAGAGGCCGCTAGCTCAGAAATAACTAACATTGTAACAAAATTTAGAAAAAAATTATGAATTTTATTTAAGTAGGTACCTACTTAAATCAATTAAAAATGTACACAAATAAACACTCAAAAAAAAATACAAAAAAATACAAAATTTTAGAACATCCATTAGATAAGTACTTTGTTTTTGGTCTCGGCACTTTGGTGACGCGAGTGAACTAGTGAAGCTCGGAGAATTCCCGCATTTTGTTAGATCCCCGTTAGTTCCCGCATTGTGCTGAAAGATCACTTTCGAAACTAAAATTAATTAAAACATATTTAAGAAACTGTATGGGACAAAACATGCTACGTAGCTTGGCTATTCTGTCTTTTGAAAATTCTATGGCCTGGTCTTTAAACTTCGATGATGTTATCACCTTTGCGGAACAAAAAGCTCGGAGAAAGGAATTTTATTAATAAACATCTTATTAAGATTAAATTGTTATTTCATTATAAATATGTACACCTAAGCTCTTAAAAATTAAATTTATAAGATATTTTCGACGTCGAGGCAGGCCCCGAGTTAGACGCCTTTATGGAGAGAAATGGCGGAACAATGGAGAGGCCTTTGCCCAGCAGTGGGACATTACAGGCTGATTATAATATACTAGTGGCTCTGTGAGCTGTAGACCTTGCAGAGCCTTGTAGAGTCTGTATATATCTTTTCAAATTTTTTTTCTCGACAAACATCCCCATCCCCATGATTTTTTTTATTTTTACAGTTTAATTTATTTTGTTTTATTTTATTTCATTTTATTTTATTTTAAGAAATGTGACCTGTAGAGGAAAACAGCCTCAGCGGTAGACCTTGTAAGCTGGCAACCCCCATAACTCCGTCATTTTTTAAAATTTCCAAAAACTGACACGACAAAAAAAAACAATTAATTTATCGAAGCTGCTCCCAAAATTTCACGAGAATCGGTTGAGAAACGCGACCTGTAGAGTGAAACAAACAAACAAATCCACAAACAAACAGATGGACATACAAAAGCAAATTTGGCCAAGCTGAAACAGAGACGCTTCGCTCGCTTAGCTCGCTCGGTTAATTAGATATTTTATCACACAATATTGTTAAATAGCTTATTGCCCACGACTTCATCCGCGCGGACCACATGTTTTGCCATATCTCCGGTTCTAATGGGTGGAATTTGATGAAACCTGGCGCAGTTTTTAACTTGGATGAAATGTTATCGAACACCGAAAACACCATCAAAATCCGTCAGCTGTTTTCCCATATGCCGTAACAAACAGACAGACAGACAGAAAGAAAGACAGACAAAAATTCTAAAAAAAATTGTTTTGCGTTCAGAACCCTAGTCGGTCCCAGTTAGTTTTTAAAAAATATCTTTAATTCTGTATATTACGCGGCCCCGTTACAGTTTTATAATAGTATATCAAATTACAACGTTATGATTTTTACTGAAAGGGCCCCATCCAAAGAATATGCCACGGGCCTCAGATGGTATAGTTACGCCACTGCAGGGCAGTCAGTTATGACGAGACAGCAGGCTCTAAAATACCTGCCTTTTTATTATTTTTTTAATATTATATTCATTTCTCTTTTTACAAGCTTTTATTTAGTTTCACCTGTCCCGTTGTCTGTCTGTAATCAAATCTTGCAAGTTAAATTTGATCCACTTCCCAGTTTCCGATTGAGCTGAAATTTTGCATTCATGTATAAATCGGATGACAATGCAATATTATGGTACCTTGGAGCTGGTCTGATGATGGAGACGGAAGGTGGCCATAGGAACTCCTGATGGTATAGCTTAAAGCTATCACAATGTAACACGCTTTTTTATTTATAAAATTGGGACTGTAATAAAAACGGGAAGATTTAATAATTAAGGTGTAAAGTTTTGGTGTTAAAAATATATGATTACGATATGGAATTATTTTGTCGTAGACAAAGAAGCTTAATTATCGTTAAAGGTTACAATGAACTTATAAAGTGTTATACTTCTAATTAGAGTTAATTTATTTTTAACTTTTTAGTTCATTTTCCAAATAATAAAAGCTTGTTTTTAAAAAAGGTTTTTTTTCTTTAATTTTATTGTTGTTCTTTTTCTACATGCTGACTGCTGAGTGCACAGAACACCAGGGTCGCAGTGATGATAACATGACTTTTTTGCAAAGTGTCCTTGCAAAGATCCTTCGTTTTCATGGCAACATTGGCTTAAAATGTCATAAATAGAGATTTCAATTATTGATATTGGTATTGCTACTGAGATTTTCAATAATAGTTCGTTCGTTCTTCGTTATTATTATTAACAAAAGTAACTCTGTCTGTCTGTTACGCATTCACGCCTATACCTCTAAACCAATTTTGATGAAATTTAGTTAGTGATGAAAGAGACTCAGTCTTTTAAGGCTTTTAATAAAGACTCGCCTTAGGGCGCATTCCGAATCAGACTTTCAGCGCTGTCAGCGATCATAAAAGCATAAAAACGCATCGGAACGCGATTACGGGTGCTTTAATCGATTTCAGCGCATCTCGGAACGCAGGGTTAGTTTTGACGCTTCACGACTGACTCAGTCTTTTAGTCCCCAACCTTAGTCGTATAACTAGCCTTCTTGGTCGAAGTCTTATAACGTAAACGACTGAGCAGTTACTTAAACAGCTTAAAGGACTTAAAAGACTGGCGACTCATCGCCTGGGGAATCGCGAGTCATATAAGGTGTGTGTTGATGCAACTAGTGCGTATGGTACCGCCTGGAGAATAAGTATTCTCTCGGCAGCAAAAGTACATATAAAAGTACCTTCAGTTATCAGTCACAGTAGCAAAAAATACAGGTTAAAGCGTGGCGTACGTCAAAGTGGCTCACTTCTCCTGACCTTTTCATAATGATCTTATTGAGGAATTGGGAGGCACCGGCATTGGCTGCTACATTGGTAACTTGTGTGTTAACTATTTGAGCTACGCTTATGATATGGTGCTTCTCAGCCCCTCAATAAATGAATTACGGAAACTACGATATGTGACTATTCAATTCAATTAAATATTTATATTTATGGCCTCTGTCAATGGTGACAATTCTGCCAGTGTCGAGGTTGGAGAATACACGTGGAAACAAAAATGTTTATTTTCTCGTTCTGCCAAATGACTATAGTCGGGCCACTTTATGAAGCGACTTTTGAAGTTTCATGTACTTACGAAAGAACGATAACCTTGTACCAGCGTACAAATAAAAAACAATAAAAGAAGCACTTTTGAAGCATACTTCTTAGATATCATCAAAGAACTTTAAATTTTACACTACTTCTATGATAAAGTACAGCTGCTATGTGAGCGCAACAATTTAAAAAAGCTATAACAAAAATATTAAGCCGACGCGTAAAAGTTACGTCGGCCGTAATATATATTTTTTTAATTCCCAGTGTTGTCACTATCAGTACCAGCCTGATAGCAGTTATAACGTGAGTACGCTCAAGAGTTACTTTTGAGTAAAAGTATTTTGTTATCTATAATTGTTGCGATTGTGTATGGGTGCATCGGCGTCTTTTGTACTTTAAATTCTGAGAGAAGATAATTAGTTATTCCGTGTAGTCTTGTTAATGTTTCGGTTCAGTCAGTCAGTCTTTCGTTTTCGTGCGCAGTGGCTACATGTGTTTTTTCTTTCGGTTTCTCAAAGTATTATTTTACCGTTCGGCTCTCTTTTGCACTCTGATCCTGCTTTTTTTTTACTTATCTATGTTTTTTTTTCTGTTAATAGCATATTTTCAAATTATTTTCTAATTATAATTCTAAACGGTCGAACTGTTAATTTTAATATGTCATCTGCATATTTTCATATAATATTATAATCTGTACATTGATAGTATCAAATAAATAATTTTATTCTGTGATACTTCACATAATGTGTATGTTGATTATTTCCAATAACAAAACAACGTCAACACCGATTGTAATACAAAATATTTTAACAAAGTACTAAATCATTTTTTTTTTCGTAACTAATTACGAAAATAATAAATTTCAAATAGGTAGGCATCTTTGTAAGTAAATATAAGAAATTAAAAGGTCTGACTGAAATACTAGATACTAGGCAAAGTCAACCATTACACTACGGGACATCACTATTTACGTCATTTGGAGTGGGGTTCATGCTTGTTTCCGTTTTGTACAGACCGTTTTTCGTGTTACAGTTTTGTACAGACAGTTTTTTGTGTACTACATGCTTGCCTTAGACGGGAAAAACTGTGCGAGCAGATTATGACCAACCCATTTTCTGCAACATTTTTTTTCCGTCCACGTTAGTATTTCTTCGCAGGATTTTGATTATTATTTTTACTAAAACGGTGCGTTTTTTGAGACTGTTTAGTAAAGTGATTGTTAGTAAAAAAAATTACTAAAGGATGGACTGTAGCATTCGTCTATTTGACTACCAAATGCTACATAAATAGATTTTTTCATGTGATAAGCGTTTCAATTGACGGACCACCTTTGATCGACTGTAACTTTCGAGTGACTTCTTTTACAAACTAGAGAATGAATTTACAATTGTTCCAGAACTTTTACTAAAGCTAGACCCAAAGGAAAATTCCAAATTCCATTGCATTCTCTAAACAATGTGAAGTTATGGTGATCGATTGAGGGACCACCTTCCGCATTCTTGTTCTTTTTATTCATTGAACGAGAAGGGCTGATATTTCATAAATTAGTTTTACAAATGTTTTACTAAAAGTAGTCATTTATAGCAATTGTAAATTTCAACCAGATTATGATATATGGACTTCTGTCAGGCACGATTGAGGGACCACCTTTAACTGATTGTAACGTTTGAGTGGCTACTTTTACAAAATAATGGCTGAATTTACAATTGTTTGAGAACTTTTATTAAAGGCTGACACATTCAAAAGCCTAAAATTTCATGTGGTCCCTCAATGGGAACGCAAACATCATTGGCTTAGAAAAACGCGGCGTACCAAAACAGTTGCGTTCAAAACTGCACGAGCACTTTTTGTAAAGACCTGTTTTTGGATGCAACTTTTTAGGCATCCTCATAT
Source organism: Carpatolechia fugitivella (assembly GCA_951230895.1). NCBI lineage: Eukaryota > Metazoa > Arthropoda > Insecta > Lepidoptera > Gelechiidae > Carpatolechia > Carpatolechia fugitivella. The sequence continues at coordinate 6,500,127 of OX579653.1, read as the reverse complement.
TGAATGAATGCGTATTCGTTGTAAACCATGTACATCAAAAACGTGGCGTACAAAACTAGGGGCGGTCATGAAGGTTTCCCGCTTCATAACGTCACTTTGTAAGCGCATCACTATTATTTCACCGCCCAGCTCCCGCCTCCGTCCGCTCGCCTCGCGCGACCACAGAACACTATTACTCCTGGCGGCGACTACTGTCATTTTTTTTCCTTGCTGGCAGTGTGAGTGTGACCTCATTTAGCAGGATCGTGCAATTTTAGCAATAATAATTTATAGTGTTAAGGGCCCCGGAGACGGTCAAACGGTTTGACTCAAACCTTACGTGTTTGATCAAACCGTTTGAGGTCGGTTTGAACGGTTTGTCAAATAGCTCTGCGCAGTCTGATTCTGTACGCTAATTACACTTCTGACGCGTCAAACACAACAAAAATATGAAATTGCATCAAACATGTACGGTCGCGGTCAGAAAATGTTTACCAGTTTTCAAATTAGATTCTATATCACACTGTTTTCACTAGTCTAAAATGCCATATCAAGTTACTTATTACCTTTTAAAAGTGATTATTCAATATGACGCACCGATTATAACAAAGAGATTTATTGATCACTTTTTGATGATGAAACTCATTTCTTAACTTCTGAAATGACATTTATAAAAAAATATGATAGTTTGAATGTCGTTTGGACAAGAGTGAAATTTTAAGAAAGATGCTTATTTTTATAACGAAATAAAATGGCAAGTTTAACCCTGGAGCAAAAAGCTGAAAGAATATTTCTCTTCGACGATGGACAATAGGGCTACGGCGATTAATTATTTGTCGCTTTTCGACGAAGTGACGCTGCCTACTGTGTGCGTAGTGTATCCTGCAACAGAATTCCTACACATTGCCTACGTTCAAGATAATGCATGAATACACACAGCCCGTGCTACTATGGCGTGGTTCAACCTGCACCGTGACATTCGACTCATTCAATGGCCCGCTCGGTCTGCTGATTTAAACCCAATTGAAAATGTATGGGGGTTAATGGTTCAACGCTGGGACTGTCAAAATGAAAGAAACCCTCATGGAATGGAAATAAACAATTATGCTCTTAGATCAGACTGTGCTCAGGTATGGGATGATATCAGACTAGAGGGAATGATCTATGCGCACGCCTTGTCGCATCAATGCGAGATAGACTACGTGCCGTCATAGTTGCTGGGGGAGGTTATCAATCAATCAATCAATCAATCAGCCTATTGCAGTCCACTGCTGGACGTAGGCCTCCCCAAGGGTACGCCAAAGCGCACGATCGGGTGATCTCCAGCTTTCCTCATCCAGCCACCACCACGGGATAAAATCCGAAACGAAATCATCCGGCAGAGGACCAAGGTGGTAGATATTGTCCAGAAATGTAACAAGCTGAAGTGGCAGTGGGCTGGCCACGTCTGTCGCAGAACCGACGAGCGTTGGAGCAGACGGGTTCTCGAATGGAGACCGCGTCTCGGGAAACCTAGTGTGGGACGCCCCCCTGCCAGGTGGACTGATGACCTGAGGAAGGTCACTGGTGGGGGAGATTATACTAGATATTAAATAAAGATTTTTTGAGTTTCTATTTTATTATTTCTTCATATTCTTAGTTAAAAACTTTGGCGAAGGATAGTTTGACGCCTATAGGTAGTCGGAACAAGATGTTGTGGGAAAAGGGTTACCACCCGCCTTAGCCGGGTGGTATAGCCAGGGGACTGAGGTCCAACTGGTGTTGTCCTTACTTCGTTAGCGCGTTTCAGGCCGCGCATCGTGATTGGTCAGTTGCCTTCCTTATGTTCCACTGCGAGCATCTATATTGGTAGCACAGATGTCGCTACGAAACTAAAATCTTAGTTTTTTTTTCTTCAAATTGCTCTATATATCAAACCTTGATAGTAGTTAATCCACCTCCTAGAGCAACCGATTCTCATGTTATTAGAAAAATAATAATCTATGGTCAATCAAATTGATATGAAATAGTCATTTCGACCTTGTGACTCAAATGTGTGCAGGCAATTGTGATACTTAAGGTGGTAAACATTTTCTGTCCGCGACCGTATATGCTTCATACACGTAAATGTTTGACAAACCGTTCATACCACCTTTGTAAACGATCAAAATGGTTTGAGTCAAACCAAACTTTACGTGTTTGAATCAAACCGTTTAGGGCCCCGGAGACGGTCAAACGGTTTGACTCAAACCTTACGTGTTTGATCAAACCGTTTGAGGTCGGTTTGAACGGTTTGTCAAACGGCTCTGCGTAGTCTGATTCTGTACGCTGTCGTAATTACACTTCTGACGCGTCAAACACAACAAAATTTATTTATTTTTTAAAAACTAATAATTACAAAAGACGTCATCATTACAGGATTGCTCCTAATACGATGACGCCAAATATGAAATTGCATCAAACGAAAAATATGAAATTGCATCAAACGTGCTTCAAACACGTAAATGTTTGACAAACCGTTCAAACCACCTTTGTAAACGATCAAAATGGTTTGAGTCAAACCAAACTTTACGTGTTTGAATCAAACCGTTTGACCGTCTACGGGGCCCTTTTGACCGTCTCCGGACGAAGTACGAAGTCACAACAAATTGCGGAATTTCCCGTGCAGGCGATACTTGAATTTGTGCGTTACTTTAACTGTTATTTGGGGAAAAAGCGTGACTTTTATTAATTATATGTATTTTTATTTTTATTATTATAATTAAATAAAAATATAGAAGTTTTAATGTGATTTTTACTCAATTTTTACCCGATTTGTGAGGAAGCATGTTGTTAAAGTTTAGCGAAAGCGGAACCCAGCGTAGCGCTACATAACAGGTATTTTAAAAACTAAAAGAAACATCCCCATTTTTAATTAAACAGTTAGCAGGATCATTAACTTAAACCTGGTCACACTTGCTGGTCGGCCGACTGTCGGCTGCTGGCTGGCTGTCAGTGTCAGCCGGTCTTCAGCTTCGTATGAGCTTGTTTTGTGTTTCGTTCTCGGAAACTTCTGTTTTGCATCGTGGCGGTTTTGCAATACTGTTTTTGCCATCGTATTTCATTTCCTTTGTTAATAAATAATAAAAAATGAAGCAATTATTCAAAGAATGTTTGATAATTGCTTACGACAGTGTTTCACGGGAGTGTGAAAAATAGTGAACTAGTGACTTCAGGCCCATATGTTACAGTTTTCTACGGTCCACTGTTTCTGAAAACAGACGGAAATAACACGTCTTTGCGAAAACATCGCAAGTTTTAAATGAAAGGTAAAAGAAAACGGATCATCTCTCAGATGAGTGAAAATGTCAACAGAAGGAAGCGGAGAGAATGCTTCGGCCGTACCGAGTCTGCCCGGCGCACCGGAGCAGACGTATTTGTTTCCGAAGTCGAAGGGGCACTCGAGGTCCATCAGCCATGGCGGGACGCCGATGCTGGCGGGGAATCCGGCGGCAGCGCGGCCGCTCAAGTCGGCGATGCGGGGGCACCAGCGCGCGCTGTCGCACGGGCAGATCGGCGAGGGCCCGGCGCGACCCGCGTCCTCCGGCCACAGTCGCACCGGTAGCCGCACCGACTTCATCTTGCCGCCGGGCCACCGCGAGCCGCAGCCGCCCGGTCCGGCTCGTCTCGGGTCTGTGCGCGTTCACTCCCGCCAAGCCTCCCGCTCTGATTCCATTTACACCCTGCGCCGTACCTCCGTCGCCAGTCCCTGGCGACAGGCGTTTATGAAAATCTGGCGCCGCCAAAGCCTAACTGTAGACAATAGACACTACAATGTAATTCCCAATCATTTAGTGCCTGATAAAACACCCCCAAAAGAACATCCAAACGGGGATAGATGTGGTAACAAAGTGAGGACTACTAAGTATACATTATTATCGTTTATACCTAAAAATCTGTTTGAGCAGTTCCATAGGGTTGCAAATGTGTACTTTATATTCATAGTGTTGTTAAACTGGGTGCCAGCATTGAATGCTTTTGGCAAGGAAATTGCGATGTTGCCGGTGATGTTTGTGTTGTTCGTGACGGCAATCAAGGATCTGTTTGAGGACCGTAGAAGGCACAACTCGGACAAGCGGATTAATAATTCCACATGCAGAATCTACAAAAAGTAAGTGCTTTTTATCCTTCAATTTTGTTTTCTACAACTTCTTTTCCAGGTATAATTACTATACCTATGTAAAACCTAGTATAGCAATGGTCTACCTGTATTTTAATAAGAACCTTCTGTTGATAAATAAACAAATTATTATACTGTAGTTGGCACACTAAATTAGTCACTGATGTATGACTCAATGGTTATGCCTATATAAGTTTTAGTTTTTGCTTATTCATACAGATAGACCTGCTAAAAACTGAAGGTCTTAACAAACAAAACATTACTTATGCCTAAACTTCACAAACAGATATACATAGTGGAGATGTGAAGCCATAAAAAAAACAATTGTACAAACATCCACCACTCATTTAAAGATTCTGTAGGAGGTTGACCTCATCAGTGATGAAATATTTTACCAATTCTGCGAAATATATTTTTAACTTACCTTATCTAAAATTAGGTTTACATCATCTTTACAAAAGGCTGGTTTACATCATTTTACAAAAGCTTTGAACTTTACGGAAACGTTTCATAGGCACCAATACATTTTTATTGTTATCTAGGAATATAGGTACGTCGTCAAAAACTACTTTGAGTTTGAGAACATCTTATAAAATCTCTGCTCCATTTTTATCTGAGAAGAGCTTTTTTACTACCAATATGAAACAGGAACTAGAAATCTAAAGCAAGAATCATTGCCTACATGAGTGGTTATTTGTGCCAGCTGCCAATCAATGTGGTTTTAAATAATGAAGATTAGGTATGTTGGAAATTATCATTTAAAACAGTAGCGTAGATATTATGCACAGACAGTGTTATGAAAGAAAAATAAACTATATTAACTTACGTATTCCTAACTGCATAATATTAATAGTTACCTATTGATAAAGAATAAAAAATGAGCCTGAGAAAAAAAAATAGTTTGCTATAATACATCAATGAATACATATTCTTAATAGGTATTTATGTATTTATGTACTGTTTATAAAAACAAATTTAGTTTTATGTTTCGAACTATACTTTCACTGCATCTTTAGAACCTAACCCTCATCTACATACCATATCCATTATACAATCATAAACCAGGTAATAACACATGTTTCCATAATATACGTATGCCATACAAGTCAAACCACTTTCATTTAACATTCAATCTTGCCTTCCTAATTTGACATAGTAAAAAAAAGTAATGCAAAGTTTTAAATTATAGCAATAAAGACTTTTGTATATAAACTTTATAAAAAGTTAATATTCTGATTAGTGCTTTAAATTTCAAGAACAAGAACCGAAATTGGTATATTGGTAAACTGGATTTTGAAAGTATGAAGATATCAAGTCACTTATTCACGCGGAATTTAACGTGTCTGAATAAGGCGCTGTTCGCAGAGTAAAAGACGACTTTAGACGTGCATGAGGCGAAGATATAAAAGAGAAATATTATATCGTCTACATACCTACATTTATATGGTCAGATTTGCACAGAATGAAGCTGCTTTTCCACTGGGGTGAGAGTTGAGTATGCTGAAAAAAACCTACTGCAGCTGTGCGAGAAGAGAATAATATACTTGTTGCCTTACAAAGTGCCTCGTCTTGCCGCCAGTGGAGAAGCAAATGGGCGAGCGTCGGACTTGGTCGTGATGAGTTCGTTCGGTAAGACCTTAATACCACTGTGATCTTCGGCTAGCTGGGCTGGCCACTAGACTAACCATGCCTAGCCTACTCTTTCTATCCAGTTATATTGATTTTTTAGACATTACAGGAGTGAGTCAAGTCAGGCACTGAACGAAATACGTGTACCACTTAAAGTATGATTTGACTTGAAAGTAGCGGGAAATAGGCGACTTAATAAAGTCGCCAATAGTAACCATTTAGGTCAATAAGTTTTGTCATTTCTTTCTTTCCTTTCATACTCATTACCATTCATTCCTTCGAATTATTATGCACAAGCGGTCCGTCGTTGTGTAAGATTTTGCCGTAGGAATAAGACTTTTTCCCGTAAAAAGTATCCTATGTGTTAATCCAGGGTACAAACTATCTCTATTCGAAATTTCATCCCAATCTGTTCAGTAGTTTTTGCGTGAAAGAGTAACAAACATCCATCAATCCATCCATACAGCCATACTTACAAACTTTCGCGTTTATAATATTAGTAAGGATAATAAAATTTTGATCTTAATTTAAACGCTTAGAATTTTTGAGAAAGGCCTTAAAATAGTGTCTGTCTTACATTCTCACCACAATTTGTTTCGACAATTCTAAATCAAAATAATTTTCTCACCCATCAATAAATTCGTTCTTGGTTTTCGAATTCACTTTTTGACGTAATAATTGGCACATTTACTAAGAAAACGTTCTTCTGTGGAGAAGAATAACCAAAAAAACTTTACAGGAATAGCATCTCTTTTGTTTTTTAAACTGAGAGTTAACATTTCATGTGCTAGACTTGAGTATCCTTTGGCTCCCCCATTCACCTTCTTCCCACTCATTGACAGCCTATCACACGTCTCAGATCTAGATCGCTCGCTACTAAGTCACCGCCATCGATAAACAACCTACACGTCTATAATAGGATCCGAGGAACGTCATACTTTTACGCACTTTATAAGAAAGGCTTTCTTCCCACGCTTTGTTCCAGTGTACTATACCTTTAAGTATGCTAGGTACTAACTACCTTGCATACTCATTTATCCTGCGTTCCGAGACGCGCTGATATCGACTTAAGCACCCGTAATCACGTTCCGAATCACTGTCAGCCATACATTTTTTTGCTTTTCTGATCGCTGACAGCGCTAAAAGTCTGATTCGGAATGCGCCTTTACATACCCTCCGTGGCCGAGTGGTCGAGATTTCAACGCCCATTACAGAGGTTCCAGGTTCGATTCCCGGTGGGGAAACTGTCAAGTAAAAATCTCTTTGTGAGACTTTCCCCAGTTTGGTTAGGACATTGCAGGCTAAATCACCTGATTGTCCAAAAAGAAAGATGATTCCGTGCTTCGGAAGGCACGTTAAGCCGTTGGTCCCGGCTACTATCTAGTTGTTACATGAGTCAAGTCAGTGGCCTTTGGCGGCTCTATAACACTAACACCAGGGTTTGTGCCGTCGGTTGTCGAACGTCGTGGAGTAAGTAGCATACCATACCACTACCTGCAGGACGAGAAAGTATCGTCAACATCAACGGCCCATTACAGTCCACTGCTGGACTATCATTGAGCCTCCTCCACTTAAGTGGAGGGTTTTGCCATAATCTCCACGCTTGGCAGGCGGGTTGGAGATCGCAGATTAAAAGGTTACTGTATCAGAGAGCGCTGCTGCCCGTTCCCTGTTCAATGTGTAGTCCCTAAGTCGCCTCTTACGACACCCACGGGAAGAGTAGGGGTTGGTGACAAATGTATTCTACTCTGCCGTCACCACACGGCTTAGAAAGTATAGGGATGAGTATTTAACATTATTTGAGTACTTTCCATGCATACTTGTATTCCGATCGTTAGAGGTTTCTCAATAATTGTGGCGTGTTGTCACTATGACTCATGAACTCGATAGTCCTTTTGTTTCGTATGCGTCATTTGCGTTCAGCATTATCCGGCTTTTCTTTTCAAATATTCACGCTCTCGCTTTCATATTGAAGTGTTCATTCATTTTATTTTTCTTCTTCATCGTGTGGGTAGTAAGGTCACCAACCGACCTCACAAGCTTAATTATTAACTTACTCACTTTTACAGGCGTAGCATACTTATATATTATTTATATAATATTCAAACCATAGATCGTCGGTAGTACTTGTAGTGGCTAGGGCCGCTGCGGACTCAATCTCGCCGCGTGAATATCAATCCATAATTATAATAAGACATTTTATTTACATATCGCAGATGGGTTGTCGAATTAGCTGCTTTACAAAACCGCTAGCTGTTCCACAAAACAGTAAAACTACATGAATAACAAAAATAAAACAAATATGTACCACAAAAATACAAATAGTTAAACAAAAAAAAGAAAATATGTATCTTATAAAAAGTGTTTCATTTTAAAAATATAATCGCACTTCGACTAAACTTAGTATACGTGATACCTTTATAATTTTTCCTAGAAACTTTTCGAACTACATTCGACATCAACACTTTTCCCTTTGATTCAACCTTTCCATCAAAAGCTATGTTGTTCGAAGTTCACAAACCTCTTGTATTATGTGTCGAGTTTCTTTTTTCAATATAAAGCCCATTACTACCATTTCCACAAGCCTAGTATTTGCCGCCCCACTAATAAAGCGAACATATGAAATTCAATAGCGGCTTGGTGAATTTCTTTAGTATAATTATTTACTGTACAGGGACTAATCGCGATAGCTGCTACCACTGTCCAACACGCAACATAGTACGTTTGGTACAATTTGGACACAGTTGTTATAGTGAGTAAGAATTGGTCAACACTGTTCTATAATTAAGTAAAAAATCACAAACATAAAATTAATATTGTAAAATAAAAGACATGAAAGAGATTATAGATTGTTATAATAGTTTCTCACACAAGCAAGTTTTTAGATTAAATGGAAACTCTGACCTCAGATTATTGTACACTAGGATTAAGTTACCGAAATAAATAATTTGAATAATAGTGAATTTTAAAATCACGTAAATGGTCGGAAATGCAATACAAAAATCCCATCTTCGCATCGATACGAAAAGAATGAAATCTAATCACGAAGGTTTTTTTTTTGCGTGGTTAGGTTGAATGATCTCAAATTGTATTCTGTTCCCAAATAATTGCAGTCAGTAGCGGAACGACGACGGACACAGTAGGTGCTCCAAACAAGTAAGTACCTAAAATACGAGCATAATAAAGACGTAAGAAAAAAATTACGCGATCACGAGATTTAGAGAACTTTATCCCAAATAATCCCAATATAAACATCGCTCATGTTGCCTACATATAAAAAAAGTTAAAATATGTGACTAACAGAACATTTTTTATGACCAAATGGAACTGTGATCGAATGATATTCCCCGTACGTTGGATGCTCGGCCACATGGGAACACCAGTACAGCTATAACGGTCCATTTTCTTTATAACTGTTTCGTTTCAAGTGTTGCTTTGTGGTATTTAATAATTCTCCTTTACGCCACGGGCTTCGTCTCTACCTTTTTTATAAGCTTTCCGTTAATTCCCTGATAATTGAGGTCTAAAATATTTATTTGAAGCTTTCGATTAGAGGATGTCTGTAGTACTCTCTGTGCATCGATCTAAAAAAAAATCCACGTATACAGTATGTATACTCAAGTTTCCAAAACATCCAATTATCAGAATTTTCTGACTTAAAGACTGAACTAAAAAATCCTTTACCGTACAAACAGACTCGACTCCATTACTTACAGTATTGTTTGATGAATATAATTAATTCACCCTATGGATTCCCCGTGCGTGTTCTTTTGATTGAATTCATATTTGATTCTGCTTGATGTCGGCGTGTTGTATAAGTAAATAGTTATTTCTAGTGGAACAAGATAGTAATAATAAAATAGGTCAGGTGTAAGCTGGTCGGACATTCCGACCGTGAACTTTAGTGGTTGAATAAGGCGGGATTGATCGACGTGGCAGCCCGCCAAGGCTAGTCAATGCAATCATAGCGCTTCACTGATTGATTTCCTCAATTTCTTGGAAATTGATTGGCTATTAATTAATAGTTTTAACTGGGCACTTGTTACTACCTATAAATAAAGTAACACCTTTGTCGAAGTGATTAATTTTTAGTTAGTTCTACGAGTAATGCACGCGAGGCGAAGAAATAGTTTCCGAACTTCGAAGGTTTAAATAGATATTTTATATTATTAGTATCGTATATACGACCAAATATTAACTACGGCTTTTATAAGTATGTCAAGATCTCATGTTCCGTTATCTCTACATACTACCACTACACAGCTCCATATTAGTCAGATCAACGATTTCGTTTCTATGAACCCAACTTACAATATTTGATATGTTGAGAAAAACCCCTTTCTGTGGCTGCTCTAAATATTTAAATGGAATCACTTATGTAACATAGCTACCGAAAGCAGTTTATCTAAGAAATAGATAAGATAAGAATTTTATTAAAAAACAATGAGAAGTAGCAATAAGTGTACACATAGGCGGCCCTATAAGTATTGCAAGACAGCATTCCTCTTTTCGATAAATAAACAATACACATTTTTTCTTTCGTATAATTTTATCAGTGGAAAATGCACATTGATTTTCCGCCAACAACGCGGTAATTCATTCACGGGCCCATTAGGAGTGATAACGCCGTGAATATTGAGCGGGCCCGAACTGGGCCAACGGTCAAGGCCTGTGTCACTGCGCCTGCACGGGACCCGGGGGGAAACTGGTTTACAGTGACGGTTTTAATATATAACACAGTAAAACAGTCTAAGAATAAACGGCAGTGTACAACATTTTTGCTGAGAATCGTTGAGGAGACTAAGTTTTTTTTTTCCTTTTTTAAAGTAAATAGGCTTAGTCTGTAAGAAGATTTTTGATAGAAGACAGCGGCAAGACAGGCATTTTAGGTTATTTTATGTAATGTATTGCGTATCCAATATGAAACCAATAATATCAAGGTTTGGAAAAGCTGATTGGGTAGGTACGCAGCTATATACGTTGTATTGGACTTGTAACTTAAAACTAGATTTGTGAAACAGGCCCCCAACAGCAGGTCACGCCCTGGCGAGGATGATCAATTACCAACACACAAGATCGTCTGGCGTCCCACTCCTAAATCTGTATTTTTTTACCGCGCCTTGAATTATGACTTTTACGAGCTTCCCAAGATAAAATCTTAACTTTTTCAGGCTTTTTGTTGTCATAGTTTTATATTACACTGTCTATGTAAGAAGCAACCTTTCTCGTGCCAACCTTTGCGGTTTTATACGATTTTCTGGTCAACTGAGCCTTAATTTTTTTATCCTTACCAAAAAAAATACACAAATGGTTTTATTTTGGTTCGAACGAAACACATTTTTATAACACACAATTTATTTTCTAGATAATTTGTTATATGAGGAAAATAGACATTAAATTGATCGAGAGCTCGAGACAAACTAAAATATAAGCTGTTGTTCACGACGCTGCAGGGCGTTTGTCAATATCCGGTTTTTAAAGGTCACAAGGTGAGGATATGATCTATATCGGAGCATCAGAGACTATATAAAAAAAATGCGCGAGGAATTAGGAACATTATGAGGGTTTAATTTTGTGGATAGAGCCTGTATTACGGGGTTGCCAGTTACTGGCTTCAATGGGCACAGGATAGACGAGCGCTCTCTACGGGCGTATTCCGATTCAGACTTTCAGCGCTGTCAGCGATCAGAAAAGCAAAAAAACGTATGAGTTTTGACAGCTGACAGTAATTCGGAACGCGATTACGGGTGCTTTAATCGATTTCAGCGCGTTTCGGAACGCAGGGTACGTATACTAAGGGCGCATTCCGAATCAGACTTTCAGCGCTGACAGCGATCAGAAAAGCAAAAACTGTATGGCTGACAGTGATTCGAAACGTGATTACGGGTGCTTTAATCGATTTCAGCGCGTCTCGGGACGCAGGGCTACTCTGGCTCGCTAGCAGCAGCGCCTGTAAAGAGTGCCCATATATACGGCACCGGCTGTATTCTAACAAGATGGCTACGCTACAATACATTTAATAAGATGTCTATTTGATGTCGCTCCAATTTTTAAATCTCAGAACTGGTTTGTGATTATATTGAAGAGATAAAATTCAAGAATAAATGTGTTTATTTAATAAATTAATGTTTTTTAAGGTTTTGAAGCGTTATAATAATTATGAGGAAAATGGCATCATTACGTCAGTAATTCCTTTTGTTTGTATTAATTAAGTTATATTGGGAATTCCCTAGACATAATCTGACGGTAACATTCATGTGGTATAATACACGACATTGACTCATCGAATAACTCTAAAGTAATGTTTACGATATATATTTATTTTTACGATATGGGCGGCAGCGTTTTATTTATTTTTATCATCATCATCATCGTGTGGGTTGTATTATAAAGTTTATTATATAATATTCTTTATTGCAACAGTACACTATAATAATAATAAATCATTTATTTCAGGCAATATTTACATAAAGGTCTTAAATATGTAAACAGAGGCCCATATAATAAATACCTTAAATAACATACATATTTATAAAAACTATAACTAGGTAACACGTGATGTCAGCGACGTGTAGCGCGTGTCAGCTGGCAGCCGTCCCCGGTACTTCCGAAACACGACTCCCTGCGGCCAGAAGTCCTCTTTCATGAAGGTCTCCAGGTGGTGGGTCGGCACTCGTACCACAAACGAACTAAAGTTCACTTTGTGGCGCGATGCTAACCGTTCGACCCTCAGGGTGAAATTGGATTTTCTTCACACAAAATCCACCAACTCCTCAACCTTAGTGGACCAGACTATACAGAAATTATATTATTAATAGCTGAGCAAATGCGAGCTTATCTCTAAAGAGAGATCTCTTCCAGCCAACCTATATGTTGTGAGAGACATGTCATTAAAGTGGGATGACAAGAACGTGTACTAGAATTTAACATAATTAATACATGCATACATACATACATACCAATATGAAAAAAAGAAAATGAAAAATAAATACTACACTATACTACATAAATACATTTATATATATGCTTACCCAAATATAATGAACTTATACCTACTCAATATGTATAAATACTACAATATACTTACATAAACATAAAATAACTTATGATAACTGAGAGATGAAGTGGTGCTCTTTTACTTTTTTTTTATAAGAGTGGATAGTTGGGTTGCTTTGTATAACCTTAGGCAGCTTGTTCCACAGCTTTGCTGCTCGCACCGAAAGGGAATTGAGAAAGAATTTGGTGTTCGCTCTAGGAAGCACCAGCATCGTTGTGTTACACTCGCGCTTTGGGCGGCTATCAGGGGGCAGTAGATGAAAACGAGAGCGCCAGTAATCAGGAGTTGCAGGATTGTGGAGAATATTATATAGGACAGAAAGAATGTGCATATCGCGGCGAAAGCGAATTGGAAGCCATTTCAGTTGAGCACGAAATTCAGAGACATGGTCGTATTTGCGAAGTCCGAAGATAAATCTAATTGCCTCAAGCTTATTAAGCAATTCCTCAGTTGCATCCAAATAGCAGACATCAGCATAGTCGAGAATGGGGAGAAGAAGTGCTTGTGCAAGCATGATTTTGGTATTACTTCATATATCCGTAAAGGAATAATTTAACAAATTATCTATGTGCCTTATAAATGTTACATAAAACTGTTTATGTATAAGAAAGCGATTAATCAACTAATCATTAATGCAGAACGACATTCAATACCAATCAACAAGTTAATAAGTATCCTATAAAGTACCTTTGATAATTCAAGTGAATAAAAAAAAATATTTCCATAGGATGTTATTACATCACTTAGATCCGTCATTACATTTTTTTGTGAGTTCACTAACACAATGGCGGAATCTGTGGAAAAGAGCTGCATCGCTTGCTACTTTGTAGACGATAATCAGCATTGAAAATTAATATGAGGCTTTTAAACAACTAAACCAGTTGTGCTTATCCTAGGCCAAAACGTGCACTACAAGTTGTTCAGAGGATGCTTAAAATAAAACCTGCCACATGGTTGAAAAAAATAAGTCAACGCTTTCAAGCCGATGAGGTCATTAATTGACCTCCAAATATACAATAAAAATACTCGCTCTGGATGCGACAACAAATCCTACTAATATTATAAATGCGAAAGTTTGGATGTTTGTTGCCGAATCATGCATTACTGTATGTTTCTGTCTGTGTGCAATAAAGTGTATTTCATTCATTCATTCATTCACGCTTGAACCACTGGACAGATCGGGATGAAAGGCACACATATAGGTTAAGTCCTGGAATAGGACATAGGCTATTTTTTACCGCATTAAAACACTTCATTCCCACGGGAAAACTCATTTAACGCGGGTGCAACCGCGGGCGGAAAGCTAGTTATTCATATTTCTGTTTGTTTTGTGTAAGAGAAAATTTACTGTTAGTATAGTAGGGCGAAATGGTTTAACACCTTCCACTTAATATTTAGTCTCGAGATTTGTAAATTCAGCTTCTACTTGTGTAACTACTTCTTAGTCAGACCTCGGAACAAAAACAGTCAGACCGACACCATATAAAGGCTGACCTTAAAATTACAATGTTCTGTATCGGAAATAATTGCAAAAAATCAATAGATCTTTTTTTCTTTAGGGTCTTTTGCTGGTTGATAAAACTTCGCTTCCTTTTACGAATATTATACGGAAAATGAACGAATTGAATGCCTTTTATTATTTGTGTATTTTAATTAAATAATAATTATTTACCCTCCTGTATTTCACCGGCACCACAGGAAAATTTGAATTAAATGCCTACATCATAACATTATGTAGTTTCGAGACTTTTATTTATAATGTACTGTACCTATACCTTTTTTAGGGTTCCGTAGTAAAAAAGGAACCCTTATAGTTTCGCCATGTCCGTATGTCTGTCCGTCCGCGGCTTGGCTCAGAGACTCTTAGTACTGGAAGGCTGTAATTTGGCATGGATATACACATAATTATTAATCATGCCGACAAAGCTTAAGAATGAAATCTTAAAAAAAAATTTTTTTAGGGTTCCTCTGGTACACGTGAAGTGGGGGTTATTTTTCTTATTCTTGATTACTTTATAGTGTGGGGTATCGCTGGATAGATTTTTAATAATAATGTTTTAAAAATAAAATAAATAAATAAAATATGTACTTGTACAAGTAAGAAATTTGGTACCTACAAATATCATAGAAAAGTTTTTTGATGTTTTTATTTGGAAGGAAACCTTAAGTGGACAGAATTCACCCTGAAATTAATAATAACTTAATATTACTTTAGAATTTTGATCTCGATCAACAGTTGAGTTGTTATTATTTATTTGTTATGACTTTTATTCAAATCGAAATACCTAAACGGTTAAATTTCAAACATTCATATTTATCGGTATCTATGGCGTCTTCCAGCGACACTTGTTTAAACGCTTGACAAAATTACAGAATTTCAGCCACAATATAAGACAATACACTACAGTAAAACATAATGAATGATACAAATTTAATCTAATGAATTACGTTCAATCATTTTATTAATGAGTCTTGAATACAATAATTAAATATCTAAATATCTAATAATATTTGGTACTATAACTTTTACTCTTACATTAATTTGTCCCTTACTGTATTTTTTTAACTCTTACTGGAATAAATAAAACACCGAAAAAAAAACTATTTAATAAAAATGTCCTTGACTACAATACATTCGATCTGAGTGGTACCTACATAAATAATGCTGATGCATGTCCAGTTCGTGGCACTACGCCAAGCAAAATTGTATGTTTTGATTTGTTTATTTTTAAAACGTTTCTTTTAAGTAATCCAAATTATTCAAAATATTTGTTTTATAATAGTTATCCGTAGCGGCTGTAGCTAACAATAATAATGTTCGATTTCGTGCAGTGACTGCAAAAGAATTCATAGCAAAACTGTTAAAGAATTTGATCTAGTTAAACCTTATTGCGCAAGTAATTTTTTATCACTTATTATATCTGTGTGAATCGCCTTCAAACTTGAAATGAATCTAAATACTATTAGTCGAAGGATTAAAGAAACAAGTTACTTAATTTATTCAAATTTATATATAACTAGCGGTCCGCCCGCGGCTACGCTCGCGTTGTGTAAGATATTCCCGTGGGAATAAGATATTTTCCCGTAAAAAGTATCCTATGTGTTAATCCAAGGTACAAAATATCTCTATTCCAAATTCCATCCCAATCCGTTCAGTAGTTTTTGCGTGAAAGATAACAAACATCCATTCATCCATACTTACAAACTTTCGCGGGTAATATTAGTAAGGATTTATCTAATCGATTCAATCTGTGGGCAACTATAGAATATCCATGTGTGTATGTATATATATATAACCACACTTAACTAACGTTAATATAATCTATAATATTTATAAAAGCATAAAATTATAGAAGAATTAATGACATTGCAAACTATTGCGTGAGTAAACAGAGCCGTCTATCCTATTCATATGTGCATGTTAATTTGTTCAATCTATTACCATACCACACTAGTATTATATTACATTAGTCATCAGATGTTACTAAACATTCCGCATATGGATGGATATTGATAAAAAATATAAATCACTAGCTTTGTGCCCGCGATTTCAGCCGCATAGTTTTCATTACGTCAGTTTCATGTAAGGTAATATAAACTTCTAACCCTATTTCTCCCCTTAAAGTAAAACAATCTAAAAATCCCTTCTTTTCTTAGAGTTAATATACAAACGAATAGGGTAAAAAATAAAAACAGAAATCTCCATAAATGGGACAAGTCAATGAGGTTTATCGGTATAACCCACTGTGTAAAATTCAAGTATCTTGACTTGACCCTAGGGACCGGACTACCTCTTCAGTCGTTAGGGTGTATTTACAGAATGATAATTAAAATAAATATAATATGTTTGTTTATCAGATTCCTTGATAGGGTTACCCTGTTGGATTTACAAATGTTATAATTATAGCATAAATATCGTTTATCAAAATCGTAAGGGTTCCAGTCCCTGCTTGACTGCTTGACCCAGTAGTTTTGGCTCTGCATCGATCTGTCAGGCAGTATTTTTTATACAGTGTGTGGCCCAAAACTGGAGCAAATATTAAAAATAGAGGCTCTATAAGTTACCAGTAATTGAACCATTATGTCCTTAGCTAATTAAAATCAAAGTCAACTATTAGTAGTTCTTAACTTGATTTCTATTGAAATAGTTTTATTTTTTAGTGTAGAGAAAAACCAGTAGCTATACCATTTTATCTATTGCTTATGATGATGAAAATGATAAGATATATAGCAGGTGAGGAGGGTGAATATCATTGACACTAACCCAGTTTACAAACTTCATAAGCATCTAATATGATAATGTACTATACGAAGAAGAAGCCCGTTTAACGAGCCCACTAATTGTCTAACGCGACCTTGCAACTTGTGTGACCTTTGTCGAGGTCAGGGCATTGGCCTCCGATACTTGTGGAGTTGGTGATTTGTTAGTAGTCTTTCCGAAGTTTGTAGTTTTGGTTGTAGTTTTGTTTTGTTAGATTTGTTTTGTAGTTTTGTAGAAGGTTGTAGTCAGATGGGCCCTTGTAGATTGGGTTCGTAGCAACTGCTCCCATTCGCAACTCCCCCCTGCTCAACTGCTCCCAGTCGCAACTGCACCCTTCATTTTACGTGAAAATGTTCTTCACTTAAAGTTCGTTGTAGAATTTAATGAGAAACCAAGTGTTTGGGTAAATGGCCTTAGTTAACTAGACTGTTTATAATAGAACTTAGCATTTCTTACCTTTGGGATGGGAATAAGATATTTTATTTAGATCCAGATCTTATTTATGGTTATTTAAAAAATCTAATGACAACAAAAATATTTAAAGACAACATAATCCAATGCGGGTGCTCTTTAACATACATAACTCCAAAAGGGAGCAACCAAAGTGGGCTTAACCTTGAACAGACATTTAAAAAAAATCAATCACGAAACATTTTGAAATAATATATAATGAATTCAGCTGCCTATATGGGAGTATCAAATTAAATATAAAAAATAATGTTTTGTAAGATTTTCAATCGATTGATAACGCCAAAACGCAGTGTTACCAAATACATTCTGACGAAAGTAATATGTTTTTTTTTTTATTTTGATACTAAAAATCCAATATTTTTAAGATATCCTTATTACAGACAACTCAAAACAGTCAATATTATAATAATATTTTTATGTTCATATTGAAGCCCAGAGGTCAAACATTTTGGTTGCTCCCCTTTGCTTACCTTTCAAACCATGTTTTTATTATATATGACTGACTGGCTTCCACATCCGGATACCCTCACAAACATTTTGTTTAGTGATGCGCCGACAGTTCCTCGTGTGCAGTAATGGTTCGCAACCAGTCAGCTTCTCTTCTAATGGCGATAATTGCGTTGCTAATTGTTAGCCGACTTGTTTCTGCTAATCATTGCTTGTTTTTGCGTAATACTTGTCTCGTCATCAGCCTGTAAAAGATCAATGCTAGGCAAGACTTCCTTGAAATTAACATCGTTGACTTTCTACATCCACTGCAAAAATACAAATAACAATCAACACAAAACAACAAATTACTATTATCTTGGATACAGCTCTAGTGATTAAGTTCAGATAAGTATATCTAGCTGGCTATAGATGTTATCTCTAAAAAACCAAAATGTTGAGGTACCAGTAGGCCCAGTAGGCTAGAAAGACCAGGTACTTCATTGATTAACGCTGGTGTAATGACATAGCCCATACAACGTTCTAATAGCTAATGCTCACTCATCCATCCATAACCCTGTGGTGTAATGAACCGAGTCCACTTCGGTCCAGAAATAGGCCAACGCTAGAAAGCTGGAGAGTCATGTTTTTCACTAGCGCGCAGTGTCTACAGAAAAAATCTTCAACAGTTTTAGGTTTTCGCGGTTGTTTTTATGATTCGTAATCGTGGTAATAGCCTGTTAAACACGTGCGTTAAAGATCTTCAATGTTACTATGTTTTTCACGTGCAGACTAGAACCTAAAAAAAAAAGGATTTAAAGGACCGAGCCTGCCTGTCTGTTTCAGGGCGATAAGCGTAGTGCGGATTGTTTTCAATTTTTTCGTCAGGTTATTGGATTGTAATGTAAGATCGACGAAATTTTCCAATAAACAACTAAGTAAATCTTGTACTTGACAGGTCTCCGATAATTTGATGGGTATATTCAATTTAAGTCACAAACAGATCAACGCGGCTTGGCTTGGCGTGACGTAGTATGCATGTATGTATGAAATCCAATTGAGGAGATCTGTATTCAAAATAAATTACACCTAATAAAATAGACTAGCCTAAATTTGATGATTATACGAGTATTTAGAGGATAAGCATAGAAGCGACACTTGTATTATGACTGTATCACAGAATAGTACAACGTACGTAGCTATGTCAAAAAATTACTAGGGCTAAATATTAAGATGACATTAACTTTTATTGATCACTAAGCTAAGCCACCAAGCCAGAGAGGTTCCATTTAAAAAAAAATACGAAACGAAAACCTATGCAGGCGTACCGGATGGTCCCAAAAGGTTACTTGCTATACTAGTTTACGAGTTGTATAGCATGTGAACTAAATCCCTACTAATATTATAAATGCGAAAGTAACTGCCTGTCTGTCTGTTACGCTTTCACGCCTAAACCACTGAACCGATTTTGATGAAATTTAGTACAGAGATAGACTAGAGCTTGGAAAAGGACATAGACTACCTTTTATCGCGAAAAAAGGCTTGGAGGGGTTGAAATAGGGGGTGAAAGTTTATGGAAGTTCGTCATTATCGAAGATGACACCACGAAACTTTGTATTTAGGCACTTGATTATCACACTTCACACAAATATTATAAATGTGAAAATATATTTAGATGTTTGGATGTCACGCTTAAAGTACTTAACGGATTTGGATGAAATTTGGAATGGAGATAGTTTGTAACCTGGATTAACACAAAAGATTTTTACGGGGAAAAGTCCTATTCCCACAGGAAAATCTTACAAAACGCGGGCGTAGCCGCGGGCGGACCGCTAGTCTTATATAATGAGGGCGGCAGGTGGCTCGTTTCGTCTGCTGGCTGCTCATTCAATTCATATATTATATACTTAAATATAAAATTGAATATAAGAATTGTAGAAACTTGTAAGAGCTATTTTATTTATGGTTATCATTCATTCGAATCATCATCATTCGTTCATCTCCTATCCTTTTCATTACTCATGAATTATGATTGGAAAGTCAAACAAAATGCCATTACCACCATGTTGCTTTTATATTGCGAAATAATTTTCCTACCTACAAAGGCATAGTTGTATGGATGGAGTATTCCGTGCCTGTTCTTGGGCAAAACTAGGTCGGTATTAAATTATGTTTTTGTGCTTGCATTAGCGTCTCATTGTTTTCCCGGTGCGCGCCTGCGCGGTCGTTCGAATTGCGCGCGCGTGATTAAGAGCTAAACAAAACGTTCTAAGAAACATAAGCAATAAGAGGTACAATCACTTCAATCAGTTGATTTGTAAATAGACGTAATCTGTAAAATACTTAAATTATTTAGAGATGTAATTCTGCTTAAATAAAACCCTTTTTTTATTTGAAACATCAACCACTACAGCCTATACCTTATATGGTGTACGTACAGTAAAATGTAAAAAAAATACATGATTCCATATATTTTTTTAAAACCTACATGGAAGTCATGTTGTCATAAACTAACCTAAAAAAATAAACAACAATCATCACATCAAATTCTTCTTGTATTTAATTGTAAATCTTTTAATTTACATATCTATCTAAATAGAATATCTCATAATTCAAAGTTTGGCTTTGTATAAAGAACTACTTTCAGCGCAGATCCAACTCTAAAGAAAGGGAAACCGGACACGTATTTCTTTTTGTCCGTTTAGTTACCACGACACAACTGTATCAGGTGTGTAACGGCACAACCGGTTTTATTTGAAGAAATAATAGCGGCTTGGCCTCTAAGATATATGACGTTGCGTTTCATATAATTTAATTGAGATATTTAATTTTAGTATCAGTGATCTATAATGGTCAAAGACTCTATCTCAAGATTCCCAGTAGGGACAATTTGTTTTAGGACATTGCATGCAAGTTGAATCTCTTGATTTTTCGAAAAGTAAGATGATTTCGTGCTTTGGAAGGCACTCTCAGCCGTCGGTTTAGCTATCTTTGGAAATAGCTGTTACATAAGACTTTAGTGATTCAATAACTCTGCAAGTTTCACTTATCTATAAAAAATATACGGATGATCTATATAAATCTATATAAATATAGAATATCTAGATAAATATATAAATTCCGGTAACTTTAAATGTTCCTTTGTTTGGAGTGATCAGGTCAATGTTAATCGATATAGTGATGACGTGTTCGTGTTAAAATAGGCATGATTCTGATCGACACGCTCCTAACCTGCTCTAACATAAAATTAATTGTTTTAAATTAATGGTAACCTGAATTAAAGGCATCACCTTTATTTTGACCGTTACATTATTATTACATTCACGTGCAATAGGGTATTTGACTGTTCCTAAATGTACCATATTTTATGAATTAATTTTATAATATAGATTAGTAGCAGACGATTCGCGAAGAAAAAAACTGAATCGGTTGAAAAACAAATTTACAGTGATTTTTTAAAGTTTCAATATGTCTTGTCTCTTTCAAAAACGATTTTTGTATGAAGATTATATGGCGTTACTAGCAAGTGACGTCACATGCTAGTAAGTGCCTCTGTCTAATCTTGAATTTCAAACCTTTATAACTCGGTAAATTTTAAAGATAAAGATAAAAATTATTTTAGTGTTCGATAGCAGAAACTAACAAGTTTGGATTTATAAAATAAAAAAAGTAGTCCGATCCCCTATTAAAAAATTCTCTCCACATTGTTTCCGAGTTAATTTTAATTATCGTGTCTCAGCGGTCAGAATCGAGGGCAATATTGCACATGTCGTGATTGTTGTCCTTTCCGTGATGTCAGTTCATTTCCTATGAAACGCCGGACGGGATCTCGAAAGCAAATAAACATGTACTTTATTCCATTTCGTAGTATAATCAATTTATTTGATTGCAGTGTTTATGACTGGAGTATAAACTGAATTATCGACGTAATTTATACATTTCACTACTAGCGGTTAAGTCCGTGTGTCGAAATTACTTTAAAAAAAATTCTGTAGCAATATAGCCACCTAATTTATGTTTTTATTTTCTGTTACACCTTTCAGTACATACTGTGATATTACTTTTTTTTATATTAGTACATGTTATATTCGTTAACTCAAGCCAGTGAAGCTCGCCTAAAACGCCTGCCATGCATTTTGTATAGACAAGCGGCACATTGACACACTACTACTATAAAGTATAGTATATTTTCGGGTGTGCAAAATCCTTGCACGAATTTAGAGGCTAGGTGCCGCTCCGAAGAGTTTTGAACCGCCTCGCCTCAAGCAAGCTGTCAGAACTTTGTAGCCAATTCGCGGAAATGTTAATGAAGTTTTAATCGATTTAACCCATATCTACCCAGTATAGCCTCTTTCTTGTGCCATTTTTAATGTGACATTTTTTCGATCCCGCCCGCGTGCTGTCCACCTCCAGTATTTCCCCCTTACTTCCATTATATCTTCTGACTATCGAGTTGGTGACGGCAGAGTAGAATACATTTGTCACCAACCCCTACTCTTCCCGTGGGTGTCGTAAGAGGCGACTTAGGGACTACACATTGAACAGGGAACGGGCAGCAGCGCTCTCTGATACAGTAACCTTTTAATCTGCGATCTCCAACCCGCCTGCCAAGCGTGGAGATTATGGCAAAACCCTCCACTTAAGTGGAGGAGGCTCATAGTCCAGCAGTGGACTGTAACGGGCCGTTGATTTGATTTGATCAAGTTGGTGATCTACCCACTGAGCTTTTTTGGTCCAATAATGTTTAGTGCCTAAAAAACCTTGTGCCGGGCAATATCACCACTGAAACAGTCAATCTTTTTGACCTTCAGCTAACAGCAATGGCTGTGTTCAAATCAAAAACAAATCGTCGGTAATAAATGCAATTGAGAACAATGATCTTGACGCCAGACTGACGTTATATGCGACGCTGATTGGCCACGATTAGTACATTGGGTATCAAGAAAATCTACATCGACGGTAGATAAATGCATCAATAAAATACTCTTATCTACCTTAAATAACGTAAAAAGCTTTACTACAGCTTTTAGTTTTTCTTTTCACTCCCGGCTAGTATAAAAAGTAGCACTAAGAACTTGTTTTTTTTTTAAGTTAATATAAAAGTTTGTTTTATGCGCAACTTCAAAAAAAATGTCGGGTAAATAGGAAAAATGCTAACTAAAAATGAAACACTCAATTACTTACCTGTTTAAATTGTGTATTTTGCTCCATTGTCATTTTTATTTGTTTTGTATTCAAGAGCGAACTAGTTAGGTCAAAATAATGCTCGAGAAATAACTCTTCAAATCACAATACAGCTCTTGAGGGAACCGGAAGTACGGAGGGCCTCGAATGTTCCGTTCCGCTAAACCTACATCCACCATATTGATATTTACGACCACGGCCATTGCCAAGATTTTGAATAGTTTGCAAAGGCGTCGCGTCGTGCCGTTACAGCGTTGCTAAAACATAGGACTTTTTACCTGGTACAGGAAGGCAACGAGAGCGCTAAAACGCGTCAACATGATAATACCTACAGCGTCTGATGATACACCTACAGTTGCTGAAACTGTTACCTGCTTTTTTGTTGTTTTACATAGAAAAATCAAATAAATGCTTTAAACTACAAGTTTTTTTTTCCTTTTTTTATTTCATTCTATTCTATTGTTTTGTTAAATTAATTTTTGCAATAAGAAAATAATTATGATATTAATTTTATATACGTACATATATTTCTTAGCCAAACTATTCTTTGATATTTCTTACTCTTCCTCTCCTTTAGTTTTTCTGCGCTGTATTATATCAATGAAGACGTAATCAATTCGAATCCATTTTAAATTGTCAAATAAAAATCTCTCCATCTGAAACGAAGTTGTAGTAACAAGCTGAATGGAGTCCGAAGGTCTTCGTGGCTTGCCGTGACGTGACAACATGCGAACATCCTACACCAGTAAAGTTTATATTGGTGTGGTTTACGAGCTAGCTGCAGTGTTACTGCAAGCATTGCTTCCGCGACCTTGCAACTAGTCAACTATCGACATGGTACGTGATAGTAACATGCTTTGTAACAGTTTATCTAGATGTTTTTTTGGCTCCATTTACAGACAGGAGTGTAACGGAGCATGCCGAACTGCGCAAAACGTGCAGACATCCAGTAGCGTATCTAACTGCTGCGTGTTTGAAGCTATTGCCGAACAGAACAGGGCTACTTATAGTAATCCAACAATTAAAAAGAAAGAACAAATAACTTGGATGTTTATGCATCAATATCTGTGCATCAATAGAAGAAAATATCGTGATATTTATATTGATACGATATTGCGATATACGTGAATTATTTTTACTGCCCCTTAGGGATGATGACTACTTTTTTATTGTCTTTCAAGTAGATTATCAAAAAGTATTTGACACGTATTTTTTATTTTTTCACGTTATCAAAAAAATACAGAGATATATTGAGTTGAAAAAGCGTATTACGTTAGGCGTAGCGTAGTTAGCCCCCACTTTCCAACTTTAATGACGTTATAACTAAGTATTTTTTTGTTAATCTGAAGAAACAATACGTGTCTAATATTTTTGAATTACCTAACTGACGGACACGACAAGATACAATTTAGTTTCTTTTACCCAAGCAAGATCCCTATTGTTGACAAGGGTTGCCGTATCGAGTAGATGATGAGTTTAGTTTTTGATGTAGTTTGTTACAGCATTGTGACACAAGCCTAGCCCGTCACTCTGTGCTTTCGGCTGGCAACACTGCCACTGGATATTTCCAAACTACTTCGATTTTGACAGCCAGTCGTAAACTGTTGCTGTTAAGTTGTAAACCTTTCCATGACCTTTGCTGTTTATTACATGTACGTTTAATGTACTTGCGATTTATTAAACATTGTAAGGTATTACACTGCACACGCCTTAGGTATTTTTTTTATGTGAAGATTGACCAAATACCGCTGGGCCGGCTCGAGCACCTTAGCTACGTATAAAACGTGTGATAGAAAAATAAATGTCGCAGTTATTGCACGATATAAACTTACTGTTACTATACTTGTAATATTAATATTAAGGTGTACGGATGTAATAAGGAATAAGTAAATGTGGGCAGCGCCAACAAACTGTTCCTTTTTGCAGTTTGGCGCGTAAAATGTGCTGTAGATCTTGTAATTGTACAATAGATTAAATAAATTAAATAATAATAATATCGATCATAAAATAATTAAATATATATATTTTTTAAATTGCCTTTGCTTGCACAGACCATTGTTTAAATTTTACATATAATTTAAATGTTATAATTATGTGATTAGATTAATCTTTGTTTTAATGGTTGTCTTTGAATATATTTTTTAACATATCAATGTTCGTTCAGTACAGTCAGTACAAAGAAAAAAAACAGTTCAGACACGAAAGAAAAAGAGAGCCTTTAACTTTTTACATGAAAAAACGTCTTTTCGCTTAATGCTGTCGTTCTAATTTAAGAATAATTCATATCGTAACACAACCAAATGGGTTACAAGTTGACCATTACCATTTCATTACATTGCAAATATGCAATGCATCTTATTTGCAACCTTGCTATTAAACTTGGCGCTGCATGTTACATGTACTACGTATAACGAGTGTTCTTGATACGCGACGTGAAATTGTATCGCAAATTACGCGTCAAAAATTCTATACTGGAACCAAAACATGTACAGTTTTGACCATCACATACATTGATTTACAACAGGCCTAGATAGAACATGAATGTTCAAAAACTGGGATGGGAATGTGGTGCTCAAGCACTACCTTTCCGCAGTACATGTCAATAAAAATACTACTATAATGGTAGACAGTAAGGTTGCAATTAATAAAATACACATGCCACTTTTTAATCCCAGTGTACCTTCAAATAGGTGACATTTTTCTAGTGTATTTTTGTATGACGCGTTATATCTAGGCCTGTTGTAAATCAATGATCACATAAATAAAACTCCAAGTAGTTGACTACAATATGACAATTGATTAACCTTTTTTTTGTTATTATTTAAAAACATAATTTTTGACCAAAACTTGAATTTTAATCCTCAAAACTGTTACGTTGTCATAGCTTAATCAAAATGATCAAAATAATATCAAATTTAAAAAAAAATATCACAAATTTGTGAATACTTTACCTAACATGAATCTCAATACAACACAAATTATTATTACTCCAGCGAGTACCAATACGTCAATACGTTATGTTGGCAACCTTGCTCTTAAACTTGGCATTACATAAATTTACAAGTTTCTTGATAGCCGCAATACCGCAGACCCGGTCTGTAGGGAGGCTGAAGGCCGCTTATGTCCGGTGGTGACGGCACAATCTCCGCTTGTACCTATAGTTACATGGTTTACAACTTACAATAAAACTTTGTAATAATATACAAAGTTTTATCTACCTTTAACTGTTTGTTGCAGGGTGGCATTGCTGCCATCCGATCACTGAAATTTGTTAAGTTTGAGGTTAATTCTTCTTCACCGTGTGGGTTGTAAGTTCGACAACCGACCTCACAAACCCTAGTGTCAGTGTTCTAAAGGCCACTGACTAGGCTCGTGTAACGACTAGATAGTAGCCGGGACCAACGGCTTAACGTGTCTTCCGAAGCTCGGAATCAGCGTCCTTTTCGGACAATTAGGTGATTCGGCCTGCAATGTCCTAACCAAACTGGGGAAAGTATCACAAAGAGATTTTTGCTTGACAGTGTCCCCACCGGGAATCGAACCCGGTATTTCCGTAATGGGCATCGATATCTCGACCACTCGGACATGGAGGCTGTTAATAAGTTATTAATGTAATTTTTGATGTTCAGATCGCCACGTCTAGGCACTTTTATACCTTGCAGTTCCAACTTCCCAGCCAGGGGCATCACTTCACGAAAGAACTCTCAGCAGCTTATGACATTTGAATAAAAGCTTGTGTTTAAAAAGAGTAGAGAAGTTGATGACTAGTAGACTAGTTTATATTATGCACGGAATATAGTGATTTTGGCGACATAAGTTCTCATAGAAAAAATTACGTTAACATTGACATTCAACAGCTATATTTTCATTACTGGCATAAGTGGTCCTGATCATAAACAAGCATTGTTTCGTAATTTATATCCTTCGACATCCTTTCTCTTATTTAATATTAGGATATAAAATTTACTGCCGACCTGCATACTAGATATTGCTGGAATAACGCAAACTACCTATATATAAGGTAGTATATTAATTCTGTGCTATTGTATCCTATTTGTCGGGATTAGAAAGTACAAAACGCACCCAAGAATCTAAAAAAAAAACAATATCACACGTAGAACATTATTTTTTAAATTGTTTCATCCACTACCTCTCTCATTCCATTCATATCTGTTCGCGCTACGTACTTTGTAGCGTTCAATCTCGCTTCTATTGTTTTGATAATGTTATCTGCATTGTTTCATTTGACTCGCGTTTGTTTTTTATGTCGTCTTATCGCGGCGTTTACACACGTTTCTTTATGTTACTTTCTTTATTGTTTGTTTCTTGTGTATTTTATATTTTACGAGGAGTTTATTAAAAATATATACATAGGACTCTCGTAAAAGGCTCTAACGATTTTGATGATATTTTGTAATTAGATAAACATTTTTAAGTTTATTTGCATATTTATATTTTTACTCATAAACTACAAAAGAAGTACTAATGCTGTTCTCATGGAAAACTTAGCTTGAAAACACGACATAGCTCAAGAAAAAAATCTGTTGTCAAAAGAATCTAAAACCATTTTACACACTGTATGTAACGAATGGTTCCGAGCTTAGCTCGATTGTCCAGGTGTATATAGAGATAGATATTATAGCAAACCAGGCGGAAATTAGATTCTTACACCACCCAGTTAATATCTTGATTGTCTTGACTCCTCTCAATCAACATGTTCTTTTTTATTCAAGTTAGTATTAAGGGTGTTTAAGAATAATCCACCACCACCTAAAAAAGAGGACCAAAGCCTGTACCTAATATATGTTTATTGTAGACTGAAGTTCCTCTGTGAGTCTTTTTTATTCACTCGATTAAGAATCTACCTCAACGTACCTAGTGGTGATCCCTAGTGACTCATGATTCATGTCATGACCTACTAATGGCGTGGTGTAGTGAGAACCAAAGCAAACGAAGGTCCCCTATAATGATAGCGTATGTATGTACGTGTTTATGAGGTGGGAACGTTACGACCTCGCGGTGTCACATTGCTGTTGTCGCACCGGTTACTGTAGAGAATTGGTTCATTTTACCTGACTCTATTAAATTATTTTAAACTAAAGTTTTGGGTACATCTGAGCACGTTCCGGGTTATCCGGTCATACGATGTGAAATATCATTAAGCGTGACATGTTCACCAGATACGCTGTTTCTTAAATTGCATATCATTATCTTTGACAAATATAGCCGCTCTTCTGTGAAAATATATTCAAGATTCTCTGTTGGATAAATTGTAGAATAGGGATTGTGATATGTTTGGATATTTTACTAAAAAATTAGGGAAGAATAACGTACGTACGTTCTCTTTAGTTCTTTGTTCTGTTGACAGAAAATAAGAAAATAATCGCCCGCAAATCGGCAAGGGTAATACTTTCCTAATCTTTTTCTTGGAAGTAGCACTGGCTGGTAAAAGAAAGCGAATAGATAACGGTATTGTTTTCGTAATTACCTACGTGTATTCGCCCGCTCACCGTCGTCGTCGTCGTGGCCGCGAATCTGAAATCGATGGTTTAATCACCGACACTTTCGATCACATTGTTTTGTATAGAGTTAAGAGTGACTTGGCTGTTTTTGGGACAATTTTAATTGCAATTTCAATTCACCCATGTGCTTAAACTTTCTTTCGAAGATATAATAATTATAATGTATTCTGTAAAGTGTTTGCTTAAGTCTTGCAAGTCTTAAATTATTTTTCTTGTTGTAACACAGAAAAAGTTTCTTCACCGTCGAAGGGTTTGGTTAATACCTATATTTATTTTTAATATCTAGCTTATATTTGTCTTTATTTTTATGTCCTGTAAATAAAACATAAATAATGAAAAGTAGTCTTAACAAATCTGTATTGTATTCCATTAAAATTCTAAACAAAGCGAACTCCATCTTGCCATTATATTCCGCCTTTGTATATTTTGTGCAGTCTCCTAGAATACTGTTTGCGTCATACACTGTAAACTGCCGCCCACGCAGAAACGCCCTTTTGCCACGTTTCAAAACAAGAATCAATATCTACCTACCCTCTATTATCATATTATTATCACAGATGAGAATACTTATACACAGAAAAATTGAAATAAATGAGTATCTAGCCCTAGAATCTGAACATATTATGTTGTAGAGGGAGATTATGTAATTTCCCTAAAAAAATCAGACTGATTTGGTCCTCTCGGTCAGCTAATAGGGAAAGGTAAATCAAATCTAAATAAAGCTCCCAAAAGCTTAAAATACGTAAAACAACGTTACGTAATACGTAATAGGGAAATAGTTCAGTTCAACTTGTATTAGATAAATAGAAAAATTAAAAATACAATTTAACAACAATAACATTATAATTATAATGATTTTGATTACGATTTAATTATAAAATTGCTATCGCTGAATCCCCAAAAGTAAAAAAAATATTATCCTCAATTTAGCATTAATTATTAGCCATTTGTTATACCTGGCTTTTCCCGCTATTTCGCCTGCGCGGTTTGTATTTTCCCGTGCGAAGATGTAACCGTAAAGTAGCCTTTAGAATCTTTGATCAAAACCTACCTATGATTACGCACGGCCCGGCCCCACCTTTCAACTTTCATTTTAAAATTTGTAAAGTATCTAGCCAAAATTCGAACTATACGGCCTCTACGTAGAAATAAAATTAACTTTTGAAATTTGTAACTTTTGGAATTTGAAAAAGTTGAAATGCTTCTTTTTTTCGCTATTTCTTGCAAAGTTATAGTATAGCAGGCGTGGACTTGAGATTGAAATGCAATTTCACATTGCTACAACATCGCCCTAGTTCACAGATTGTAAAAAAAGTATCAAATTGTGAATCTGGTTCACTTGTAAAACCGCAAAACAAGTACTGATTTATTTTAAGCTTCACAAAATTATCAGCTGTACCTCCAAAGTACAGTCAGGTACTCAGATACCGAGCCTAACAAACAAAACTTCAAACTTCAGCATGTATTATATTAGTTCTATAGAATTTTAATTTATTCTGCTCGTGAAGTGGAAGCAGGTGATTCTCTCGGGAACTACAAGTCTGTAATTGTCTGCTAATGGATTTTCCTCATTCCTACGCTAACAACCTACGTATTTGTCCATTATGTTGTATGGAAAAACGTTAATTAGTACAAGAACGGATGAAGTGGGAGTTTTCCTTGTGATAATTCCAGACATTGCATATGATACTATATGTTTTTTGTAACATTACCTATACAGAATGTAAGGAAAAGTCTCATTATCCTTTAAACCGTAATGTGCAACAACTTTTACTATGGGACCAATTCTGTAACTCAACAAAAAAAAATCTGCTGTTTCATACAAATTGTCCATACCTAAATAAAGTGCTACTAAGCTAGAGCTTTAGTGCTATAAAGTGTTACTTACTTATCTATATTATCTATATTGTCAGTTTGTATGTAACAGCATTTCTTTTTGTTGAGTTACAGAGTTGGCCCCATAGTAAAGGTTCTTGCAAATTACTAACTGGTTTAAAGGATAATGAGACTTTTCCTGACACCCTGTATATTTTAACCGGATTTTATAAAAAAAAAAAACTATGTAAGTAGGTACTTACTTACTTTTTTCTATTGTGCTTTAAAAAAAGTCTTCTATTACGCTTTGAATATTTGCTTCTTTTTTAAGAACAAAGTTCACGTTCTTAGTTACTAACCGGAATTTAATGACACCATGCTAATCAAAAGCGTAATCTTAATTTGATCATCACAACGAAAATAAACGCTTTGTTAAAACTGAAGGCTGCAAAAAATGTGTGTACTCATTCAATACCCTCAACACTCATTTGTCAAAGCCGCTTACATCACTATAAAAACATAAAAAGTTGAACTTAGACTTGTTGACACACAGTCTGTTGTAATATAGAACAACTAAAAGCTGCCTCAAGGGCCCTTAATATTTATTTTGCCAATAGTTCGACGTCCAATACTTTGTGGTTGTGAGGAATTCAGTATACGCAATCGTAGTATTAACCGTATTATCACTATCACAATGTATTTTCTTTTCAAGATTCTGTCCGACACAAAGCTGTAACTTTTATAAATGTTTAATCGTTTTTTCTATAGTGACAGATTAATAACTTCATTTTATTTAATCTTTATGAACAAATTTTAAAAGTGGAATAAATATTTTTTTATTTTCTAAATTGTTGCGGTAAGCATCGTTGTCTTCTTCTTAATTCTTCCAAATCCATCCTCCACGAAGTGTTTTACGACCAGTCACGTGCTTGACGTTAATAACCCCTTTTTGGGAATATTAATTATTATGTTGCAGAGACATGTCAAGCCTACAGTACCTACTGAAGCAGTAATGGTTCACGAATTTTGTCAATGTCGCCTGTACTTGTCTTAAATGGTAACAGCACACAACGTAGTGGACACGGAGCGATCGTTAAAAACCCATTAAATCCGTATAGGCCATGACTCGATGATTGACGTCGCCCTACACGTAAAGGTGGATTTGCCAGACACAAAAATAAGAAAGCTTGATGTTTTTAAAATAGGAAAAACACTTTTTTCGTCTTGTGACAGTCAATCACGTTGCTCACGAAGTAGATGAAAATTTTAAAGCAACGTGTTCGGATCAAAACAACGCTGACATTTTACGATTCGGGAAATCAAATCCCTGGAAATTGAACATGCCACGCAAACAATTCTATCGTACACGGAGAGATACACCTGTTGATTTTTTTTCATTGCTTGTTTTCTAAATATTTTTCGCTATTAACTACATATTAACATTCTGCTTATTTTTCTGGTCATAATACCCACTTGCTGTCTGCTCGCAGCTACGCCCGCGTGGTTTTCGAATATTTTCGATCTTTCCTTAGAAATAAGAAGTTTTCCCACGGTAAAAAGTGGCCTATGCATTGATATTATCTGTGTGCCTGTGTGTGTGAGATGCACATTTATTAAGCCGTTTATGCACGATTTAGTCACAAATGCAATGAAGATAAATACAAACCAAAGCTTTACCCAGCTCCATAAAATTCTGTAAAAAAAAATGTTGGGTGTCCCGGCAACTGTTGCCGGTGTTACAAAAAGACGAGTAAATTTTATATGAGACTATTCTACATTTTGCATGGGAATGAGATTTTTTTCGTTTTTCGACCTTCTTTGGGAAAGTTGTTCAGTTTCACGAGCAGATTCACACCTATGTTCAAAAAGCAGCTAAAAATAAAACAAAAACAAAATATAAGAGGATAGTAGACACGGGGTGAGTATGAGGATATGTTGTGTGTGAGTGTGCGTGTGTGTGTGTGCGTGTGTGTGAGTCTCGAATATATTCGTGCGTGTGCGGGGTGGGTGTGGGGTGCGCGTGGGTATATATTAGGTCCTTACATATGAAATTGGCGTTTTGTATGGGAGGAACAAAAAGTCGAAAAATTTTTATATAGTATATTTATTTAATCAAAGTATGAGCCATTGTAATCTATGCACTTTTGCCATCTCATAGGTAGTTCATTGATCCCTTTACTAAAAAAACCATTCGGACGGGAATCAATAAAATCTTTGAAGGCGATTTGGACTGCCCCATCTGAGTTGAATTTTTTCCCTTGCAAGAAGTTATCCAAATTTCGAAAAAAATGGTAATCTGTTGGAGCAAGGTCCGGGGAGTACGGTGGATGCCTTAGACATTCCAATTGAAGCTCTTCTAATTTGCTAGCCGTCTGTTGTGCAGTGTGTGGTCTAGCGTTGTCGTGAAGCAGCAGTGGCGTAGAGCGATTGACCAGCCTCGTTTGTTTACCAGCTAGCTTTTCCATCATGGTTTGCAATTGCTGACAATAGTCATCTGCCGTAATCGTCTGGCCAGATTTGAGAAAACTGTAATGAACGACACCGGCGCTAGTCCACCAAACGCTTACAAGTAACTTTTTATTGGTCAATTTTCGCTTGGAGCAGGCTTTGGCTGGCTTGCCAGGGTCCAGCCATTGCGATGAGCGCTTCCGATTATCGTAGAGAATCCACTTTTCATCACAGGTAATGATTCGATTTAAAATCCCTTCGTTATTGTGCCGGTCAAGTAATGTAACGCAGCAGTTGACGCGCGTTTGCCGGTTTGCTTCACTCAATTCGTGAGGAACCCACCTTTCAAGTTTTTTAATCTTCCCAATTTGCTTCAAGTGGATTAAAACAGTTTTATCACTAACACCGAAGCCTGCAGCTAACTCGGACGTGGTTTGCGATGGATCCGCTTCCACAATAGCCTTCAATGCTTCATTATCAACTTGGGTCTCCGGCCGTCCACGGGGCTTGTTTTGCAGGTCGAAATTTTCAGAACGAAAACGTTGGAACCAAAAACGCACTGTGTTTTCTTTTGCGACACAACCGCCATACACATCATTAACCCTTCGAGCCGTTTCCGCAGCACTGGTGCCACGGTGGAACTCGTACTCGTAAATAACGCGATATTTCAAATTTTCCATTTTGTAAATCGAGCGATGCAAACAGAAAAAAGATAAGTAAAAAAACAAATGAATGACGGTTTACGAAACACAACTACATGTGGAAATAGCTGTATAAATTTGAATTTCGAATTCCTAACCAAATAGGAGAAATTTGTGATCAAAGTGGCCAGTACGACAAAATGCCAATTTCATATGTAAGGACCTAATATATATAATATAATAAATAATATACTTACTACACAAATCCTAAGACAAAGGTATTAGTAAAGCCTCAGTGCTATCATAGCTGAGAGTCATTAGCCACTCATTAACTTTTTTTCTACACAAGACTCCTATGTTATGTCCTGATAGATGGTGGTTTGAGGGCTTAGAAGCCGTGTGGTGACGGCAGAGTAGAATACATTTGTCACCAACCCCTACTCTTCCCGTGGGTGTCATAAGAGGCGACTTAGGGACTACACTTTGAACAGGGAACGGGCAGCAGCGCTCTCTGATACAGTAACCTTTTAATCTGCGATCTCCAACCCGCCTGCCAAGCGTGGAAAGGAAGCTCATAGTCTAGCAGTGGACTGTAACGGGCTGTTGATGTTGAGGGCTTAGAATAACGTCGTCAGTCTGCGTTACGTTTCATCATCTAACTTATACCTTATCTTATTTTTGATGTGATTAAGTCGAACAGATTAAAAGCCTACTTTTTTATCGAAACTAAAATATGATTAATTCGTAAAGCTCTCATTGAATATTCTCATAGAGTGCTTGTAGATAATGAAATGTCAATTCGCGCCACAGTTTTTTGATCGACTGGTATTTAAGACTGGTTCTACTTTGACAAAATGCCAGAGCGACGTAATGAGGTAAAAAATTGGAATACCGACCTTGTGTGTGTAAACTGAAATTCTAGAGATTGAGATTTTCATTAACTTTTTATTAAACTAGTTACATTTCTAAGACGGATCTGGTATTGTGATATTACTTGAATGGGCAACTTTCTGAGCTCTTTTGTAACTTATAATATAGAACATCACTGTTTCCAACTTAGGTGGCAGCTCTTCAATGTTGTTTACATATGAAAACGACGGGGGTATGGCTGAAACCTAAATACCTGCGGTATCCTGGAAAAATGTCTGCTGTTTCACTAGCTAAAGAAAAACACTGCTTTTGCACCAAAATATAATCAATAACTGACAAAAACAAAAACGTAACAAAACAGCCTTCAAAAATATCATTCCAAATACAAAATGAATAATATAAAAAGCAAAAGTAATATAAAAAAGAGGTTGTCGCCGACATGGCGCCCCCCGGTGCAGAGCACCCAACGTTAGGCAAGGCGACAGTCTAAGCGCGCAGTCCTCTTGGATGCCCTACTCTAAAATAAGGGCACCACTGTGCACTTAGGCAGACCGGGTTCGCAGTCTTCTTTAGTGTCCTGCTCTAAAAGTAAGGGCACTACCTTGCGCACCGGTCTCCTCAAAAGTCCCCCAGCAGTCTTGACATCAACGACCCGAACAGCTCCATCTTTGCCGCGAAAAATCTGCGATATTCTTCCCCTAGGCCAAGATCCTCGAGGTAAGTTCCCATCAATGATAAGGACTGGATCATCTGGACGAAATTGAAGGCTGTCGACAGCTCGCCGCCGAGGAATTAGAGTCGGGAGAAACTCTTTGAGCCATCTTGCCCAAAACATCTCCGCCAACCGAAGAGCCTTCTTGTAATCGACTCGGCGAAGGAGGTCGGCGCTACTGCAACCTGGCAGAGCTTCTGTGGATGGCCCGCCAAGAATGAAATGAAAAGGAGTCAAGGCCTCTAAGGAATCTGCATCAACAGCTACATGAGTCAAAGGCCGCGAGTTAACTATGGCCTCTGCTTCTATTAATAAGGTCAAGAGAACTTCTTCTCGCGGAGCTCTTTCTTTTAGCACCACAGCCAAAGCAGTTTTTACTGAGCGAACCAGCCTCTCCCAACATCCGCCCATGAAAGGGGCTGACGGGGGCAAAAACTTCCATTTGATTGCCCTTTCCGCCGCGAAATCTGCCAACTTCCTTGCAGCTCCCACAAAAGCCGTCCCATTGTCAGAGTGAATTTCTTCTGGACAACCACGACGAGAGATGAATCGGCTCAGAGCCATGATCGCCGCATCAGTTGAAAGACTGCCAACGACTTCAAGGTGGACAGCCCTAGTCGTTAAGCATGTGAATAAGGCAACCCAACGTTTCTCCCTCCTTCGACCAACAGCCACTTCAGTTGGGCCGAAGTAATCCAGTCCAACAAACGAGAAAGGCCGGCGGTGGTGAGCCAATCTTGCCTCGGGTAGATCGCCAAAGTCAGGTATTGGCGGTTTTGTCTTCCTGATTCTACAGGAACCGCAGCTCTTGCCTACTGCTCTAACGCTGGGCCTTAAGCCTAAAATATAAAACTTTGAGCGCAGAACGTTAACAACCGTTTCGACATTTCCGCGACCAAATTTTTTGTGGTAAAAACCAATTAAAAGCCGAACAATCGGATGCCGACCATCCAAAACAATTGGATTAACGTTCTGCGCTAATGCATCGCGCACAGCGCCAATTCGACCTGATAGTCGAATTAGCTTGTCTTCCCCCAAAAAAAGCACAAGATTTCTAAGCCGACCATGTTTCGGCAGGGAAAGACCAGCTAATAAACTCATATATTCATCTTTGAATGAATCGAGCTGCGAAGAAAGAAACAAATGCCTCTCTGCTTCTAAAATATTGTGAGCCGAAACAGGTGACAAATCCCCAGAAATTTTTGAAACCCGCCCAATATTACAATTCCGACTCGATTTAAAAGTTCTAAAAACCTCAGCACAGTTATGTGCTCGAGCAGAAGCCCGTAAAAGCCGAAGCCATTCACTAAAGCGAACGTGATCAGCAACCACCGGTGATGGAAAATCTAAAGTACGACCCGAAATCATAAAAACTAGCGCATGCTCTGGTTTTAATTCTTCAACCACCGGCGGGACGTTCACTTTAGGTTCTAAAGGCCAATCTTGTTCTGGGGCGAATAAAAACCCGGGGCCAGTAAACCACCTCGAATCAGACTCCAAATGACATTGAGCACGCGTAGCGTCATCCGCCACATTTAAAGCCGTGGGAACATAGCGCCAATCAGCGACACTCGTACTTTCCAAAATTTCACCAACACGATGGGCAACAAAAGGCTTAAAGCTACGAGCGTCGCTTCTAAGCCATTTAAGAACGGTCATGGAATCTGACCAAAAGTAAGTTCTAGAAACTACAAAACGGTGAGCCTCAACTATGTAAACTGCAAACCTAGCTGCCATGAGTGCAGCTTGCAATTCCAAGCGAGGAATGGACGCTGGCTTTAATGGCGCCAAACGAGCCTTACCACCGACAAATGCAAGCTTAACCGTACCATCCTCAAAAACAAAACGCCAAAAAGCAACACAAGCGTATGCCAACTCACTTGCGTCAGCTAAAACGTGGAGTTGACACTCAGGACGACTAAGCTCAATGTGATAAGGTCGAGAAATGGAAATACAAGATGAAATGACAGATAATTTAGAAAACCAAGCCCGCCAACTCAAAGCCGCAGAAAGCGGCAGTTCAGCGTCCCAATCAATGTTCATTCTCCAAGTCTGCTGAAATAAAATTCGACCCGCAATTACTGCAGGCAATAAAAAGCCAAGGGGATCATAAATGCGCATTAATTGGGACAAAACTACCCTTTTTGTTAACTTGGAAGGAGCCTCAGAAACCTTTCTAAAACTTAAACGGTCCTCAGAAACTTTCCAAGTTACCCCGAGAATTTTAATCTGATCAGGAGACGACGGACCTAGACCGACCTCGGTAGGATTGACTGCCCGGAGCTCCGGATCCAAAAGAGCTAAGGCTTTAGGGTCGTTTGACACCCAAGAACGCATCTCTAAACAAGCTGCTTTATGAACCGATACAATATCCACGGCCAGACGGGCAGCATACTCAGGACAATCAACACTACCAAGATAGTCATCCATGTAATGGTCCCTCACTATGGCTTCAGCGGCCTCAGGAAATTGATCCTCATGTTCAAGAGCATTTTTGTTTTTTAAATAAATCGCCGTACATGGGCTGGAAGTTGCGCCAAAAATCATTGAGGACATCCTGAAAACCTTAACTGGAGATGAGGGCTCTGAGCGCCATAAAAAACGTTGGGCATCCCTATCTTGCTTCCTAATTTTTGTTTGCGGAAACATTTCTCGAATGTCCGCGTTTAAAGCCACGCGGCCTTCCCTAAATCGCATAAGAATGGCGAGCAAGGGTTGCAACAAATCGGGCCCGGAAAGCAAAAGAGAATTGAAGCTTACTCCCTCACATCTAGCTGCGGCATCATGCACAACCCGCAGCTTACGCTTTTGGGGGTGATACACACCGAAGTGA
The DNA here is from genome assembly GCA_951230895.1 of Carpatolechia fugitivella. NCBI lineage: Eukaryota > Metazoa > Arthropoda > Insecta > Lepidoptera > Gelechiidae > Carpatolechia > Carpatolechia fugitivella. The sequence goes on along the minus strand of OX579653.1, from coordinate 6,462,141 downwards.
GGCAGGTACCAAACTACACCATTAGACTGCTCAGAGTCATCACAAGGCTCCGCGTAGCCCTTCGCGATGGTGTCTTCAACAATTTTCCTATAAGCCGCCGCGTAAACCGGATCTCTTTTAAACTTACGTTCGAGACCAAGAAGCCTTGAAAGAGCCAAATTGAAACTATCAGGAACATTTTCTACTTTAGGCCGCCAAAGCAAACCAACTTCAAACCTACCCGAAGGCAAACGGCGCGATGTGTCATTTAAGATCTTCAGAGCTTCCTGGTCATTCACGCTTTGAACGTCTTTCTTGGAGATACCGATCGAGTCTAAACTATAATGTTCCTTGACCAGTGACTCAAGGTCTGACATACACGCATGGTGAATACGCTGATGAATTGGGCCACCCGGAAGCTTACCATAAATAACCCAGCCTAGCAAAGTTTCAATGGCAACTGGCTGATCACTAGAGCCTCTGCGGACGTCTTGCGGCAAGGTTAACTGCCAATTGTCGGCACCAATTAGAAGCATAGGCTTAGCTTCCTCGTAGCTGAGCTCCGTAACCAGGTCAGCTAAATAAGTCAACTTCTCAATTTCGGATACCTTAGCCGACTGGCAAGTTACGCCCAGGCCAGGTATAGAACCAACAGAGTTTAAAGAAAAGACCTTGTTTTTAAACCTTCCCTTTACCTTCAGGTTGACATATTGAACGTCAGTTTCCATGACGAGGCCTCCAATACAGTTGACCTTCATCGGTCTGGAAACTCCTTCCGCTCCAACTGCCTCTGCGACTCTCCTGTCCACAAGCGTCGCTGTTGACCCATCATCCAAAAGAGCGTACGTGTCGAAATTTCCTTTAGGTCCCACAACAGTCACAGGCACCACCTTAAGAAGAGGCCTAGCTGAAGAGACGGAAAAATCAGAGTCACCTGCTAAAGTTGGGTCACCGTTGCGCGCGTGAGAAACATCAGCAACAGCTTCTGGCTCTGGATTCGGAACAAGATGAGTCACATCGTCCGATGGCTTATGAAGAAGAGAGTTGTGTAAACGACTATACTTACATCCTCCAACGCCGCAAGTCTTTTTGCATTGACGGTAAAAATGTGAACCTTTTTTCAGGCACCTGTAGCAAACCTTATGGTCAAGCACCCAACGCCATCTGTCTTCAACAGGAAGAGACACGAAGACACTGCAGTTCTCGACGATGTGCCTACCCTGACAGTACAAACAAATCTCGCTAGATGGCGCTTTAGGTTTGACACTTACCCGTCTCGCCGACAAATTTGAAGGCGGCGATCTAGAGGTGCCAGCGAAAAAATCCTCTGTGGTTGACACGTGAACTCTCACTGGCAACTTTTTGTTCCTGTCAGAGCTGTCATCAATCAAGCCAAACTGTAAATGAAGGTTGGCCTGATGTGTCAAAAATTCTGACAGAATTTCTAATTTGAATAGGCCTGAATTTGCTCTAGTAAAAGCAAAGTCTAGCCACTTTTGACGAAGGGGCGCAGTAAGCTTTCCCAAAACCGACGCGAAAAGTTCTGGAGAAGCGAGATACTCCACAGCTTTAAGCATTCGAATAGTTGAAACACAATTTCGTAAAATACAAGCCAAATGGTGAAGCTCCCTGCCCCCGTCAAAAGCAGATAACTTAGGTTCCGCTTTTACCGTGCTAACGAGATGAATGATAAGCAATTCAGACCTACCAAATTGCTCGTCTAATGCTGCCATGATCTCACTAGGATCATTGGCAAGAACGAGCAAAGAGGCCACAGCCTCCCGGGCGATACCTCGGAGGGCGTTGTTAAGTCTGCCTATATTCTCTGCAGGCGAAAAATTATCTTTAGAATTTAAATAATGACTTTTGAAAGTCAACCAATCAGATGGAGAAGCCGCAGAGAACATAGGCAACCTTACCTCGCCGCCTTTATTACCGCCACGGGAGAGGCCCGTGATGACCTCCGCTAACCGACGGAGGTCACTACCCTCTTGTGTATGTGTACAGGGATCTGCTAAATTTTTATTCATGAAACAATAATCACGTTTTTGTGTACCTAAATGTGTGTTTATTGTTTTGTGGTTATGCAGCGATACAGAAGGTATAGCACAAGGAATGTCAATCATGTCGGCGCGACAGGGCGCGCCACCGGTGACTGCATTAGACTGCAGTGGCCTGACCTCCTGGACAGTGCTGGCAGCGCAGCAGCTGCGGACGGCACGTCTAGGCTCAGGAAACGCAGGCCGCTGGTCCCGATCCAAAGGGACGTCAACCGCTGAGGCATCTCCATCACAGGCCCTGACAGGCGACGAAGACATAGGCTGCGGCTGGTCCTGGACCAATGAGACACCAGCCACTGTGGCATCTTCATTAAAGGCACGAGGCGAAGAAATAGGCCGTGACTGGACCGGATGATGACACTGCAATTTTTGAGAACTTTGACTACATTTTTCTAGCCAACTCTCTACGTTTTTGCCAGATACTGACGCGTCCGAATAACGACTGGCCGCGTCAGCATCAATGGCAGCAAGTTTTGCGTTAAGTTGCACTTCTGCAAGCTTGCGCTCGACCGCAGCCATCTGCTGAAAATATTCGGCTTCAGCAGCCGCTTTTCGAGCAGTAATGACAGCTGCGGAAGAAGTCGAGCGCTTTGAACTACGAAAACTAGCACTTTTCCTGGAATCGGCGAGTTCCTCCGACATGGGTAAGGCGGAGGACAAAACATCCTGACCCTCTGACGATACAGCAGGTGGCGGATCACTATGACTCGCCGATTTCGCAGCGGCAGCTGCCGCGGCCGCAGCCATACCCCGGGTAAGCATTTAAATAAGAGGAAATGACTTACACACGAAAAAGAAAAGAAAATTTAATTTAGCTAGGGTTCAAATATAATAAAAAAACGGGAGAAGGACCAATGAAAACGACGGGGGTATGGCTGAAACCTAAATACCTGCGGTATCCTGGAAAAATGTCTGCTGTTTCACTAGCTAAAGAAAAACACTGCTTTTGCACCAAAATATAATCAATAACTGACAAAAACAAAAACGTAACAAAACAGCCTTCAAAAATATCATTCCAAATACAAAATGAATAATATAAAAAGCAAAAGTAATATAAAAAAGAGGTTGTCGCCGACAACATAATTACAATAAAGCACACCGCGGAAACTTCATACTCACTCAAACGCTTCGTTATATTATAGTAGGTATTGGTGTCAATTCCCTCAGCGAAACTAAACTTAAATTTAATAATAGTCTTGTCACTTTCTGACCCACGACCATGAAAAAGGACAAGCGATTGTCAACCATTGTGAGCGCCAATTTTATAGCGCAAATGTCAAGTTTAAACGTGTGCAATGTAATTTTAAACGGCTTGTTTTAAAATTGACTTTGTGACATAAAATTTGACGTTCAAAAGAGCCGACAATCTCCCGTCCTTTTTCATCGTCGTGGGTCAAAAAGTGACAAGGCTAATATTAAATTTAAATTGAGTTTCGCTGCGGGAATTGACACCATAGTTTGATATTAGACTAGGTCACTGATTCGATACTTACTGCAACTGCAACTTAGCTAACCAATGTTGATTAATACGTAAAATTACTTTTACTAGCATATTTTTTTATATCACTCATTTATCACAACTCGAATTAAAAATAAAATAAACAGCTGTATAACGAAGCCCACAAGCAATAAATCCACACGTTCTGAGTCCGTGACCTATGAGAATAAAGTTAGCTCTGTGACCGAGTGATTAACACGAAGGTCTTCGGCTCCCCGAATACCAGCCGCACTCCACACCCAGGAGTGCAATGTCATCATCGTCATTATTATATTTAGGGATAAAGTACCTCATAATGTTGGCAAAGTTTTTGTAATTAACATGATTACTTTGTGCTTTATTACCCGTATTCAGTAACGCTCTTATAATATAAGGTACGACCCTGTCCTTATCGCATTTTTAGAGCTGTCTTTGGACATTAATTAATCTGAAATTCTAAAATTAGCTACAATACTTGGTACAATATACTGGCGATGATTTCAGTATTTTTAGTCTCAAGATAAAATTAATTTAACTGTATTAAATAAAACTACTTTACTCATAGTAAAGAATATTTTTTAATGTACTGTATAATTTGGCAGCGGTAATGGTCATTATAGTGACCACTATTCACATATTATTACGGGGTGGATGGTTTGTTTTAAACTGTGTCTAATAATAATACAGAACTAAATTCTAGAATTTCTAAGTCTAGAATTTTCCAACGATGTTTTTATGCGCGTACGTAACCTGCGTGACGTCTGACGTTTCATTAACGCGACATGTTGGATTTTGACAATACAAGGCATATCAGCGACTGTCATTATAAAAATTGCCTTATTTATTTTTGAAAATAAAAGTTAACAGTCGGTGTTCGCATTATGCAAATTATACTCATTTTCCTGATATGACCACTCGCTAGTCTGACGATGCTTGTACGCGGCCTGTACAACATTATATCCATCCACTCATTTTCCTTTATGTTTTGAGTTTTTTTTTCTTTTATAGATAAAATGGTGGTTAGCGGTTGCAGTAGTGGCTTTTGTTCAGCGTAATTATACGTAATAAATATTTAGTTTTCTTTATTTAATGTAAAACTGGTTTCTGCCTCTGTTTTAATGGGTCAGGTGTATCTTGTATGTATGCACTTGCCTTATTTTTCATTTCTATTTTATTAGTACAACGTAAATAGTGAGCTTATTAAAAAAAATATATCATATTAATGGAGTGTTTTAAATTTCTCTAACTATTGAAAAATCGAAAATGAATCATATTTCACGATTTACGTTCGAGGGAATTAATTACAAATATTTTTTGCTATTAATAGCAATCTTTTCCATGTTTGACCGATGGTACACGATCCAAATACAAATAGAAATCTCATGAAATTCCAAACAGTAATTGCTATACTCCGAGCACGTCCTCTCCTCACACACATCCATACATCTTTGCCGCTCGTGAAGACAAATCGCTGGTTTTACATTGATGAGAATCAGCCGTGATGCTACTAGAAATTACTCGATAGAATTGGAAGTGGACCGAAAACATTGGATAAGTCTGGAATCATCGTGTTAAAAAGATGCGCAAAAAAACAAAAGTGGATTTCGTTCCGTAAAGAAAAGAACATCGACCAAACACAAATAATTACTAAACATTTACAATAAAGAATCATGGAAATGCTAGGAGACGCACGGCAGATACAAGTGCTGTTCAAGAACAACGAAATTAGTCGTATTTTTCTTCGATTTAAAAATATAAATAAACAATCATCAAGAAACCACGCTATCTAAAAGTCAGAACAGATAAGTGCATTTGGAGCTTCCTCTAAATCTAAACTTAGTTGCAGTTCCTACAGATTGCGTTCTACAGACCGACCGGTTTGAGCGAGCGACATGTTGCTGAGTAGAATATGCAAGCGCTTTCATGAAAATTAAAGTCATTCCTCACTTTTTTCATTGACATTTAAACATAGTAATATATTAGCTGCCTCGATCCAAGGCCAGTCATTTGGCAAGGTGGCTTTATCTAATCTACGCTACGGGGAACCAGCATGAACAACTACGGATATTTACTGTTAATATATTCCGACCCAGAAACCACATATGTGTATTTATTTTCCTCTCTGCATTATTATTTTTTGCGTAACCTGTTTCAACTAGTATATAAAAAATATTTTTTTCCGTGTCCCATTTAGATTTAATTTATGCTTGCCTTTTTTTATTTATAATTACGAAAATAAAGAAATTGTTAGTATTTATTATCCACCATCTTAACATAAGATATATAATAATAAACAGAACCCTAAGCTGTATCATATCTTAGCGCATCGCAACAGAGTAGCCATCAATCACACAACCTCAAACTTGATCCCTTTTATCTTAGGTTCAACAGATTCTGTTGTTACCGAGAAAGATAAGCGTGTTTGAAAGATTCACTACAAGATTACAGAAGCAGACGCATTGATTTATAGTATCATCCAGCCAGATATATCGTAATGCTATTGGTATTGGCCTATTGACATTATCTGTTTTTTAATGTAACTGATAAACTGCATGATAACTTAGCTCGATATTGAATTGTTCATACTCAGAAACATGGGAAATCAGATAAACGAGGCGGTGACGTGATGACGTGTAGTGATGACGCGACGTGAGAGGTAGCTTAGCTGGTAAATGGACGAGAAGAGTTGAATTTCGGGATCAGAAGCATACAATGGCAGGGGCCTGTCTCGTGTCCAGCAGTAACCAAACATAATCAAGCTGATGATGAATAACGACCATGGCAAACTACTATAAATACTGTTCAAAATCAATTGAAAATATTTCATTAGAATTGAGATTTTTACAAATCATTTTGCACCTTACTTACTTCCTAACCAGAGCCAAAAATATTTCTTTTTTCCAACATTTTAAATCGTCGTCTTCCTCAACAGTTTGCCAACCAGCTTATTAATTTAAAGTGGCCAAATCAGGCCCATTTTAGCACATATCTTCAATGAACGTTGACTGCCTGGCCTTCACATTGCCTCCGTGGCCAAGATCCGTGATGTAACGACTCGACGACCCACTTTCGACCGCTTTCGGCTGCGTTCGGCCACTATCGCTCGGTGTCTGTTTATCTTCGGTGAAAGTGACCCGCGGCGCGCGCGCCTCCTGAGGTCAGTTAGTCATTGGACCGTCTGTCAAGGTTACACATACTTCATTGAGAAATCTTCGTATAAGGGAACTTTAAGACATCGGCTTCGGCCGCAGAACAAAACACCTAGCTAGATGTATTTTAAAAAACATAGCTCTACCTTGCAATAAATTTATTTTTGTGTATGTGTTTGTACTTATATCTGCATGTATTTCTCGGAGTATCGCAAGATGGCGTTATTTCTTATACCTATAGATTTACACTCAAAACTATCTAAATTAGGAACAGTGTTAAGCGACACAAACAGCATTATGTCTGGCCTCTTACATGCCTCTTTTTAGCACTATCAGGGCCAAAGTGGCCCATCATACTCAGTCTGTTCGTGTTACATTCACAGTCTCCTTTATAGGACTTCCTTAGTGAGCTATACACATAACACCCAGATTAAAATGTCTTACTGATCGGAAATCCTAAATAAGGTATACTTTTAAAAGTGTGGAATGTTTGAGTACGCGAAAGGAATACTAAAATAATTCAAATACCATTTTATTTATAAATACGAATGCGAATTTCTTTGCAAGCATTTTAAACGATACGTAAAATGTTGCTGTTATCGCATACTTATTTACACGAGTAAGTATTTACTTACTCGTGTAAATAAGTATGCGATCAGAAATGTTCGTAATAATTCGCTCTACTTTCATTCGAACATTTTGACTGATTACTCAATTTAAACTTGTTTGTCAGCCATTTTGAAATTACTTGAAAGTTATGAGGACTAAAAAATATACTTACCTATATTTTAAATAACCATGTAACGGGCTGTTGATGATGATAATGATGATATATTTTTAATATAAATATTGGCATATAAGTATCGGTTAAAAAAATAGTTTCTCGTTAGAAACTTCATAAATGACATGACAAGACCACAAGACCAATCTTTTTCCTACTTATTGTAAATATTTACTTCATTTCTTACTTATCTACTTCGATGATTGCTAATGACTGGTTTGTAATAATTAGTTTATATTATTTTAATACAAATTATTGGTCATTTGCTTTTAATTTTATTGTTAAGTTTAGCTATATTATTTTTCTACCTTTTCTCTACAAAATGATAATGTTATTTTTGTTTTCGTATTAATTTTATAGATGGCTTGCTTAATAGATATAGATAGTTTAATTTGACGGTAGTTTTATTGTGGACATTTTGTCAAAGAGATATGGCTTTCACAATTTCAATCAATCGATCAATCAGCCTATTGCAGTCCACTGCTGGACGTAGGCTTCCCCAAGGGTACGCCAAAGCGCACGATCACCCGCTTTCCTCATCCAGCCACCACCAGCGACCTTCCTCAGGTCATCAGTCCACCTGGCAGGGAGGCGTCCCACACTACGTTTCCTGAGACGTGGTCTCCAATCGAGAACAGCTTGCTACACTTCTGGACGATATCAACTACCTTGGTCCTCTGCTGAATGCTTTTATCCCGTAGCGAAATACCAAGCATAGATCTTTCCATGGCTCGTTGAGTGACATGTAGCCGATGGGCCAGCTTCACCGTCATGTCAACCTCACTATTTATATTATGGAGAAACCTCTTAAAGTTTTTACTAAGGAAGCAGCTATTTTAAATGATGGCCCCTACACTACACAGTGTTGTTTGATTATTTTCTTTTAAAAATAAATTTTGATCTAAGTGTTTTACTTTGAATCATACATACACAGTTTAAGTGACCATATACCACTGTTCTTATAATTTTACACCAGTAGTCCAGTCTGTTTTTAAAAGCGATTGTATTTACGTATGATTAGCCAGAATTTTGTTGGATATTGATAATTGACTAATTTTCTGGTATTCAGTTGTGAACATAATTTTCTCGCAATCAATGTTGTACATAGTCGCTTTGGTTTATTTTGCTATATAGGTTACGATTTCAACATAATAGCATTAGTCACCAGCCACTGCACGTGTAGATAATTGTATTATAATACGTTTGATTTACTAAGTATCCATCCACATATTCTTTCTTTATTATGTACGATCGATACAGTTGTGATGGGTGGCTTGCAATATGTACATTCATGTAAAAAATTATAAGTACACTTTATATTTTTAAAATTAATCATTCTCTTGTTTAAGACAAATTTGTCCTTTTATATACGGGTACATACTTATCTCATATTGTAGTGATATCATATCAAACATTAAAGAGTCCGGAAATATGGCCGTCACAAATTGATTAATTCATTAGTTCTATGATTCATTAAATTTTTGTTCTGACGCAGAATAATCAAGGAATTTGCCCTGAAATCAAACTTTACAATATGATACTAACCTAGAGCGCTTTTCGTAATGTTTTCTTTCACACTTTATCGTTTGACGGATTAAATAAGTTTTAGATAGTTGTAAAGACTGGCTGTAGAAAAGTCTAGTGGATGTTTACCTTATAATCGTGTAATGTGAAATAACGGAATTTACTCGTACAATACTCCGGCTTGATCAAATATTACCAGTCGTTGACCAATGTTAATGACCCTTATGTTTGAACTCGTTCGTGGGTAGCCAATTTGGTGCTAAATATAAAAATTCATTAAACTTTTCTTCCGTAATTTGTAGCCGCCATCGATGAAAATTGTTGTTTTATTAGAGATAAAAAAAATATCTGCATTAGCCTATTAATCTGCATTATTCTATTCTGTTTTATTACATAGTCAATTTTATGTAAATCAATTTTACCTGAGGTTTGTCGTCTATCTTCTTAATAAATATTTGTATATTATTAAATTCACTTGTCAAATAATTAAATTAAATACAAAATGTCAAGAATAAATATCACATCAGTCAAATAACCCGCCCCTAACCGTTCCCGGTGCAAAGGTGCCCACAACGCTGGCAGGATCGAGAGTCATGTGTGCGTTCCTTTAACCTCTGCCCCAGTTCCGCTACCAAACGTGTTTAGCTTCAGCACCCCAACTGCCCATAGTCTCCACCGCTATCGGGACAAAGTGGTAGCGCTGCTCCAGGGCGGCGTACTTTTGCCTCTTTTTAAATGCAGCGTCCTCGGCAGCAGCTGACGGAGAGCGGACGTTACGACTAAGGTGGCCAATGGCAACAGTGCTGACACACGTGGCGTCCCAAATCAGGCACTTTCCATTTTTCCAAGGATCTTCTAAATGAATATTCTTTGTCATTTACCCACGCCTACAATCTATCAAAAACGGTCGTGAATGAATATAGGAATCTAATTACACGAACGCTTTATTTCTTGAAACGTGAGTGAAGCACAAAGAATCCTTACAGAATTTTTGCATTAAGAATTTTATAACACTATCGCAGTTACCATTATAATAAAAAAACAACCTGGGAACTTTATAATGTCTCTTTATTGTATGAATTACGAACGGTCCTGATAACTATGTCAAGTATAAAGCTGTCCGCAATGGCATTGCGATTATTACGCTTGTCCTAACAAAGTGATGGATAGCACCACGCAGTACAGTGCCACAGAAAAGTGTAGGTATTTTTGTTACCAACGAGAAAACCACATAAACCGTCAATGACAAATCAGCTAAACAACATAATTTTGAGATCTTTGGTGTAAGAGGTTGCAACAGTAAAACCAGAGAAACTATTAACAAACGCAGGGCTTTACTATGAGATCTACTACATTACATGCATAGTTCGCGCGCGAACTGAATGCAGTTTTGATGTATTATGTGACGTATGTGACCACGAATACATTCAGCGGACCGCGCGTAGACAATACTTTCCCTCCGTAACTGGCTGCAATATCTGGAGAGGTAACAATATAATCTGGGATAGTTCAGGGACCAGCCTCTACAAGTATAACTGGAAGAATAAAACTGAAAAGAAATTATTATTTTTAGTGACACTATAAAATACATGTTTTAGGCATTACTGTCTGGCTGAAGTCTTAATAACAGTGTTGCTAATATACTCTATACAGGTCGTTCTCTCTGTACTCTTTTTGTGCCATTATTTCAGTAGACCGTTGTTAACGATGCTGTTTTGCTTGCTTTGCAGCTGTAACGATTATTAGAGTACTACGCAACAGCTGACAGATGCATCAAAAGTACATTTTTGTGTGATTTTTGTAGTTTCGCGACAGGCAGTATGAAAATGGAACAAAACAACTAAGTAAGGTACAAACCAAATAAGGTATAAATAAGGAAGGTATAAATCGATTACCTCGATTACTTTATCAGGAAAAATAAGACTTTAGAAGAATAAGAGAATGTATGATGGATAACAGATAATTTGAGATGGAGAAAAGATTGCAGATATTTTCAAAACGCAATCTGTCAAAACATATTATATTTTATTAAGTGACTAGGTGTTCCAATTGAAACGATCACAATACCTTGTCCTTTAAATCAACATAAAGTAATACCAGTCAGTAATACCCTAGACGAGCGACATTTCAGCTTTTGCATACGGAGACTTTTGCAGAGCTCTGACTTTCTATCCAACTAGACCGTTTTTTATTATTATTATATTATCCGATCCGAGCGATCTCGATGTAGCTGCTGGTCCCTAACAATAGGGGATCGGACTACTTTTTTTTATTTTATAAATCCATACTTCTTAGTTTCTGCTATTGAACACTAAAAGATTTTTTGCTCTATCTTTAAAATTGACCGAGTTACAATGGTTTGAAATGCAAAATTAGACAGAAAGGCACACCCACCAGATACCCACTTGTGACGTCATTTGTTAGTAACGCTATATAATCTCCATACAAAAAATCGTTTTTGAAAGAGACAGACATATTGAAACTTTAAAATTTCACTGTGAATCCGTTTTTCAACTGATTCTGTTTTTTTTTTTCGCGAATCGTCTGCTACTATTTTTATTTTTTTAAATAATACATAAAATATGGTAAATTTAGGAACAGTCCGATCTCCTATTTACTGGCGGGACGGTGGGATGAACGGAAAAAATTGGAAGTTATCTATGCATGTTTCAAAAGCCCGTATTTTTGCGTTTAAAATCTCACTGCTGGACACAAGTCTCCCCCAATTTTTCCTCTATGTGCCGATTGTTGTCCACTTTTCCCGACACAATCCCTCTTGGACTTCTTGATGACAATTGAAACACAGTGTTTACTTAAAAAAAACAATCTAAATCTAAAACAAATTTTGTTATACTTATATGTGTGTGTACAAAAATCGTCGTGTGTTAAGTCGCTCTCATTACATACCTTATTATTATGCAATATTTATCATGACTTATCTATTTAATTACCATTACATCACCAGTTCACCACTACTGATGCTATACAAAATTATTGTTACTGTAATTTATTACAACAATTATGTAGTATAATATCGCATGCTTGTGACACTTTTTTTAACATTTTCTTATAGCGTTCATAAAAAGTTGTTCCTAAATATAATAAATTATAGCTCGGTTTCTACGTCCAGCAGTGGACTGCAATAGGCTACTTGATTGTTAGAATGATGATACTTTTTTAAAGTTCAATCACTATTATCATTATCAGTACAATACCGTAATCGATTTACTTATTAATGTATATCTATTCTATTGACTCTGATAACTGCCTGTCTTGTTTGATAGCAATTATCACAGACTTACTATTTTTAACTTTTCTACATGAGTGCCTAACCTTTATTATGCTGTATGAGAAAATAGACTTATATCGACGTCAAGGAGGGATTTTCGTAGATACGCTGAGATAAAATAAATTGTTTCTACAGTTGCTATTTTTAGAAATTTTGCAGTAGGTTCCTGGTCTGTCCATTTGGATGATGAATTTATCTACTTTGAGTCGGCGTTTTTCGTGTGTCCTTTTATGTCTATGTATTTTAGTGACACAGGGTTTTGGTTTACGGAGTGTTTTAGTTTTTTAATAGCAACATTTTTAAACACTTCCACTATTAACTCAAAATATATTCAGGAAGTGGAAAACCAAAGCTTATAAAAACATGCGGGATACATTACGATACGAGGATCGTAGGTGGCAAATTACAAACGAGCTAACTTGCAGGCGAGGGTTTATAATGTTACGAGTTTGTTACAAAACCTAAGATCCGTGTGTTGTACGACGTTTTTCAATACACTTGTGAGAAAAGTGATAATAAATAATTCAAATGAAATGATTAAGAACCCTACAAAAGCTAAGATACTACAGGTAAAATTATTCATGGAAAAGTTGTAAAAACTGACTTTTTTTTATCGCGCTCAGTTTTTGTTGCTTTACTACTCATATTTATCATTAGTGCGATTTTCATTACATTTTTTTTTTATTATTTTCATAATTATTATTCAGCCAGGATCATTTTAATAATAAAAAATAAATCGAATCGATTCTTACAAAGAGAAAAGTATTTTTGTTTTTATATTTCAACAAATATTTATTTATTTATTTAATAGTGTCATAAATATTATCAGGTAGCAATATTTTAATAATAAGAATAAAATTACCTCGATTTTAACGAAGAATTGATTAGAGGCTGAATGTTCGCAACAGCCTTGTCTCCATAATTATGCTTAAAAAAGAAACCTATTATTGTTTCGATCAATTAAAAAATTAAAATTGATGGTTGTTTTATGATCAAAAAATTTTAATTTTGTATAATACAAAATTAAAATTATTATTATTATTTAATTTTACCTAATTAGCGCCAAAACGTATATTTACCGCACAGCTTACTGCCTTCGTAAGTTAAATTTTAGAGCAAGATGTATTGAAAAATAATAAAAACTGATGATTCATGTTCATAAGATAATATAATCATAACGTCCAGCAGATATGATTACCCTATAACAGCTGGTTATCTAATTATCTATCGGTTGAGTATGTTATACAAGTTATTGAAAAGCAACATTGACATACAAAACGGAATTTGTTTGTTATAGAAATATAGACCGTCCTACATTATACACATCCAATAAAAATAAGTTTGAGGAGAAATTGGTACATTATTATGAAAACCAAATCATACATAAACGTTATTATTTATCTCGGACTTACATAAGCTGCAGTTTTAAAATATATAAATATTTATTAACAAATCAGGCAAATACCCTACTGTGTCATTATTAGAGACATTCTTTAGCGAGGACTTATTTCAATAGGGGTCATCTAAATGATGTTTGATGTAGAGATGATGATGCCTTGTAGATAACTATAATTGCTTAGCAATTAGGCCGCCTAATCGACTCGACCAATTGTAAAAATGTTTTCTTGTAAATTGTGAATGGTATCAATAAAGAATATTTGTATTATATGTATATTGTAATAATAAAATGTCTGACTGTCTTCCCGTCGTAAAAAGTAGCTTAATTAATTTCCGGCCCTGAGACTATCTCTATGCAAATAATGGCGATGCTTGTTGCTACGTAACGATCCAACTAACACGTTTAGTTAATTTTATGAATTTACGATGCCACGATATTAATGTTCTCCATAATCGTGATCATGTCGAATAACGTGATGATGTCGACCATCGACGACTGCAGTTGTCCAGTCCAGTGATCGTGATCAAAACCCAGACTTGTATGATAATTTATAACAAGTCGAGCGTTGATTTTGTGGTAAAGAATTCGTGTAGGTACTATCTCTTAGATATAGAAAAGCACTAGCGTCGGAATTGTAAAAAGGTAAAATAATAAAAAGTGATGAATAATTATATAGATATCTATGTTATTCTAAACGGTTAAGTATTTATATCTTTAAGTAATAATAATAATATGAATTTAATAATCAACATAAGTACGAGTAAGTACACATCTGCTCCAACAGTCCCAGTGCGTCTAATGGCTAAGAAATATATTATAAAGTATATTTGGTGCCAAAGCCGAAAAAATATAAATTGAAAGTTCTAATGTTTCCAAAATCAAATGTTTATAAGTAAATATATTACTGCTCTTTGTTGAGTCAGATGGATGACGTAGTCTGTTTGCCCATTGAAGCTCATAAACTCAAAATACTTTTGACTAAGTTGCTATGATGTAAAACAAATGAGGTGATTGGACATGAAAATACAAATACAACTACAAACTGTATAACAATGACTATAATGAGTGTTCACTATAGTCTATACAACTATACGCGAACTTCTCATTAGAAGCTGGAACTAATAAATTGTTTGGCACGTAATGACGTAAGGAGAAGTAGGAAGTAATACAAATTTTAGTAATATGACATAGAATGTGAATTTAAATTCTTATGCATCTAAAATCGTCTCCTGAAGTATGTTAAGTGTTTGTTTGTTTTTTTAGTCTTTATATTGAGCAATGCTTGATGAAATGATGTCACAAACGCTTACCTACTGCTCACAAGATAAAACATGCCAATTTTGACGAACTGTGGTACTATTATGTTTCATGTCTCTAGCATTGTCTAATTTATTTATCTGTTCATTGTGTTTCAACTAAAATAAACTAGTTGACCTGTTCCGGCACATCCTAATTATTATTTATAAAGACAAATTACCAATGCTAGATATTTTGTGCATCTTAGAGTTCCAAAAATCTGACACTTCCATAAACGCCCTTGATCATAGTTTCAATTCAAATCTCATAATAATGCTCTTTTATTATCTGCCTTTTTTATTTCTTATTCAAATACCTACAAACAAATCGACGTGAAGAAACTCATTTCAAACTAAATGGGCAATTTGAGCAAATTTGCAAGTGACACGCGATCACTGGTGATACGAGTGTTAACAGAATCAGAATGTCGTTTACAGCCTTTACTGGAAGCCTCTTACCCAGTAAGACTGATAAGAGGGCACAGATAATAATATTACTTTACTCTACTAGTACAAAATTATAGAACAGCTCAATTTCTTTGGCGCGAATTACACAGAAAAGACATAAGGTGAAGGCGCGGCGCAGGCGCAGAGCGGGCGTGGAACAGATAAGGCACAGACACGATTTAAATTTCATCAAAGAGGCGAAGAGACGGCAAAACAAGTCATTATACAGGCTGACTTTATCGTGTCTTCCTCTTCAGACAGCATGTCTTCCACTTCAGACGACGAAGATGCGCTTGTTTTGCTGCAGCTCATTAATGTGCAGCAGGTGCAGAGACACCGAAGATATTGGGTGCACCCTGTGTGCGAAATCTCACAAGAGCATAGATATTTAAAAAAAAATGGAAAAATTATACGAATATCCTGATCGTTTTCCTACAGTGTATAAAATGTCTCTAGAGCTGGATATTGTTCTACTATCTCGCAGAACTCGTCGCTCCAGTCTTGACTGCAAGCGACGCGGAACAGGCGACGAATCCACGTGCCTGCGCCACGCCGCTTGAGTATAATTCACAAGTTGTCGCCTGCCTACATTTTGTATTGAAGCGGCAAGATGCCTGCGCCGCACCTTCGCCTTAGGCGCGAATTACACAGAAAAGGCATAAGGTGAAGGCGCGGCGCAGGCGCAGAGCAGGCGTGGAATAGATAAGGCACGGACACGATTTGAATTTCATCAAAAAGGTGAAGAGACGGCAAAACAAGTCATTATACAGGCTGACTTTATCGTGACAGCATGTCTTCCTCTTCAGACAGCATGTCCTCCACTTCAGACGACGAAGATGCGCTTGCTTTGCTGCAGCTCATTAATGTGCAACAGGTGCAGAGACACCGAAGATATTGGGTGCACCCTGTGTGGGAAATGTCACAAGAGCATAGATATTTAAAAAAAATGGTAAAATTATGCGAATATCCTGATCGTTTTCCTACAGTGTATAAAATGTCTCTGGAGCTGGATATTGTTCTACTATCTCGCAGAACTCTATGTTGAATTCAGTATCGTCACGCATTTTTCTGCTCCCACTTTACAACAAACGACGTGTTGCTTGCGCGCCGCTCCAGTCTTGCCTGCTAGCGACGCGGAACAAGCGACGAAACGACGTGCCTGCGCCACGCCGCTTCAGTATACTTTACAACTTGTCGCCTACCTACATTTTGTATGGAAGCGGCAAGATGCCTGCGCCGTGCCTTCACCTTACGCCTTTTCTGTATAATTCGCGCCTTACGTCTTTTCTGTATAATTCGCGCCTTTGGTGGGCTAAAATGCCGATTGGATCTTACTTGCAATGTTAAACTAGTACTGTAGGTACTGGTAGTTCGTATCCGATATTTAGACAAGTTTTATCGTTTTTTTCCGTAGCAGGTGCTACGAGCGCCATCTATCTACGCAGGAATAAATTAAATTTTGTTTGTTTACTAATACACCGTAGCAATTTGTTTGATAAGTCTTTAGAACATTTTTATTTTTAAATTGGTTCCAAGTTGTCTAATGGGTGGCTTTGGATATCGATCGAGACATAAATGAATATAGTAAATCTTGCATAATAGTATCGATCTGTTTATTATGAGATGACACTCGTGAACAGGTAACGATGTAAATTATAATCTGAGTAGTCCATTTACTTCGGATGTATCTATGCCTGTCTGCCTGATACAATCGTTTCTTTATGTCCTGGTTACAGTAATTCAAATCAAATCAAAATTATATATAGCTAGGTATAACCATCAAAATGCAATTTCATTACAGTAACACACGAGACACCACAATATACCATTAGTACAATAATAAATTATTTTAGATAATTGTAACCACAAATTTTCTACAAGGAAAAATCAAAAGCTAAATCAATCACTTATCGAGTGACTTTTCAGCAATTAACCGGCTAGATTAAACAGGAAATAGAAAGATGAGGGAATTTTAGGCCGAGACCGTCTAGGTTTGCGAACGACCCGAAATTGAAAAGACAGGAAATTGTATTATTACCTCTTCTTTATAATCGGTCGATAATTATAATCTTAATCTTAATTCTTACTGCTATGGTTAAAAATGTTTACGTACTACTTGTACCATATCATTAACATTAGAACAATTAATTTTGAAATGAAAAAAACTAAAAATAAATGAAAAAAATGTTTAATAATTGTTTTGAAATAATGAAATAATGAACTAAATATTTCAAAATAATATTCATGTTTATAAATACGTAAACAAGATAATTAAGGCAAAAAAAAATTTCCAACATCTTATTTAAATACATCTCTTTTAATAAAAATGTAGACACAAATGGTGTACTAAATACTATACCGTACTGAGAATCGATAGTCTATATTTTAGGTGTCAATCTCAGGTTGATTGACACTAGCGATGGGAATATTTGATTAAATGCCTTTGATGATGTTTTTTTTTTGTTTTTTTTAACACGTTGTATAGTACGTTTTATAATTCAAGAGACTGCGAAATGCAGAACCTTTATTTCATGCCATGAAATTCCCAGACGTCCGTCTAGACTTAGCGTCTATTTAACTATGCTCCCTTGGTGAACGAAGCTTCGTGTTTTTAAAAGTAAACTAAATAGTAGAAGCTAATAGTAATAAGGTCGCATTTGCGCACATTTGATTATTTTATGTGTAAGCAAATACGATAGCTTAATTTGAAACGTACCGTTTATACCTAGAATTACTGACTAGACCCATATAATGTTATATTAAATAAAAGGTAGCCTTGATATTTTAACCTGATTTATTACCTAGGTACTTCAAAAGTCAAAGTTAAAAATTATTTATTTCCATAGAATGTTATTACATTACTTACTTAGATCCGTTATTACATTTTTTTGGGTGAGTTCATTAACACAATGGCGGAATCTGTGGAGAAGAGCTCACCAAAGAAACTCCACAGTCGTCGCATCTTTTGCGTTTCCTTTTTAAATAAAATATTGTCAATTACAAAATTAATGCTTATTATATATCGAAAAAGCCTGCTACTCAAACAATCTATTCCCATGGACATGTCCTCTAACACAGATAATATAATACTACGTACAGATGCCTCATCTCATACAAACAAACTGTACCCTCTAAACTCGGGCTATTTTGTTTCCTCTATTAGCTCACTAGATGGTGCTATGTGCGCGCTGACCTACAAAATTGCGCAGATACGCCATCTAGTGCCAAGTTGACGACCTTGAGAGCGCCTTTAATACTTATTTTATTGTTATTTGTTTGCTATTATTTGAATCTTTTCAAAAATCGTTACTACTATCCAAAAACATCGCTGTGTCAAGGGCCAAGTTTGATAAATATTACAACTATTAGATAATAGATGTCGCTACGTATGTGTGATATGTCACAAACAATATAACTATTAGACGATAGATAGCGCTGCAAATGATAACGAATGCTTAGACTCTACGTAGTGCCAGTGTTGTCACTAGATGTCATCACTAATTTAGAACAAAATTTCCGTACTAAGGAATGAGACCCCGTGCCTCTAAGTAATCAGATATCCTATAGTAACCTTTTTTATACAATTTCTGTTTTATAATTATTTTAAACTTGTCTAAAGGCAAGTTTTTAATATCAGTAGGGACCTTATTGTAATAGGGTAAAATTACCTTTAAAAGAATTACTAATTTTATGTAGTGGACTGACATAAGCAACCAACTTGTCTTTATTTCTAGTATAAAAATTTTGTATACCTATCACTGTGCTTCTGTTCTGAAAATTACTTATATTTCGTTATACATACACAAGATTGTCATAGATATATTGAGACATAAATGTCAGAATATTGATTTCTTTAAACTTTTCTATTGCATAACACATAGGTAGGTATTAAACCCAGTCAATGTCCAAGATGTGTCACTGTAGAGCCTTATAATTACAAGCCAAGGTTGCATCTGCATTATTGCATCAGCGCAACGTGTATAATCTGCAGAGCGAGCGTTCTCGCTGTTGGTAATATTGGTAAATGTTGTATTGTCTTCCATTAGACCCCACTTACTGTTTGGTCACGTCCGTCACGTTGGTACTCCGACACGCTTTCCAATAACACTTACTTTACTGGCTAGGTTACGGCCCCCGTAGCTCCGCACAGAATAGTGAATTATTGTGAAAATATACCTTGCCGATAGAATAGAATAGCATAATAATTTAATAATAATACGACTTCATAAGTCTGATTCAATTTTATTAATGTTTATATTAAGTGTAGGACAGTCAAATAAGGGTCGGGCCACACTTATCGACAGCGATCGACGGTTAACCTATACAAAACGCGCATTTAGTATGGCAATCCTTTCAAAACCTTGGGCAAACCGTCGATCGCCGACGATAAGTGTGGCCCGACCCTAAATAAGTAGAGCTGAGTCCTGGCCAGTCACTAGTGATAATAAAAATATAAGATATTTATCGATATGCGAGCATATATTCAATACAAATCTCTTAAATACGATTTTATTATTATCCCTTAATTACTTGTGTAACTATAAATGTTAAACAAGCAAACTTGAAAAAACAGTCATTACTTTCGATCACCGCACCCCTGTAGCTCAATCAATCAATCAGCCTATGCTGTAGCTCAAATTCTTTCAAATCGAAAATTTTTTTAGAGGAAAAGTATTGATATTAATGAGCCTTGAAAAGTCTAATCGAGACACTATTAACGCGTCTTAAATTCGTTTATTTGATATCAGCTCATCTAAGAATGTAGAGTAGTCTACTCAACCAGTATGCCATGGCTGTGCAAATTCTCTCTGATACAAACAGGAAAAGAACGGTATTTTACATTTACAAATCCTATATATATATGCGAATGCGATATACTACATAATTAGGTGTCTAGACTGCGTGAGACTGGGTCAACAGGACAATGTGAATTCAATCAGTGACTCTGGCCTAATGGGCGACTGCATACAGAACATTATGCTAAAAGCGAATTTATGTAGGTAAATCCCATAAATTTGTATTACGTGTTAAATCAATGACCCCGAAAAATATACTCAAAAACATTTTCGAAACTTATAAAAAAATCATAAACATCTAATTTTTTTGTAAAAAAAAAAATCTTTCATATTTTTTAAGTTTTTTTATGTGTATGTGTGTGTGTGAACAAAGATAGTAAAAAATTAGGCAACCTTTAGACGAATATAATGACTGGACGAGTTAATGGACGAATTGTGCACAAAAAAAATACATATCTTGCAACTTACAACTAATTTACAACTCGTCTCTAGTGCCGGCTGACAAAATTATATTAGATTATGTGATATTAAACGACTCATTCATAAAATATTTTGAACTGAGATTAGATTACGATGATGGCAAGATAAGCGATGACACCGAGCAGTTATTTTCAAACCATTGTGGTGTGAATAAATCTCGGAACAGGAGTAACTAGAACGGTTGCGCAAAATTAGATTTGACAGGAGATTTTTTACAATCCTATTTAGTATCTTCTTACATACAATGACATTAAGTATTTAAGGAAAGTTAAAATGGGATAGAGAAGAGAAGACTGCTTTAAAGAAAACATAGTTGCTAACACTGCTATTTAATTTTCAGCTATTGAAAAAATCGTTTTACCTAATTTTTACCTTATTTATCACTAGCTTTCCGCCCGCAGTTTCACCCAGGTTTAATGAGTTATCCCGTAGGAATGAAGTGTTTTCCCGCGGTAAAAAGTAGCCTATGTCCTATTCCAGGACCTAACCTATATGTGTGCCAAGTTTCATCCCGATCCGTCCAGTGGTTCAAGCGTGATACGGCAACAAACATCCAAACTTTCGCATTTATAATACTCGTATTAGTAGGATTCATTAGGGTAAACAAAAGTTGACCATTTAACCATTTAACATAAACTAACCTTCAGTGAAGTTGTTTTAATTTCAGGGTGGTTTTTAGGTTTTTTCAAGACATTTTGACTAGTATTTTGATCACTTTTATTACATTTTAGGTAATATAATAATAACCTTTTACACTTTATTTGCTCCTCGTTACATTTAAGTTTGCAAAACTGTTGGTTAACTACTTAAGAGTTACTTACTTAACTAAAAGTTATAATGTATAACTTTCCTTAGTTGAAGGGCTTGCGTGCCAGTGGCGTAGCGTTCGTTGACGAGCACACAGCTAAACGTTGGAAAGTAGGAAGTCTTCATCTGCTCAATCTTTGGTTAGCAGATCTTTATTGTTGGTAGTACCTGTTGCTTACGTTTTTACCGCACAAATCCATTGAAGTAATTCTGTACTAAAGTTAATAAAAATAGTTTGGAAAATACCGTAGTGTACCGGTTTGGAATTTTCCCGCTACCTGCATGAGAAGATGGGTTCGAATCCTGCCACGTACTAATATGTTTTCGATGTTATTTTATTATGCACGTTTATTCAACTCGCTTATGTGTTTAATGGCAAAATACGGTAGAATAATAATCATTATCATCATCTCAGCCGGAAGACGTCCAATGCTTAATGTAGGCCTCCCATAAAATCCGTAATTTATCCGTATATATATAAAATAAAAAACTGGCTGACTTATAGATCAACGAAGACCCGAAACTATGAGTCCACCAGACCAAAAACATGACACTTTAACTGTAGAATGGTTTATGACGTATGCAGAAACTGAGAAGGGTGTATGGGAATTACTCCCAAGGGAGAAAAGAGGGGGTTGATGTCAAAACAAAAATCACGCGTACAAAGTCGCGGGCGGAATGTTAGTATTACATCGTATTTTTTAATATTTCTTTGGTTAGGAATTTTAGAATAGACCAGAGATAGCAATCGCAGCAATATGCCTCGTAAGCCGTGAGACTTAGACACAATAGCTCTTTGTCAAATAATCTTACGATCACCTAGAGTAAATATCTTGTTTTTGTATCTTGAATTTCTATTGCGCTACTACGAACTTACGCTCACGCTACGTAACGTCGTCTACCCTATAAAAACTATGCTGTTTTAGTCGATTACTGAAGTATAAAAAAAAAAGTTTTACTTATATTTAATGAAACATGCGTTTTCGTAGTTGAACACACAATTGATTTTAAACTTTGATACAATTTATGTCAGTATCGTTAGAGATGCAAAATAAATATGATATTATAAGGATCTTATTACATCACTTAGATCCGTCATTACATTTTTTTGGGTGAGTTCATTAACACAATGGCGGAATCTGTGGAGAAGAGCTGCCAGCGGCTACGCCCGCTTTATTTTTGAATTTTCCCGTGGTAAAGTAGCCTATGTTACTCAAGTATAATTTAGCTTTCTAATGGTGAAAGAGTTTTAAAAATCGGTTCAGTAGTTTTTGAGTTTATTCGCTACAAACATACAAAAATACAAAGGTTTCCTCTATAATATTCGTATAGATTAATTTATTATAGGATTACTACTTAAATATCTTTTTGTTTAAAAACTTCTACAAAAAATAAAGCTTTAAACGTAAATTCAATTAATGCCAACTCATTATATAATCTGATTATCAGACTAGATTTACAATAGCGCAATATTAATTTATTAGTCAGTGGTTGTAAAACTTGGCTTTATTACTTTACTCTAGATTCTTCAGTAAACATCGCAGTAAACAACTAAGTAGATCCATTTGTCCTTCAACACAAAATTCATAATCTACTAATGTTTCTAGCTTTTTATTCACCTTTGTTCTCATTTTCCACAGATCAGCTGCCAGGTACATACAAGTAAAATGGAAAGAAGTGCGAGTGGGGGACCTAGTGCATTTATCGAACAACGAAGCGGTGCCAGCCGACATGGTGCTGCTGCATTCTGCCAACCAGCTGGGGATCTGCTACCTCGACACCTGCAACCTGGACGGGGAGACCAACCTCAAGCAGAGGATGGTTGCGGCAGGTTTCAGAGATAAGGTAAACTACTACCACTTTGCCTTCTTGCTGCATGTAGGTGACATGGCACGTATATGACGATGGGTTGGGCATGTTGTGCACCTCTCCGCCTACACCGTTCCGTTGGAAACGAACATGTGGTTCTTGATTCAGACAAATAAGCCTGAAGTCTTTTATACTGATGCGCAAGAAGTAGATTTTCGGAAGTTTGATTAAAAAGACTAGGAAGGGAAACTCTTTCTCGTCAGAACATAGAACGCTAGCTATATTTACAGGACAGGTAGCAGAAAATTCTTACTTTAAAAGTTGTTGTATGTGAGATGCAAGATAAAGTCCTGTTCAAAATCAATAAAAAAATTACTTCATTTAAAAATATTTAATATTAATAATTCGTGATCACTGATCAAAATAAATTTTGTATGGTGATTTTCAACAAAGAAGTAAAAATATTTTTTTTTTTTCATCTCTTTACCAACTAACTACCAACTTAACAACTAAATCGAAATTGCTTTTAAAAATTCTTTGAGAATATGAAGAGCTTATTACTAAAATTGCAGCTGAAATATTAATTGAATGTCCCCTTACTAATAAGCGCTTAGAATGTAGGTCACTGTAACATTGAGGTAGGTCAGGCAGGTCAAGGATTGTGATCTGGCGGCGGCGGCGGCGGCGCCCCGTGCTTGCAGGACCAAAGTAAAATTATGGGAAAAGGCTACTGCAAGCGTTTACGTAGATTTCTAATCATAAACGGCCCGTTACAGTCCACTGCTGGACTATGAGCCTCCTCCACTTAAGTGGCGGGTTTTTCCATAATCTCCACGCTTGGCAGGCGGGTTGGAGATCGCGGATTAAAAGGTTACTGTATCAGAGAGCGCTGCTGCCCGTTCCCTGTTCAATGTGTAGTCCCTAAGTCGCCTCTTACGACACCCACGGGAAGAGTAGGGGTTGGTGACAAATGTATTCTACTCTGCCGTCACCACACGATTTCTAATAATCTGGGTTTTTATAGAAACCAAAATAACATTTTAAATTCTCGCGGTTTAATAGAAACCGCCTGGGTGCTTATACTTGGGTTACTATAGGATGAGCTCTGAAAGATTTAAATTTAATATTTTTTTTAAATATTATTTCGTTTATTTATTAATTATTAAGTAAAATTACATACTGTTTAATGATAAAATAAGAGGTGAAGTTACTTTCTTTTAATATTTTAGCTATTATAGTTTTTAAACTGAATATTGTTAATAAAAGTTGTTAACGTCGCGTCGTATGAAAAATTTTGAATTTGTCAGAACCACGTCAGAACCCATCCTATAATAACCCAACTGTAGAAAGTTTATTGTAGGCAAAAAATTGGACTGACTAGTACTAGTGAATAATTCATTTACCCTAATGAAACTACACAACAGCCAGCTTACTTTCTAATTGGTTTCAATTTCGACAATCGTTTAGTTTTAATTGACTAAATTGGATTGTACGTATATCCAAATCACACTATCATATCACACTTCACACTAATATTATAAATGTGAAAATATATTTGGATGTTTGTTCCGCCTAAAGTACTCAACTGATTTAGATGAAATTTTCAATACAGATATTTTTTAACACATAGGATACTTTTTACGGGAAAAAGTCTTATTCCCACGGGAAAATCATACAAAACGCGAGCGTAGCCGCGGGCGGACCGCTAGTAATCATAAAATCTTCAAGAACTATTTTACTGATCGTTTTTCGATCAAGTCACGCACGTTAGGAAACTATGGATATTACACACTATTTATTTGTAATATATGTAATTTTAGGTCAATGTGCCTATTTTTACCGCTATGGTTAAAAATGTTTACGTACTACTTGTACCATAATATTCACATTAGAACAATTAATTTCAAAATGAAAACACTACAAATAAATAAAAAAAGCTTTGTTAAATAATTGTTATGAAATAATGAACTAAATATTTCAAAATAAAATTTATGTTTGTAAATACATAAACAAGATAAAGGCAAAAAATAAAATGTTTTCTAACATAAATTGATTTAAGTACATCTCTTTTAAAAATGTAGGCACAAATGGTGTACAAATACTTTTCCGTTCTGATAATCGATAGTCTATATTTTAGGTGTCAATTGACACTAGAGATGGGTTTTTAATTAAATGCCTGTGATGAAGAATATTCTTTTTTTTGGTATTTTTTGTAACACATTGTATAGACTACTTCATAATGTTTATTTGTAGAAATGAATGTTTTATATAATATTGCAAATATTATATTTTGCTGTAAGCTCCATTAAGCTATTAACCTGGTTTTGAATAGAATAATTGCGCATCCGCATAATGAGCTCTGATGATTTTCGGCAATTTTCCATCTCATTGTAAATAAACCTCGAAAAATCAGAGCGTGAGAGACTTTCACTGATATTTATCATAATTGTATGAACTAAAGGGCCTTGCATAAAGATTTACTCTAAAACCAACATTATCTTTCGGTTTGCTTGCGCAATCTATAATTGTGCACTTATGAAACAATATTTTGTGTTTTCCTTTATTTTGAAACGGATGAATTCTGTACTAAACACATCAGAACAAATTATTATCCTAGTATGATGTCGCTAGAGTACAAAAACAACTTTGCCGCTCTGAAGTTGGGCACTAAACAGGCCTTGTTCAATAATGTTCAAGCTTCCACACTGCACCATATCGCGTTAAGATAACGGCAAAGTTAAAGATAAATATAAAATAATTTTTAGATCTACCTAACTGTTATTTTATCCCTTGTTCCAGTATTTAGACTTCAGTCCTGAGAAATTCAAAAGCTCAATAGAAGTTGAGAGGCCATCGACGAAGATATACCGATTCAACGGCACGATCGCACACCCGAACGGTACCAGGGTCTCCCTCAGTTCAGACAACCTGCTCCTTCGAGACTGCACCATCAAAAACACAGACTTTGTCGAAGGACTCGTCGTCTACGCCGGACACGAGACCAAAGCCATGCTTAACAACGGCGGCCCGAGGTACAAAGCAACGAAGCTAGAAAGAAAGATGAACACAGACATAATATGGTGCGTTTTAGTACTGCTGTTTCTGTGCTGCTCTGGAGCCATCGGCTGCAAAATATGGCTAGATCAATACGTTCCTATTCTTATCACTCCGAACTTCCTCCTGCCGTCGCTGCTGACATCACCCGCATTAGAAAGTCTGATGATATTCTGGACATACATCATCATCTTACAAGTAATGATCCCAGTTTCTTTATACGTGACGATAGAAATGACGAAGCTGTTGCAAGTCTACCATATACACCAGGATGTCGAAATGTACGATCCGAAGACGAATTCGAGGACGGAGTGTCGCGCGTTGAATATCACTGAGGAGTTGGGGCAGATAAACTACTTGTTCACGGATAAGACGGGGACGCTCACGGAGAACAAGATGGTGTTCAAGAGGTGTACGGTGGGGGGGGTGGATTACGACCACCCCCCGGGACCCCCGGCCGAGCCCAACGAGAGTCTACCTCCGCTCGTGTCGCCCATCACTAAAGTGTCGCCGAACAGGAGGATGCTGCAGCATGTCGTCGACAGCAATGAAGCTCTACACACGCAGAAGGTAAAACTCTTCCTTATTCAATTAGACTTCAAAGGGTCCATTTTCGTTTCATTTTACTTTTTTTCATCTCAACTCCATTTTGTGAAAATCCTGCCTATAAGGTTTTAATATAAACATTTAATTTTACTGTTTTCTGTACGTGCAAAGTAATTTCACCTAATCATTACATCACCGAATCAAAAAAGGTGATAAAGACCTGTTTTTTATGCACTTGCTTTACGACCTATTAAATTTGATAAAGACTGTATTCGGTTAAAAATACTAAGTATGAAATTGTTATCAGTTGCTTACCAATTTATCGTCGTCGTCGTTCTGAAAATCTATCGTCTGTACTTTAAGCCAATTTCTCTAAAAGTTTTTCAATTTAACTAAAACTTTTCTTCTAAAAGTTAGATTGCCTGTTCTCACGGGATAAATATAAGTACCTGCAATATTTACGTTAGAATGGATTTTATTTTTCAATTCTATTGACCCATATATTTAGTTATAAATTTTAAACATTGAAGATTTAATTAATTATAATCTATTCAAATCTTCCGCTGTAAAGTGACGTCAAGATAAGGTAATATTCCACATGAGTTGGTATTTTCCTATTCTTAAGGAGTATGATCTGGCAAGTACCTATTAAACCAGATGACGCACTAAGCTTTAGATTTACCACAGACTTGATTGCGTAGACTTTGCAAGTCGCGAAACTTTCCATGAAAAAGAAACTACAAATTATAAATATACGAGTAAAATATATTTGGATGTTTGGATGCTTGTTCCGCTTTTACGCCTAAACTACTGAACGGATTTAAATGAAATTTGGATTGGAGATAGTTTGTACCCTGGACTAACACATAGGATACTTTTACTTACTAGTGCGAGCGTAGCCGCGGGCGGATAGTATCAAGCCTGCGTCGACGCCGCAATACATTTCATACACAAATAGCGAAAAATTAACTAATAACTAAAATATAAGATTAAATCTGCTTTGTTATTTATCAATAATAAAATTAAGAGGGAAGAATAGCTTCGCGATCCTAACGAAATATGTATTTAGGAAAACATTTGCTATCGCTTGTGCACTCATGCGACCCCCAATCGTGCGATAGAGAGCGTTTCAGCTCGCGACTGACAATAGGTATTTTTCTTGATAAAATTCCCATTTCGGGAGAAAACGGTTTCCACTAACTAAATTTCAACAAATCACTTTAATTTTGATGTCGATCGTTTCAGCACAATATATTCTAGGTTTATAGGTTTCGCTTTTAAAAAAAAAATACATTGTTTTTGTTCAATAAACGGCTTAATTCGACACAGTTTTAATCACAAAAATTACGTTGCTTGAGGTGCCTATAAGTTTGAATCTATAGCAAATTTTGAAAAAAAGAAAAGCTATAAACCTAGTCATTCATTGTGTCAATAACATACTAAAAAATCATGGAGATTGGAAAATATTTAGAAGTGGGAAAACGTTTTCTCTTTTTGTATGGACGAGACGTGCTATTCTTCCCTCTTAATCGTTAAAATAAGCCGCAGTCTTCGCATTGGGAAGTCTTTGAATGCACCTAATCCGTAAATACTTACTGCTAACGCGTAACTGAGGTTTTAAGTCGCTTACCACTTACCGCTAACGTTAATGACGCATTATCCACTTAACAGAAGCTTAAGATTCAAGAAAATATTTTAATAATCGCCAGAAAAAACAATAACGTCCTTAAGACAATCATAACAGGCTTTTCTTCAAAACTTAATCTTCTTAAATATCCACACCTATTAAATGTCTTTAAATTAAACATTCACTACAGTATAGTGAACTGTAAGAATAGGTGCATATGTGAAAAATATTATCTAGGTGTTAGTAGGCGATATGTTATAAGTACTCGTATGTATGTATGTATGTATAGGTAGGTACTACACTATATACGTACAATAAAAGAAAAGTAGAACAAAAATATAAAGTAGGAGAGTCGAAATGGTAACCCTATTGCTACTCGTATGAAAAACCAAACTAAAAACCAATCTGAAACCATAGCAACCAAAATATTGTGTACAGTCAGGGAAAGCTCTAGCCCTCTGTAGGGAGGGACATATATGGGCTGATGATAACAACAAAGAACTTCAACATCATCAACAGCTCATATACGTCCCCGCCGAGGGGCTTGAGCCTACCCTGAATTAAGCCGATTAGGCCCTAGTCGACCACTATGGCCCAGTACGGGTTGGTTGACTTCACACACAACCTTTGAATTTCCTCGCAGAAAAGTTGAAATTTATTTTTTTGTGCGAGCAGGTCCGCGAGTTCCTGCTGATCCTAGCCCTGTGCAACACCGTGGTGGTGTCGCAACCGCACGTGGACAGCATGGCCGTGAGCGGCTCCCACCACCTGAACAACAGGGGGCCACGGCAAAACGGCACCATGCGCTCCAACGACAAGTTAGTACCGTCAAACCAGTATAAGTTGAACCCCCCGTCGTCGCGTGTCCACGCGGGTGAATTTACATTAAAAGCACACCGGAATTTTTTACAGAAAACTTTAAATTAAGTTAAATAGGTTTAACATTAAATTAAACAAAACATTCATAAAATCACGGCCTGCATTTTTGTCCCCGCGAAGGGGACTTTGGGGTTAAACTTCCGCTGAGCCAAATGGAACATTTTTTTCTGATATCTATAGGTATATTCGTATATTTTATCATCAGATACTCTCGCCTAACTGAATCTCGATCGACGACTCCCTCGCCGCCCCCCACTACGACGTCCCCGCTGCGCTTGCGACTGTCCTTCCTGCCGTTCGGGAAAGACAAGGAAGAACAAACATCAGAAGCCAGCACTTCCAGCGAACATCAGGTGAGAAAAAGATTGCCATATTTGTACAATCTCGCATGAATTAAAGAAAGGTCCTAACCATGCATGCATGATTCATGTGTTATCATCGCAACCGAAAACGTCCACTTATTAATACTGGTCTAAAATGTCGTCCCAGAGCCGATCGAATATTGGAACAATTATTACCTAGTAATAATTGTTTATTACCTAGTGTACCCATAATTTTATAGCACACCATAACTTATTCCATCTAATACATTTAGGTCTTTATGATTATAACTAGTCATTAAAATCGTTACCTGTCTCCCGATATCATTTAATTAATAAAATGTTGTTTATAGCGATTGTAATAGATAAGCGGATAAAATAACCATTATTGGTTATTGTATAAATGTTATATTTACATGTATTGTGTGTTCATATATATTTTAACTATGTATATTTTTATATATATTATATACTTATGTTTAGTAATTATATATTATATTATAGTATTTACATATTACATTAGTATTATATTTTGTCATTTTATAATAAGAAGCTGATTTTACAACTAGTCAACAATAGGATTTTAGAATTAGAAATCGCATTCCAGATCATCAGATTCGAAGCGGAGAGTCCTGACGAGTTGGCGCTGGCTGAGGCAGCTCTCGCGTACGGCTACGAGCTGAGGAGCCGCTCGCCGGAGGAGGTGGAGCTGGGCGTCCGCGGGGAGCTCACCAAGATCAAAGTGCTGCGGGTACAGGCCTTCGACTCCGTCAGGAAATGCATGTCCATCGCGCTCCGGACTAGCTCTGGACAGGTAAGCGGATTATTTTATTTTACCCATCGTGAATTAACAGAGAAGCGTCAGATTTGTTTTAAATACAGTTGAATTTTCTTATCTAGTGGGCTGTATGGTCATGTCTGACCTAACAAAGACTGGTTGACAGTTCTTCAAAATAGTTTGGTGGGCGTCCATTAATAACGTGAGGCGTTCAGGAGGGGAGGGGGTTGAGCTAAATCTCACGACATCTCACCAAGGGAGGGGGGGGGGGTCCGGAACATCCTCAAAAACGCCTCACGTAATGGACGCCCCCTAGTACTTAAGAACCGCGAAGAATCACAGTGAATTTTATTGAAACCTTCATTCCTTTGTAAAGTCAGATCCTCTTTGTGATTTCTCCGATTCTTAGACCGTGCATTCCTCCTGGCTTGAGAATAAGGCTATCCCGTATCGTCCCCTATGTGTTATTAACTAGGCGACTTTGGGGCTTAAGTATTCCCACAAAAAGTACGCGTTACCATATACGAGTATAGTTCTAATTTAGTACTTTTGGTATCATACTTAGAGAGTCGGCTCACAAAAATAGTTCAGGAATGTAACAAAAATCAGGTTACTATATTAATGTCTCCTACGCAAGCAACCGAGGTCAATGCGCGCATATGCATTGCTGTTTATTTTTAGTCTTGTAATTTTATCATCAACCAGAAAATTCATCACTAATTCCCATACTATTTTCAGGTTGTGCTATACGTGAAAGGAGCAGACGCGAATGTCCTAGGCGCTTTAGCCCCGATGCGAGCAGGATCAGCCGAAGCGGCCGCTTATGAAAGAACCAAGTCTCTATTGCTGGAGTACTCACGGGCGGGTCTACGAACACTGGTCATGGCTAAACGGACCATGCAACCGGCGCTGTGGGAGGAATGGGTCGCCAGTAATACCAGAGCCTGTGAGATTGGTGAAGGTATGTACCCAGTTTAATTTAAACTAGAACTATGTGAGTCTACGTACAATAGTCACCGCTCAACAAACCATGTAACGTTATTTATTACACTGCCTATTTAGTAGCCACAGTCTGAGCTGCAATTGTAGTTCAATTTGCCATCAATTAGCTTCTCTAAGAATAATAATATTAATTAGCTATATAATATTAATAAGTCGTTCCTCTTAAATTCATTCCGTAGTTGCTGTACACAGGCGCGCCGCGGGTTGAATATAGTACGACACAAAAGAGTAGGCAAAAAAGAGGGCGCTGTACGGAATTAATAGGCTTACATACGTAAAGCAATTTGTAGATGGCGCCACCGTGTAAGGTAGTATAAATTACCCGCACCGGCAACATTGCACTCGAAGCCATAAACCAGTATTAAAAATAGTTGACAAGGGCGATTTTTACGCCTAGGGCGCTATTTTGAATCCAGAGCGGAGCGAAGGATTCTAGAGTAGAATCTTAAGCGCGACGAGGGATTCTAAAGTTGAACCCGAGTGCAGTGAGGGATTCAAAGTATTTCGCCTGAGGATAAAATATTTGCGACCGAGTTATACATTCTACTTTTCATCCCCTTTATATGAAACGTTATTATAGAACTCTATTAGCTACAACGCATGAATACTTTAATTAAAATATTCGACTGTTAAAATTAAAACTAGTGGCTTTGTGAGCTGTAGACCTCGCGAGTCTGTATGTCTCTTTATATTTATTTTTGTTTTTTCTCCACTAAGATCGCCGACCCCTTGAGATTTATTTAACATTTTATTTTATATTTTATAATATTTTTCAATTTAATTAATTGAGAAATGTGACCTGTAGAGGAAAACAGTTTCAGCGGTAGACCTTGTTAGCTGGCAACCCCCATAATTCCGTCGAAAAAATAAGATTAATTTATCGAACCTGCTCACAAAATTTCACGAGAATCGGTTCAGAAACGCGACCTGTAGAGTGGAACAAACAGACAGATGGACAGACAGGCAGACATACAAAAGCAATTTTGGCCAAGCTGAAACAGAGACGCTTCGCTCGCTCGGTCAACAATACAACAAACTTATAATGCACCATTAAAGATCCGTCATATTGATTCGTCATAGCGTTTTCTTTTTTATTTGGCTGAACGGCACCATCTTACGGGCCAGTTTTTTTTTCATACTAAATTTTGCATTCGATATTCTGTAGTCGCAGCATTATAAGCAAATATTCACGTTCCAAATCCAAATCACTTTCCCGCCCGTGGGCTTCTAAGACCTACTTTGGGCGCACTGCACATGCCAATCGTCACTTTTCGAATAGATGGGAAGAATAATATAAATTGTCATTTATGTCACGTTCATGTGGCGCCTCTGGCGGGAGAAAAAGGCAGTAAGATTTTTTATTGGCAGCACTATTGATTTTTAAGCCAATCATTGTCACATCTGTTGGTTGTTTACAATCCGGTTTATCTGGAGTTGCTAAATATACGGGCTTACTTCGGAGACTGTGCGCAAAGAAAGTTTACGTACAGAAAGGTTTTTAAAAATCAAAAGACACGTGTTTTTTCGATATGATATTTGTTTTTTGCGGGAGATAAACTAATAGTTCGCAAAAAAAACCATATGATTCTTTTTCGTGAAATGTGTTCTATTAACGATACTGATAGCATGGAAAAAATATGCGCACTGTCTCCGAGTATAATATTGTTAATTTTGTAAATTCGTAACCCTGTATAATTTTGTTCCATCATTATTTATATTTGAGGAGGTTCTTTTCAAATGTTGACTATTCCACTTTTTTGTTTTTGCACAATTTGAGAAAATTGTTTTTTACGTATGCAGCTAAGAATTTAATGAGAAATTTTATTGTATTATTATAGACGACTAGACTACTCATTGGTTCGTATAAGTTACAAAAATTTAGCAATGATATATTTTGAATAAATCCAAAATTTGAAATGTAATAATCAAGTTCTGACGCGGTGGCGCTGGAATAGTCAAGTTTTGTTACAATACTACAGCAATAATTACGTTTTTTACTAACTAAAAAGTTAAGCGATAAAACATATTTTGTTTACAATTTCTACTGAAATAATAAAATACCTTCTGGATTAATTATATTTTATTCCAAAAATTTTTGTTTGAAGTTGGTAATGTCATTTCGTAATGGAATAATCAAGAATAATTAACTTTTGACAAAAGCATGCGTTTTAATCATTCTTTTTCTAGTGTAATGATCCAGTTTTGACCAATTTTTGTTTATGCAGCGTGTAAAATTCAATGTTACCAATCGAAAAAAAAAAATATTTTTCAGAAGTGGAATAGTCAACATTTGAAAAGTTCTCCTCATTTATTCTTTCGCGTCGTATATCCTCCACCACCTTCACCGAGCACTCATAAATCGTTACGGGGGACTATTAATCTTTGGGTTATTGTTAAAGGTCGTGACAAACGTATCCGCGAATCCCTGGCGCGGCTAGAGAGTTGCCTGACGCTGGTAGGCGCTACCGGGGTGGAAGACCGGCTACAGGAGAATGTGCCCAAGACTATCAAGGCCTTGCTGGACGCTGGCATCGTCGTTTGGGTGCTCACAGGTATTGGTAACACCGATGATATACAAACGTATCCTTGCCTTTCCGTTTCGGATAAATTGAAAAAACAACAAAAAACGTATCCGCAAGTCTCTCGCGCGGTTTTTGAGTTGCCTGACGCTAGTGGGGTCGAGGGCCGGCGGCAGGAGCACGTGCCCAAGACCATCAGGGCCATGTTGGACGCCGGCACCGTCGTGTGGGTGCTCACAGGTATTGATATACGCCAGTGCGATTAAAATGAGAATACAAGTAGGACTAGGCGGTCGCAAAATTTTCATACGAGAATCGCGCGAATTTAGCCGAAAAAATAATAATTTTATGGTGTAAAAGTGTCTAGGAAAAAACCTATTTACATTATGTATACGTGTAAACCAAGACTGTGCCACAAATCAAACTCAAAATTTAGTTCATAATTCATTTATTCAGCAATATTACAACATAACGGTATAATTCTGATTTTGATTCTTTTGTTTTTTATTTGAAGTTTCTGTTTTGACAAAAAAAAAACTGATTTGATCGATGATCAGTTGATCAGATTGATTTGTCACTATTATAGAAACTCAACCAATGAGTTCCGATGTTCCGGAAATAAATCTCTAAATAGCTTTTCCCTCAGTAGCCTTGTACGACACCCATAACAAAATAGATTAGTTTAATTCTTATGGCGGAAACTACATCGCTTACGCGGAATTCCAAATACGTTTTTCTGTTTAAAAAAATGGATTCTGTAATAGTCAACATCAATAAAAAAAGAAGAATAGTTAATTTAGGATTATGTTGTTTTTTTCAGGTGACAAACCCGAAACGGCAGTGAACATCGCGTATTCAGCGGCGTTGTTCTCACAGAGCGACCGTCTTTTATACCTCATGTCTAGAGACAAGGTTAGTTTGCAAAATTCTATACATTTGATACAGATACACATAACATATACTTTTTGTGAAGTTCCAAATCTATCTTCGCTTCGTAACAAAAATCGACTACGTACTTTTTAAATAAACAAAATCAAAAATATTTTTTTGTGCTTATTTTAAAAACATATACTTGTTGGCGCTCACTCAGTTAGTGGCATGTTACATGGACATGGCTGTCTTTTGGGTATTTTTTATTCAATTTATCAGCCTATTGCAGTCCACTGCTCGAAGATCTCTCCAAGGGCATTTTTATTGATATAAGATAATTATTATAATAATTAAATAAAAGTAAATAAATAAACATTTTATTTTCAAAACTTACTGTGCTAAAATTTCTTCCTCTGCCAAACTACAATAATAGTTTGTAGGCTGCAAGAATTGCTCCCTTTAATTTAGTAAATTATTATCAGTAACTATTGTATCATTACTAACTGTTTTTTTATACAATTTTGTTAGGTATAGTATTTAATGATTTATGATGTCAATCACCTGTTATTTTATTATCTTGTCTTTTTATATTTTATTTCTATAAACAAACAAACAGCTGCATACATAAATTGCTTAACTTATCAATGTTTTTAAATGTTCGTCTCAGTGCCAGTCACTGTAGTTCTCACTCTAATAAAAAACTTTTGTCGCAGGACCACGCAGAATCCACGATAAAGATGTACCTAGAAGACGGCGTATCGTCGTCGACCGGGCGCGGCCTCGTGGTCGACGGTCGAACGTTGACCTACATCCTCGACCGGCGCTCCGGCCTGGTCGCGCCCTTCCTGTCCCTAGCGCGCCGCTGCAGCGCCGTCCTCTGCTGCAGAGCCACGCCGCTGCAGAAGGCTTACATCGTCAAGGTACACACACGCACACACACACAAACACACATACACACACACACATCCTCGACCGGCGCTCCGGCCTGGTCGCGCCCTTCCTGTCCCTAGCGCGCCGCTGCAGCGCCGTCCTCTGCTGCAGAGCCACGCCGCTGCAGAAGGCTTACATCGTCAAGGTACACACACGCACACACACACAAACACACATACACACACACACATCCTCGACCGGCGCTCCGGCCTGGTCGCGCCCTTCCTGTCCCTAGCGCGCCGCTGCAGCGCCGTCCTCTGCTGCAGAGCCACGCCGCTGCAGAAGGCTTACATCGTCAAGGTACACACACGCACACACACACAAACACACATACACACACACACATCCTCGACCGGCGCTCCGGCCTGGTCGCGCCCTTCCTGTCCCTAGCGCGCCGCTGCAGCGCCGTCCTCTGCTGCAGAGCCACGCCGCTGCAGAAGGCTTACATCGTCAAGGTACACACACGCACACACACACAAACACACATACACACACACACATCCTCGACCGGCGCTCCGGCCTGGTCGCGCCCTTCCTGTCCCTAGCGCGCCGCTGCAGCGCCGTCCTCTGCTGCAGAGCCACGCCGCTGCAGAAGGCTTACATCGTCAAGGTACACACACGCACACACACACAAACACACATACACACACACACATCCTCGACCGGCGCTCCGGCCTGGTCGCGCCCTTCCTGTCCCTAGCGCGCCGCTGCAGCGCCGTCCTCTGCTGCAGAGCCACGCCGCTGCAGAAGGCTTACATCGTCAAGGTACACACACGCACACACACACAAACACACATACACACACACACATCCTCGACCGGCGCTCCGGCCTGGTCGCGCCCTTCCTGTCCCTAGCGCGCCGCTGCAGCGCCGTCCTCTGCTGCAGAGCCACGCCGCTGCAGAAGGCTTACATCGTCAAGGTACACACACGCACACACACACAAACACACATACACACACACACATCCTCGACCGGCGCTCCGGCCTGGTCGCGCCCTTCCTGTCCCTAGCGCGCCGCTGCAGCGCCGTCCTCTGCTGCAGAGCCACGCCGCTGCAGAAGGCTTACATCGTCAAGGTACTGTGGAGTTTGTATGCTCTGTGTGCAAACTCCGCGATATTTATTTCTTTTGAATTGATTCTTTTTAGTTGTTACTGGCACTCGAGAGTCGAGAGTTGCCTGATTTTGGCGAAAAAGCTTAGAATAGGGTGGAGTCAAGAAAATGAAGAGCAGACGTGGATTTGTCAAATATGTTCTACGGTGAGCTACGTAAAGCTGCCCCACAGTACACACACACACACACACACACACACACACACACATATCCTCAAATTCAAATTCAATTCAATCATTTATTTGTAAGACCCTCGACCGGCGCTCCGGCCTGGTCGCGCCCTTCCTCTCCCTAGCGCGCCGCTGCAGCGCCGTCCTCTGCTGCAGAGCCACGCCGCCGCTGCAAAGGCTTACATCGTTAAGGTACACACACACACACACACACACATCCACGATTCAATATATACACATACCCTTCTAAACATCGCTTTCTAAATGATTTCTCCATATTTTTGAATCATTATCATTTGAAGTTTTGTCACTTTTGTTAGAGTTAGTGACTTGTAGATATTTAGGTGATTGATTGAAAAACAATACTGGATCACTTGCCCTTTGCGTGTGGCAGATGAGTGATATTATGATAATAATTTTAAAACTTCGTCATTTTGGATTCTGATGACTTTCAGTATTAGATAAGACTAGACTAGCGGTCCACCCGGGGTTACGCTCGCGTTATGTAAGATTTTCCCGTGGGAAAAGGACTGTTTCCCGTAAAAAGTATCCTATATGCTAATCCAGGTTACAAACTATCTCCATTCCAAATTTCATCCAAACCCGTTGAGTACTTAAAGCGTAAAGGCGGAACAAACATCCGAACATCTAAACATCCAAATCTTGTTTTGTTCCCAGGCAGTAAAAGAAGAGCTCAACGTGACCACTTTAGCGATAGGGGACGGTGCCAATGATGTGTCCATGATACAAACAGCTGACGTCGGAATCGGTAAGCTGCGTTACATCATTTTCATAGATATTGGTATCGATGCGGAATACGCCCAACTAAAATTAGTCCTGTCACTTTCTATCATTTTTAATTGAAAAGGGACCGAAGATCATCGGTTTTGTTTTTGTCTATGACTTCACGACTAACTGTCAAATTTAGTCTTGTTTTAGCGCCTACCAACACCATGACGAATAAAAAGCCACTAAAATTGACAGTTAGTCGTG
Source organism: Carpatolechia fugitivella (assembly GCA_951230895.1). Lineage (NCBI taxonomy): Eukaryota > Metazoa > Arthropoda > Insecta > Lepidoptera > Gelechiidae > Carpatolechia > Carpatolechia fugitivella. Next base: position 6,424,049 of record OX579653.1, on the reverse strand, counting down.
AAGTCATAGACAAAAACAATACCAATGATCTTCGGTCCCTTTTCAATTAAAAATGATAGAAAGTGACAGGACTAATTTTAGTTTAGTTGGGCGTAAGCCGAATCGACACCATTACCTACCAAAACAATATTATTTTATTAAGACTTAAAATCTTATGCAAATAAATTGAGAAGGAAATAGCACCGGGCGGAATCTTGTTCAAAGAATCAAATTAGTCTAAAAACCCGAGCTATTATGCCGCTAACCGTGTAAGAAGCAACAGGATAACATCTGATTTATCTGAATTTGGTCGCTGTCAATATCCCTTCGGCCATTTATAGAACCGGAGTTTCAGTACTGGTCCCATACGAGGCTTTTAATTAACTTGTGACTGCAGTATTTGAACTGATGTTCCGTCCAGGTCTATCGGGCCAGGAGGGTCGGCAGGCGGTGATGGCGTCGGACTTCGCGCTGCCGCGGTTCAAGTTCCTCGAGCGGCTGCTGCTGGTGCACGGCCACTGGTCCTACGACCGCCTCGCCAAGATGGTGCTCTACTTCTTTCTCAAGAACTCCGTGAGTACTATGCGTGGAGAATAAAGTGTACTTTTGTTGGCACCCCTCAACTTTTCGCACTCCCGCTATTTGGTCAATAATAAATAAAACTGGAACTTCAACATCAACGACCCGTTACAGTCCACTGCTGGACTATGCGCCTCCTCCACTTAAGTGTTTGGTTTTGCCATAATCTCCACGCTTGGCAGGCGGGTTGGAGATCGCAGATTAAAAGGTTACTGTATCAGAGAGCGCTGCTGCCCGTTCCCTGTTCAATGTGTAGTCCCTAAGTCGCCTCTTACGACACCCACAGAGTAGGGGTTGGTGACAAATGTATTCTACTCTGCCGTCACCACACAGCATTATGATTTAATCTAAAGATATATTGTAACAGTGTTTGTCGTGTGCAGACGTTCGTGTTCATGGTGTTCTGGTTCCAACTGTACTGCGGGTTCTCGACGGCGCTCATGATCGACCCCATGCACCTCATGCTCTACAACCTCATGTTCACCGCCTTCCCGCCGCTCGTCATCGGTGAGGCTAACTCTACTTTCAATAATACAGACTAAAAGGCGTCACAGACGGTTAAGATACGATATTATAGCATGAGGCAGCCAGCTCTCTCGTCGCCATTCACATTTTATGCAAAGCGGGGGTCAAACAAAATGGCGAATCAATAAGTGACCGGCCATTCTTGACCCCCCTTTGCACATAAAGTGAATGGCGACGAGAGAGCTGGCTTCGTCGTACTTTAATATCGTATCTTAACCGTCTGTGACGCCCCTTAAGAGCTTTTTTGGAATGACAAAAATAAAAATTTCTTCTTAACGTAGTCGACGATTGACCTATTCTGATTCGCGCAGTCGTGCTCTAAACATAAATTTAAGTTCGTTCTGTTCGTTCAGTTGGGAAATGACGATGAATGGATGACCTGAATTAAGGATATAGCTGTGAAATTAAGATTGTTTTTAAGTCTAGTTTGGGGAATCGACGCTGAAAATCGAGCTGTGAAAATGTAGTCATCTCCTATCCTTTTTTACTCGTTTTATTCTTTAAAAGGCGTAATTGACGAACTTAAATTAAGGAGCAGCGTAACTTCCCGAATTAGCACCAATATCATAATAAACTAGAGCCCAGTAAAGTTTAGCTCACCCCTTGAGAGAGGAGCGATGTGGGTGAATGGATGCAGTGATGTTAATCGCGCCGTTCGCAGGCGTGTACGACCGCGTGGCGCCGTCGTCGCTGCTGGTGGACCGCCCGGGCCTGTACTCGCACTCGCGGCGCGGCCTCACGTACCAGACGCACTCGTACTGGACCACGCTGCTTGAGTCCATCTACATCAGCATCGTCATCTTCTTCTTCAACTGCTTCAGCTTCTGGGACACCACCGTGGACCTGTACGTGTTCGGGATGTCCAACATGACGTGCTGCCTCTTCATTATGTTCATTTACGTGGCGCTCGAGACCAGGAGTTGGGTGAGTTGTTGCGCTGATTAACCTACTGTTTGTGTTTGTGGGGCTAAGTTATTTGCGGTCTAAAGTTTTAAAGTTCTATCAACGGCCCGTTACAGTCCACTGCTGGACTATGAGCCTCTTCCACTTAAGTGGAGGATTTTGCCGTAATCTCCACGCTTGGCAGGCGGTTTTTTTTTTATGGCTTCTGCTGATTTGCAATTTAGCCAGTGTCAAGTAATCAGCTTATCACGGTGGGTGGCAGGTGGGTTGGAGATCGCAGATTAAAATGTTACTGTATCAGAAAGCGCTGCTGCCCGTTCCCTGTTCAATGTGTAGTCCCTAAGTCGCCTCTTACGACACCCACGGGAAGAGTAGGGGGTTGGTGACAAAAGTATTCTACTCTGCCGTCACCACACGGCGGGAAGTAAAAGTAAAGTTCTATATGAGTTGATAAATTAATGTTTGATTAAATTATTTTAGTTCAGGAAGGTGCAGTGCAATAATGGTTAATATTATTTGAGGCAGCTCTAGACTAAATAATATTAATCCCATTTAAAGAAAGTTATGCCCTGCACCAGTGTCACATTTTGAGAATCAGTCGTTTTGCGAAATAAGCCTTTTTATTTTTATTATAATGTTGATCAAATTGTCTACGATGGCATGTTGTAAGTTTTTTAATGTGAGGCATTTTATTATGTTTTACTGGATTACATAATATTGTGCCGTTAAATCATCGACGTGACTGTGCTGCTGATGTTGTATACCTACACAAAATTATTAATGGCTTTGTTGATGCCCCAGCATTACTACACGATATCTCATTCAGGATCCCTCGTAGGCAGGAGCGTAATTGCCGTAAAAAATATCTATTTTCATTAGCAAAAAGTAGACGTTCTCATGTTACCAATAGTTTTATTGGGAGAGCATGTAAATCATACGATGATAAATTTGAAGATACTGATATCTTGAATAATTCTTTGCATTGCTTCAAAAAGAAACTACTTAGAAAGACAATTTAGTTTAGATTTTTTTACTTACCTGTATTTCTTGCCGTAACAGTAAATGTATTTAATAATTTAGGGAACTGTAGGTCTGTACTAAAACATAATTGTATCAGTATTTGTTAAATGACTGTTTGTTCCTAAATAAAATAAAATAAATAAATAAAATTACATGCAGCGTTTTTATAGGTTTCTTGTAAGTGTGTAGGGGTGTGTGTGAATAAGTATTAATAAAGTCACAAATTAACACACAAGCTTAACACATAACTACAATACTTTCTTTTTGGACTAAACCGTTGCAACGAGCGGTACACCGTACACTGTGTTTGGCAATTTAGCACAGATATTGTTACATAGCATGGTACAGGGGACTGACGGCGGATAAGAAAGGAATTGTTCACCTGTCCTTTTCGCACCCATTGGATGCATACCTACATATTTCTTCTTTCTATAAACTAAAGCTTAGTTATAATCATAATGTAACTGCTGCCGGCACATATATCGCTTCAAAGCTTTACGTTCTTTATCGCATAAAATAACTACTTTATTGTCAGCCAGAAGCAATGTAGGGTGACTATAAGTTATGAACAACCGATAAAAAAATAATATTTTTAAAATGTTTTATTTTTTTATATAAAAATAAAGTGTAAATACTCATTACTCACGCTAACATTTACTCACGTTAACTTAGTATACTAACAACACGTATTATACACAACATCACGCTTATATCCCGAAGGGGTGAGCTGAGCTTTACGTATTTTAGAATTATCATAATGCTGTACGAGAAATAATATTATTGATGAAACTAAACATTCTTACTAACAAATAAGTAAATTTAACTCTACTCAAAACTAATATTTTTTTAGCTAATAACTAAATATAACTTTAGTAAAAAGGTAAGGTTAGGTTCGGGTGTCCGACGAATACCAGAGTCCAAGGCCTCCTTTCCTATTTTGATGCAGCGCTACTTGCGGCGATAAATGGAACTAAAACTGTCAAAGCGGCGCGGCGTATCGGCGATGCGCCCGTTTGTATGTGGGCGTCACGTTACTAAGCCGCTTTGACGAACGCGAAGTGTTCATACAATGCGGCGTACTTTATTTAAGCCATATTGAAATCCGGCTGGACGAAAGGTAGCCGCATTTCAAAACAGCGACGTTTTTCAATCGGGCGCCCGGGCGCGCCTATTTGTAATACGGCGTGTTATACGATTTGGCTGCGACATATATATACGAGTATATAGTGATATTGATCGTTAAAATCTGTGTATGTCCCAATAGACGGTGATCCACCTGCTGGGACTCATCGGCTCGATGCTGTCGTTCTTCACGATAACGCTTGTGTACCAGTCCATACACCTGGAGTTCTTCGACATGACCGCCACCTTCCACGTGATTTTCCACGCAGTTACCGATCCTTCCTACTGGCTGATGCTCACACTCGTCATTGTAACTGCCCTCGCGCCTAGGTAAGCCTACTGTAACCTACCTTCGCGCCTAGGTAAGCCCATTGTAACTGCACTCGAGCCTAGGTAAGTCTACTGTAACCTATCTTCGCGCCTAGGTAAGCCCATTGTAACTGCACTCGAGCCTAGGTAAGCCTACTGTAACCTATCTTCGCGCCTAGGTAAGCCCATTGTAACTGCACTCGAGCCTAGGTAAGTCTACTGTAACCTACCTTCGCGCCTAGGTAAGCCCATTGTAACTGCACTCGAGCCTAGGTACTCGTAAGTCTACTGTAACCTACCTTCGCGCCTAGGTAGGCCCATTGTAACTGCACTCGAGCCTAGGTAAGTCTACTGTAACCTACCTTCGCGCCTAGGTAAGCCCATTGTAACTGCACTCGAGCCTAGGTAAGCCTACTGTAACCTACCTTCGCGCCTAGGTAAGCCCATTGTAACTGCACTCGAGCCTAGGTAAACCTACTGTAACCTACCTTCGCGCCTAGGTAAGCCCATTGTAACTGCACTCGAGCCTAGGTAAGTCTACTGTAACCTACCTTCGCGCCTAGGTAGGCCCATTGTAACTGCACTCGAGCCTAGGTAAGTCTACTGTAACCTACCTTCGCGCCTAGGTAAGCCCATTGTAACTGCACTCGAGCCTAGGTAAGCCTACTGTAACCTACCTTCGCGCCTAGGTAAGCCCATTGTAACTGCACTCGAGCCTAGGTAAGTCTACTGTAACCTACCTTCGCGCCTAGGTAAGCCCATTGTAACTGCACTCGAGCCTAGGTAAGTCTACTGTAACCTACCTTCGCGCCTAGGTAAGCCCATTGTAACTGCACTCGAGCCTAGGTAAGCCTACTGTAACCTACCTTCGCGCCTAGGTAAGCCCATTGTAACTGCACTCGAGCCTAGGTAAGTCTACTGTAACCTACCTTCGCGCCTAGGTAAGCCCATTGTAACTGCACTCGAGCCTAGGTACTCGTAAGTCTACTGTAACCTACCTTCGCGCCTAGGTAGGCCCATTGTAACTGCACTCGAGCCTAGGTAAGTCTACTGTAACCTACCTTCGCGCCTAGGTAAGCCCATTGTAACTGCACTCGAGCCTAGGTAAGCCTACTGTAACCTACCTTCGCGCCTAGGTAAGCCCATTGTAACTGCACTCGAGCCTAGGTAAGCCTACTGTAACCTACCTTCGCGCCTAGGTAAGCCCATTGTAACTGCACTCGAGCCTAGGTAAGTCTACTGTAACCTACCTTCGCGCCTAGGTAAGCCCATTGTAACTGCACTCGAGCCTAGGTAAGTCTACTGTAACCTACCTTCGCGCCTAGGTAAGCCCATTGTAACTGCACTCGAGCCTAGGTAAGCCTACTGTAACCTACCTACGCGCCTAGGTAAGCCCATTGTAACTGCACTCGAGCCTAGGTAAGTCTACTGTAACCTACCTTCGCGCCTAGGTAAGCCCATTGTAACTGCACTCGAGCCTAGGTAAGTCTACTGTAACCTACCTTCGCGCCTAGGTAAGCCCATTGTAACTGCACTCGAGCCTAGGTAAGCCTACTGTAACCTACCTTCGCGCCTAGGTAAGCCCATTGTAACTGCACTCGAGCCTAGGTAAGCCTACTGTAACCTACCTTCGCGCCTAGGTAAGCCCATTGTAACTGCACTCGAGCCTAGGTAAGTCTACTGTAACCTACCTTCGCGCCTAGGTAAGCCCATTGTATTGTGGTGGTGGAGGTGTGTGAAATAAATACGTTTATTTAGGGAGATTATCAATTATATTTTAAATAAGTTTTGGTAAGTAAGGAGTGTAGGTATTGCTATACCTAACACATTGTAACTACACTCGAGCCTAGGTAAGCCTACTGCAACCTACCCTCGCGCCTAGGTAAGCCCATTGTAACTGCACTCGCGCCTAGGTAAGCCTACTGTAACCTACCCTCGCGCCTAGGTAAGCCCATTGTAACTGCCCTCGCGCCTAGATAAGCCAAAGTGTATATTCACATAATATGAATGTTTGTTTGTAGGCTGATGCTTCACGCGGTCCGCAACACGATCTGGCCGTCGGCGATGACGCGCGCGGTGACGTCACGCCGGCGCCGCCCGCGCCGCCTGCCCTACGCCGCCCACTACCACACGAGCAGCTCCTCCGCGCACGTATACAGGTCAGTAGTGACGTCATGCCTGACGCTAATCACGACTTGTGACGTAACTACACCCTTGCCAGGAGATGACGCTTGTATATAGCTATTACCCAATTGATTATTTAGGTAACTGACATTTTAAAGTGTATTCCGAAGATTGATATTCTAATGACGACAAGAGTAGTCAAAGTCAACTCAAGTATAATAAATAAATAAATAAAATAAGCATTTTTTAACAAACAACAACATACACACATTTTTTATATTAAACATGTTTGAAAAATTTAAGTATATGTAATAAAAAATCCTAAAACATGAAATAAGGTGCAGACACGATTTTTCCTTCCATATACTTTTATGCGGTAAGAATAAATGATTTATTTAGAATAATCTATTCTTTATTTAGTGTAACTTAGCTTTACTCTTACCCATTGTGTATTTTTAACAAGCTTACTTAAAGACTTTCCAAGTCAACGAATTATAGAACCTATGGAACACGTATTTCGCTCAAACAATGGCGCTATGGTACCCATCAAATGTGCGGGGCTAAAAATATAATCGAATTTAACGTTTAAAGTTACGCCTTCTTAGCTTCTTTAATTCGCTGTTCTCGGTCGTAATAGTTGTGAAATAAAAATAAATATAATATTTATGTCTTATCATGATTATGCAAAATGCACACGTCAACGTCGTCGCGAAAATTGACGCGAAACAACAATTCTCGAAGTTGAACTGCATGAATAAATAAAATATATAAATTATTCTTGATACAAATGGCTAACGGCTCTATAACACGTAGATTTTATTTTTAATAGTAGGTAGACACTTTAATTTAAATAGTGTGCATGTTTTTTCTGCCGCACTGGAGAGCACCATACTTTGTTCTTTAGCATGTGTACCGAGGTGTGACGCGCTGTGACGTCACGCCGGCCTGCGCACGCACAGGTATTTCGGCTAGACTTGCGAGCATTTTTACGATCTTTGATTTGGGTTTTGCTGTTTACTACCTGGGCCCCAAGCAGAAGCAACAAGTTACTAGTAACAAGTTACAATTTGATATACATTGCGTAGCCAATTTGCCTAAACTGTAAGTCCTTATCGTTTTACCTAATCGTCTACGCAATTTACGTCGAATTGTACTTGTAATTTATAACTTGTAGCTTCGTGAAACGGCCCCCTGAAGTTGTCACTTTCTTTTGCGCTGGTTGCTTTAGTACCACTTCCTTTAGTATGACAGTAGATTTGTTAGCACTTTTTTTTATAATTATCATTCACTTCTGCTTAATGTTCTATTTTAATTTATAGTCCTTGCCACACCCTATTAAACAGGGTACATGTACATACTAGTTACGGCTTACTACATGCGTCGTCCATCATCATCATCAACAGCTCGTATACGTCCCCACCAAGGGGCTGATTCTACCTCTAATTCAGAGGAATTAGGCTGATCTAGTGCTTCTTTTGTTCCGAGGTTCGGGCCTTACACGAGCACACTGGCCCAGTGCGGTTTGGTCGACTTACATGTGTGCATAATCACCCTGCGTTCCGAGACGCGCTGAAATCGATTAAAGCACGTAATGAATCACTGTCAGCAGGCAAAACTCATACATTTTTTTTTCTTTTCTGATCGCTGACGGCGCTGAAAGTCTGATTCGGAATGCGCTCTCATAATCTCTCTGTGATAGATGTTTTTTTTTATAACCTATACGAGTATTATTAGCTACTGACATGGCTCAAGAGAGCGTCGGTGGTCTAGTGGTTAGGGCTGCTGCCTCCTCTGTTGTGTGTGAAGTCGACCAACCCGCATTGGACCAGCGTGGTCATCTAAGACCTAATCACTCTAAATCAGGGTAGGCTCGAGCCCCTCGGTGGGGACGTATATGAGCTGTTGATAATAGGATATATGCACTATAATTTTTTTAATTCATTAATCGAAATATTTCAAGTTCCAGATAAACACATAAAAAATATTTTTTCAAATATCTTGCTCAGAAACAAAGTTATAAGGCTTCAAAGTTGATGGTTAGACAGAGAGGTCCGACATGACCATTGACGTCATTGGTCACGCGGGCCATACATCCGCCATAGAAAATTTTGTTTTCGTTGATGATGAAAAGAGGGACAGATATTATATTTGTTTAATAATGTTGTATCTAGTTCGCTTTTCGATCAATTTCGATTCTGTTTTGACTGTCAGTATTTTATTTTTGTATACTTTCAGATGAACTATGAAAAAAACTAATATTTTTTTATGCATATTCCCTATTATGGCTCATGTAATTACTTTCCGTAGATGTTAGCCGAGGCTAACAGATTGACATGCCTTCCGAAATATAGAATCACCTTACTTTTCGGACAATCAGGTGATTCAGTCTGCAATATCCTAACCAACTGGGAACAATGAGTATCTCTAGTAATTTTTGTTTGGCCAGTGTCTCCACCGGGATTCGAACGTGGAGCTTCTGTCCGTAATGCAGTCAAAGTGCAGCTTCAGGTTAAATACATACGGTGAACGGTCCGTGTTGACCCTTAGTTGTAGCCTATTTTAAAATCCGTTACATAGATTGTTGTGTATTTTTATTTACTGTTGTTTTCTTCCCAGGCCAACCGACGAAGACGGCTTGTCGAAGCCGACGCCCGAAGTGACGACGATCACGTGACGACAGCGCACGCGCGGACACTGAACTATGGTGCTAACACTACTGGGGCGTAGTCCTTAATGCAAGCGGACAAGGTCGAAAACTGCTCGCGTCGAGAACTGGCGTCTAAACATAGTGAAAAATCTATCTGTCTCACTCGCGTATTTGTGTTACAGAAAAGACAAACTTATGTGTTCCCGTTACGATCTGTCTTGAAATAAGTGTCAATAACTATAAGTAGCAAAAATTCGTGTTCAAATATCTTCGTAATATTTCCTATACGTCTTTAATATTACTGAAGATTTTCATTTGGTCTTCAAAAGGTCGTAAATGGGTCTACACAAAAATAGGTGGAACTCTTTGGTTTCAAAATTCATTAACCCTATGTACTGGTATACAGTCAGCTGACGAATTAGCTGACCCCCCCACCCCCCCGCTCGAAACCGATGAGATTTTCTCAGGTGATTATTTATATTTTTACATAACATTTTATATACTCGTACAGTTTATTAACCTGCACAATTATACGAAATTTTATGATAAAGCAAAAACAATTACCCAAGAAAAGTTCATCGGTTTCGAGCGGGGGGGGGGGGGGGGGTCAGCTAATTCGTCAGCTGACTGTTTATGTAATGACGTGCCAATGTATATTAAAGAGAGCAAGTCATGACGTACGTACGTCTTTAATATACATTGGCACGTCATTACATGTCCTCTTGGCAAGCCAATGATTGGCATGTCAATGGTAAGTAATCCACGAAACATTGATGCGAGTACCCTCAACTTTGAATCCAAATAGTTCCGGCTCTGGTGTACAGCCTATAGTTATTTTCTGGGGCCACAGAATCCTGACCTGTTCGATCGAACTTGTTTACCTCGAACCATTATGTTTAAACTTAGGCTGTGAACTGTCATTAGAACTATTGTATATTATTGTATTGTAGAGTAATATATTGTGCTTTTTTTATAACAATGCGGGACCAACTGTCGACGGAGAGCCGTGTTGAGTTAACTGACTAATTTTATCTCTAACGAAGGCTTTTTTCAGTTTTTTTTATTACTTACCGAATATAGTATAGTGCGACACAAAAGAGTAAAAAATAAATACATTCTTACCAATGGCAACACCAAATAAATGAAATAACAAGAATGAAAGAAAGAAAATACATTTTCAAGATCTCAATGTATGCTTATGTATGCTACAACTTAGGTATAATTTGCACAAAACAAAACAATTTTACATTTGCGCAAAGCAGTGCGATGTAAAAAGGTGCTGCCTCAGATTAACAACAACAGAAAGTTGCAATGATTGTCTAATAAATAAACAGTGCAAAAGTGTTGCCAATTTAACTTCGTACAGCGTTGTCTACTTTTTTTGTGTCGTACTTACTATACGAGAGGTTAACTTCTTTCTATTTGAAGTACTTACTACAATGAAGGAAGTATCTATGGGGGTGTAAGCAACGCACGTGATAATCGCAGTTTTAAGGAATTAGCCATATCTTTTCCCTTTTTAACGCTGGCAAGAATACGGACGGGATTTTATACTTCTGACGAACTACATCTCTGTGCTATAATAATGCTCTTCGGTTCGGTTTCGATCTTTTACCAATAGACTTGGTGGTACGATGTGGGTGCAGGGTAAACATGATATGGTGGTGAGACCCATTATACCGGTGGTAACTGGTATTTTATATATTCATTTGCTACCTGTAGTGGCGACTGGAAATAAATCCATCGGATAACACGAGGCTGCCTGCGTTTTCAATTGTGTGCGTTGCTTTTGTTCCACTGTACAAAAGATTTTCAAATATAAGTAGATTCTTAGTAGACACTAAAAAATTAACTTATACGTTAAAGCGCCGAGCGCCGAGTACTTGCGCCATATTGCGAGTTCGTACGCATTTCCACACATTTTTTGCTGTGCGATTGACTCGCGTTTTTACTACCAATACGCTGCAATAAGATATTTGTCTTAGTATAGTAAAAACGCGCGAATAAAGTTGCAGTTTTAGAAAGATCTTGTATATTGTACTTTTCTATGCTATGATCCACTGACAATAACATTAAATATATTAATTAATGTTCTTTTCATTATTGTGTTTGCGTTTACAGTGCATTTAAATGTCCATACATTAGAAAACATTTTTTTTATAAAATTACGCCTAATCGCTATCACTACTGCCAAATTATAGACTAGAGGCACGAATTACAAGACTAAAATGATAATTTCCATTAGAAAAATACCATATGTATTACAATTTATATTTTAAATATAATTGTATAGTATGATTTGCGGCTTTATAGGTATTATGTATGAATTTTTCAAAGAACGTCACTATTATGTACTTATTTCTACTGCTTGGTTTATCTTTTGCGTAATGTGTTGAAATCATGTTTGTTAAATTTTTTATGAACTGACGAATTGTTTCTTACTACATTCTAAAATTACTAATTGTAGCAATTTCTATTACGACTTATCTCAGTCATACCTTCAAGCTTCACAAGTGTATGTTCTAAATTTGATAAACATAATTTGTAGATGGTATTTAACAAACGGAAAAACCTACTTTATACTAATTTGCTTCGAGCATCAGGTGTAAAACACGTGTTTTAAAATGTACCCTACGTTAGGTCTAAATAAGGTAGAGAATGTATTTTTGTAGAGAATGTTAGTATCATGTTGGCTTCCTTATCAGAGTGGTATTTATTCGAGTTGTAGGTAAACCTGCCTTTCCTCAGATTAGAAATTACGTCTGTTCGATGACATAGAATATGCCAATGTATCATGTTGCTGTTGGTAAGAAGTGTTTATAGTTTAGTTAGATAGACTAATTGGCATCAATGTACATTAAAACTTGTAAAGTTAAATAATGGTGTGCAGAGATGTCCCCAGTCAATGGAGCCCTAATCTGCCCTTGACACTGCGCGACTGATGTAACTTGCGGGAATAGCGCTATTTTTCTATATTTATTTATTTATCAAAAAAATATTGATTTCTACGATTTGGTCTAAATATCAAAGCTGACTTTACACAAAATAATGTCTTTTAAAAGTTAACTCTATAATAAGCTTGATTAAAAATCCTTTTTAAACAAGCTTTTAAAGCCGTGGTGTGGAGTATCCTTGTAAGCAGACGACCTTTCAGAGTGACGTCACTTTATTTTTTGAGATATTCTCAGCAAGCTTTTTCATTTGACACCCATATTGTGAGAAAGCATGACGGGGTTATGTTGAGTATTTGAGGAATTCCTACGGTCACCTTCCGGCTCCATCATGAGGCCCTGGACATCACGTATGACTAAAGATCTTGTTAAGACAAATCCAACGAGCCCAAACACAACTAGGTTGTGTTGTGTATTAGAGTTCCTATGGCCACCTTCCATCATCAGACCAGCTCCATGGTACCATAATATTGCATTGTCATCGCGGTTACATAAGTGTACCAAATTTCAGCATAATCGAATGGCAGCAAGTGCTTCAAAATTGAGTTGCAAGATTCCACCCGAACATACACATACATACAGTGCAAGTTAAATAAAAGCTTGTAAAATCATTAGACACAACACACTGTTTTTTTTTTATTATTAGCCTGTTCGACAAGAGAATGGTCGTAAGATTGATGTCTGTTTCCGTCATGTTAGCAACACTTGCTCGCTATTGCTTGCGATAATTTTATACTTTTAAACATTTTCTGCGCTGATTTATTAACATAAAATATTGTCTGGCCCCGCACGAAGAATATTATATTTTATTTATTATGTATTGTCATGTAAATAATAATACATTCCATTTCTTGTTACGCAGTGAGTGTTATGTTTACAAAATTTTATTGAGAGTTCACGTATCAAAGTATTATTATAACTTGTAGAAATAGCTATTTAGCGTTATATTTAGTTCTTGATAAAGCCAATTCTTGCTGTACAGCCCCAAATTTTTATAACATTTAAAACTGCTATTCTTAAGGAAAAATGTCTCACTTAGCAGTTAAAAAGTCGATTTGTCTTTACTAATAGTAAGGACAAATCGACTTTTTAACTGTTAAATGAGTAATTTTTCCTTAATTACTAATTCTAAATTTTTGTCTATTCTTTTATATTATTACAAACAATCATATTACAGGACAATCATTTGAAAACGAAATAACTCACAGCTGTCAATTCCTTTAGAAAGTTACACTACCCTAATTAAAAAAGTGCCTTGTCCCGTTCAGAAGTCCGCAAGCGAGTCCTCGCACCAATTACTTCTCAACATTTCCTAGAATATTCCAACTATTTTGACATTGTTTCTAGTTGTGTACATACAGACAAAAATATATATTTCTATATGGACGATATTTGTTATATGTACAGTAGGATATTTTTGTATTATTATACTTAGAAGAAAAATAAACCTGTGTAAATAATTTTGTATATTGTAAGACTGTTGTTTATTTTAGAGCTTCTAATTCGTTCAGTTCGGTTAAAATGTTAAGTTATAGTGTAACATGTATTTTCCAGTCATATTGTGTTTCGCTGAGATTTCTCGAATAATTATCTCATTTTCGAACTTCTTGCCATATTAAGTGAAATCTAAAGAAAAAATTGTTTTATATTAACAAGAATAACAGTAGTACAAGTTTAACCATAAGCCTTATTCTCGATTGAATTAGATCAATATTACACTTAGAAATTATGTGTTTTGCTGTAGATGTGTCATTTTATAAGTTCTTACATTCGAAACTGGCAACACGGTAGATAAAGCCTTGGTAGTTTGAGAGAAGATATTTTAGAAGCATATTCACATGAAGAATATTATGCAACTATTTTCTATCACTAAGCATATAAATTCCTCCGTTTTCTTTGAATGCAGCAAATAAAACACTCTCTGTTATATCATAATTAATCAATAATCATCATAAATCATTTACATAAAAGACCTGCGTTGCCAGATTGACATTTCTGAAAATACATATAGAGCAGAACTTGTATTTACTATTTTAATATAGGAACAGCCGTGCAAGACAATCGGCTATTTAAAACAATTAGGTATTTGTTTAACGATGCTATTAGGTTAATATTAGTTAAATTATTTATAACTAGTCTTGACGTCAACGAAAGTTAGTATTTGCAAAGCATTTTTATGTCGTTAACGTTTTTAATTACGTATTACCCTATGATTAGTATGTACCTCCTATTCTCAAAAGCGATCTTCCCCAAGCGATTTTATGATTCAAGGCCCAACGCACACCGAGCGCGGCGCGGCGAAGATACTAAGAAGTCAACAATTTAAATTAAACCCTAATCCCTATCTTAAAAGGTTGAAAACGCCAGGCAAAGATAAATAAGTGCGAGCGGCGCACGGCGCAGTGAAGCGGCCACGAGCCGCGAGCCTTATAAGATAGGGATTAGGGTTGACTTCTCAGTATCTTCGCCGCGCCGCGCTCGGTGTGCGTTGGGCCTAAATGTTTTAGTAACTAGATTTGTTTTCATTATAGCTTCTACATACTGCGACCCGCGGATTTACAAAAGTAATTTTAATTCTACTAAATCGAGCTACACATACGTCCCTTTCTAGCACATATAGAGAAACAAGGAAGGGATCATCTAAAGAATAGTAACATTTTCCTTGCCTGTGCCTGTACAGTACCTAGGTATTTACTATGACGTGAATTTTTTTCCTCTAAAAAATGTTGACTCATCTGCGAAGCTTTCTCGTAGCTTTCTTCGGTAAATTATTGCATTTAACGTTGTGATATTTGTCTAAACAGAAGATGTGTTGTCAGTATATGCGTCAAGCGTGTGGTTCGCAGCGATGACTAGAAAATACATAATAAATGTGTTGTTTTATAAAATAAAAGAGATAATTTCACTATCGAATATGTTTTATTTCCTTCCAATTTTAAGTCTACAGCCAGAAACAGCCACACGATTGTGCGGCCAGTCCACTAAAACACCATTACAATTCATATTGTACAAAAAATAACACTGCTTTTACAGTTTTAATCACAAAATTTTGTAAATATTCAACAATCTTATAAAAAATGTCTCAGGCGGAAATCTTCGCGAGGTTAACATCACTACAGACCTACCAATTTATTATCTGTGAAATTAACGGCGGCGCTAGTAGTAATACAAAATTGTATTTCAATAGATTTCAACCAATCACGACTCTGCTGCAAGATAACATTTCCATACTAATTGCCGTAGTTCCAATTTTGGCCATTTCACAGATACTTTGGTAGGTCTGTAATTTTTTTTTTATTTTGTTATTTGTAAGTACTCTACTAGAAATGGAAATAGAAAATGAAACGTATGCGAACGAAGCAGACACACTTAATGCATTTTCGTATAAAATTGAGATAATCGTAAAGTTGAGTTGGGTGTGCATACTGTATTTGAACAGTAAAAATGTCTTTCCGAGCCGAAATGAAAAAAAGTATAATATAATGAATCTCACTGCTGTCTTTCATAATGAAAATAACAAAATGGAAGCAATATAAACATATTTGAAACAAAACAATAACGGATAACAAAAATAAAATAACATTGTTATCTATCCGAGATGTACTTATTTATTGGCCATCTCATTCATGCTCGAGCCATACAAAATGTTTACGACGGAATACAAAATGTTTACGACGGAATACCGAATTTATTCGTCCATCATTACATAGAAAATGAAACCGCTGAAAGAATTCCAATTTGCCGTGCCAATAAAGTCATAGCTGCCCTGAAATTACGCTGTAAAAATGTTGCCACGTAAAGGCTTTAAACTAAGGAATTAAAATATTAAAACCTGATTTACATTCATTGTGGACTGCCAAATTGGAATTTTCCAGAGTTTTCTTTCATATTTCATTTTATTTAAAGTACGTTTTTATATAATTTGAGTATGTATGTATTACATTAACCATCGCTAATGGAAGCTACCTAACTTTTATTTACATACTTAAAAAAGTAGAAAAAATACAGTGAATGCGTTGCCAAGTAGTATGTACCCGTATTAAAAAAAATAAGCTGTTTTTATTTGGAAGAAGCTATTTCACAGTCTGCATAGTTCTGAAGTAAACGTACACTAACTTAAAAATATACGAACAAGTTTGTGGTACTGAAAAATAGATTCGAAATACACTAAACTAAACATAGCATCTTTTTCAGCACCCTGATAAAAGTCTTAGCTATAGTCGGGCCACTTTATGAAGCGACTTTTGAAGTTTCATGTACTTACCAAAGAACGATAACCTTGTACCAGCGTACAAATAAAAAACAAGAAAAGAAGCACATTTGAAGCATACTTCTTAGATATAATCAAAGAACTTTAAATTTTACACTACTTCTATGATAAATTACAGCTGCTATGTGAGCGCAACAATTTAAAAAAGCTATAACAAAAATATTAGGCCGACGCGTAAAAGTTACGTCGGCCGTAATATATATTTTTTTAATTCCCAGTGTTGTCACTATCAGTACCAGCCTGATAGCAGTTATAACGTGAGTACGCTCAAGAGTTACTTTTGAGTATAGGTATTTTGTTATCTATCATTGTTGCGATTGTGTAGGGTACATCGGCGTCTTTTGTACTTAAAATTCTGAGAAAAGATAATTAGTTATTCCGTGTAGTCTTGTTAATGTTTCGGTTCAGTCAGTCTTTCGTTTTCGTGCGCAGTGGCTACATGTGTTTTGTTTCGGTTTCTCAAAGTATTATTTTACGGTTCGGCTCTCTTTTGGACTCTGATCCTGTTTTTTTTTAAATACCTGTATTTTTTTACTTATCTATGTTTTTTCTGTTAATAGCATATTTTGTATTTTTTTTTAATTATAATTCTAAACGGTCGATCTGTTAATTTTAATATGACATCTGCGTATTTTCATGTAATATTATAATCTGTACATTGATAGTATCAAATAAATAATTTCATTCTGAGATACTTCACAGAATGTGTATGTTGATTATTTCCAATATCAAAATATTGCCAACACCGATTGTAATACAAAATTTAACAAAGTACTAAATCATTTTTTTTTTTCGTAACTAATTACGAAAATAATCAATTTCAAATAGGTAGGCATCTTTGTAAGTAAATATAAGAAATGAAAAGGTCTGACTGAAATACTAGATACTAGACAAAGTCAACCATTACACTACGGGACATCACTATTTACGTCACAATGGTGTCAATTCTATGCAGTGAAACTTAAACTTAATTTTATACCAGTCTTGTCACTTTCTGACCCACGACCATGAAAAAGGACGGGAGATTGTTGGCACTATTAAACGTCAAATTTTATGTCACAAACGTCAATTTTGTCGCAAATGTCAATTTTAAGCAGGACCCTAAAACAAGCCGTATAAAATTACACGGCACACGTCAAAACTTGACATTTGCGCTATAAAATTTGGTGCTTACGATGGTTGACAATCTCCTGTCCTTTTTCATCGTCGTGGGTCAGAAAGTGACAACACTGATATAAAATTAAGTTTAAGTTTCGCCCGTGGAATTGACACCAATGACATCCTTCAAAAGTCGCTTCATAACGTGGCCCAACTTTAGCTAGATAAAGCACTGTTTAAACTGACGCGACTAGTCGCTCCCTCACGACGAAGGTGAGCAGGATGGAAAATTCGCTAGCAACTACCCGCGTTAAGGAATTGTTCACAGTTTGCAGACTCCCAGGACAGTGACGCGTTTACTTTGACCCATTATGATTATTTCCCATCGTGTCGAACCTTGCCGCGGTGCTTTCAGATGACGTTTCCTTGAGATGTACGTACAGTCATGTTTAAAATAGTGGTATAGAGTCTGAGAGTGAAAGTAGGAGAAAAATGGAATAGAACATTGTCGGAGTTCATAACTACGTTGCATTTTTTTATGAGGTATGTATTAGCAGATTATAATTTTCAATATACCTTGCTCGAATATTGAACTTACGAAGGCAGTAAACTGTGCGGTAAATGCGTTTCACCGCACTAGTGCGATTTTATAATTATATTTTTTTTAATTCCTACGGTCTTCAAAATTATTATTCAGCCAGGCTCATTTTGACACAAAAAAATATTTAAATCGATTCATACAAAGAGAAAAGTATATTATATTTTTTTATTTCAACAAATTGTATCAAAAATATTATCAGCCAGTAATATTTTAATTATAAAAATAAAATTATCTCGATTTAACAAATAATATTCGTAGAGGCTGAATGTCCGCCAGAACCTTTTCTCCGTAATTATGCTTATAAAAAAGAAACATAATATTATCGATTTGTGGTTGGCGCCAATTTTGTGAAATTTTCATTTAATTGTTTTACATTGAATGTTGTTTTATGAGTGATTAAGTGTTGATATTTAGTGATAAATGTGAATAGTAAGGGTGCTCAAACTGCGCACGATATAATAAAGGTTAGTTTTACAACTTCCAAATGATCAATTTTACCTGTAGTATCATAGCTTTTGTAGGGGTACCTTCTTAACCATTTCAATTTAATTATTTACTATCAGTTTTCTCACAAGTGTATTGAAAGACGTCGTACAACACACGGATCTTAGGTTTTATAACAAACTCGTGACATTATAAACCCTCGCCTGCGGCTCGGGCTTACAAAAGTCACATCGTTTTTAATAAGCCACCTACGATCCTTGTCGATATTACGATTAATGTACTATTAATAGGTTTCTTCTGGCCGTTCTTCTCCACAGAGGGCGTACACTGGTAGCGAACGTGCCATCCATGATAGCTTTGACGGAAAAATGATTTGGAAAAATCTTAATTCGAATAAAAAACTTTGACTTTGACTTAGGTACCTAGTTTGACCGGTCCATATGATACACGTATCAACCTTGACCGGTTAATCAAGTTGCCCGAAACTTAAACAGCAGAAATAACAACTATACGTGGTTTCTTAGTGTTAACAGTCTTGTTACGTCTTTTTATCTTTTTTGGCGTTATATGGTATTTCATTATCAAATGCCTTAATTTTAATAATGCATTGTTTGTCATATCGGAGGAATGACGGTCATTGTTCGTATGTCAATTATATCTAATTTGTTTCGGTGCAGTAAATGCAATAAAGACTCAATTAAAAGCAATATATGGTGGAGGTGCTGGGATAGACGTCTGTGCTTAAGTGTACATATTTTAGTTTAATAAATATTTAGAAACAAAGTTTCATTTATCAGCGATCAACCACTTTTGGATTCATATTACAAGCGACGCACGTACGTGTTTTTTTATTTTGAATAATCTTGTGGTTGACTGTACAGCGGTACAAAATAGAATCAACAATAAAAATAAATAATACGTAGGTAACCAAATACTGTAAAATTTTGTTAGATCTCTTGTTACAAAACACCAATAAGTATAACAATTAAAACATCTATATCGATTTAAAATCACAGCATTAATTTTAATATGGCGTTCACTACATCCATGGTAGGTTCGTTGACTAACACTATATCAAACATATTCATGTAGTTTTCGAGGTTTCCTTCGGCTTTGTGTCCGAGGAAGCCGACTTTGATGACGATGTCGCAATGCTCCATTCCTTCTGCCATTCCTGCGTCTCCGATGTTGTCCCCCATGAGTATGACATTGCTCCGGTTCTTTACCATCTCGTAATACTCCGTGCCTTTGATGGCTGTCTCGTTTTTGTTATACGTGTGTATGACCTCACCTTTGATACCGATGATTCTGTCTTGCTCGTCGAACTCGAGGAAATTGGAGACTACCTTAAAGTTTAAATAGTGTTATGTTAATCTTATTTATTTTTTATTGTATTGTGTGATCTTGCTATACTAAGAACGACAACCGGCCCCACAAATCTTGATGTTATACTCAAGAAACCGCCGAAGCTTGATGCGGGCAACGCAAGTTTAGTCTTTGTGATGAGACTGTATCCAGCAATGGTGAAGGGGTCGTTTCCAGTTACTATCACTTTGAAGCCAGGGGCACGAACCGGGAACGACCTGGTAGACGACCATTGTTGGTCTATCGGTAGTCAACTGATAGTATCGATTATTTTAGTATATCGATAATATTGTTCCTTTTGAAATTTTTGTTAGGCTATCGATAGTATTTTATACCTACGATAGCATTGCCATGTTTCGAGCTATTAATACCTACAACTAGAACCGATGAATTATTCTTTTATAATACTTAGTTGCCTGGAAGAAATTGCTACCTTAGCAATAAGGCCGCCAATTTTACATTATTCCGCCTTTCTGTAATAATGTTTGTCTGTTTGTGTTTACATGCAATAAAGTACAAGGGCTGCTATTTATGTATCCGGAACTGGCCACTTACATAAACAATATTTAAAAAGAAATTATAACATTTAAAAATAGAACTCTTTGGCTGTAAAATAAAGTTTGTTTCATTCATCTGTCAATTGTTTTTACATTGTAGCGCCATTTTTAAAATTCATTGTCTATCATCACCATGGATTTGACTCGTGAAAATTTTCGTGCTATGATTTATTACGACTTTCGGCGTGGATTAACTCAAAAACAGTGCATGGATCAACTTTTGTCGACTTTTGGGGAGGAAGCCCCATCGAAAACCACTGTGTATCACTGGTTCAGTGAGTTTAATCGTGGTCATCGTATGCTTGCGGACGATTTTAAAGAAGGTCGCCCTAAATCGGCTGTTGTACCACAAAATATTGATGCTGTGCGCGAACTAATAATTCAAGACCGTCATGTTACATATCGCGAGATAGAGGCATTTCTGGGCATTAGTATGACGATTATTTATAAAATATTACACGAACATTTGGCTGTAAAAAAAATTTGTTCTAGTTGGATCCCGCACAACTTAACAGTTGAACAAAAACAGGCTCGTGTTGATTGGTGCAAAAAAATTATAGAAAAATACAAATGTGGTACATCAAAAGCTGTTCATAATATCTACACAGGAGACGAATCTTGGATATATGCGTATGATCCCGAAACTAAACAGCAGTCAACGGTTTGGGTGTTCCAAAATGAGCCAAACCCAACTAAAGTTGTTCGTGCAAAAAACACTTTGAAGCAAATGGTTGCCTGCTTTTTTGGTATTAGTGGACATGTGGCTACAGTACCACTAGAGAATCGTAAAACGGTTAATTCTGAATGGTACACCACCACTTGCTTGCCAGAAGTCTTTGGAGAAATACGCAAGAACAATCGACAACGATGAATAATCCTTCACCACGATAACGCCAGCTGTCACACCTCGGCCGCAACAACGGAGTATTTAAATAGTCAAATGATCGAATTGACGGGTCATCCGCCGTACAGTCCCGACTTGGCACCCAACGACTTTTATTTATTCCCAAGCGTGAAGAACAAATTACGTGGACACCCGGGAAGAAGCCGTTGATGCTTTCAAAATGCACGTTTTGGAGATACCCGATACAGAATGGAAAAAATGCTACGAAAGTTGGTTTCAACGTATGAAAAAATGCATCGATCATCACGGGGAATATTTTGAAAAGTAATAAAAGTATATTTGGTTATAGATGTTTGTTATTTTTTGTTATTCCGGTTACATAAATAGCAGCCCTCGTATATTCGTTTCATTTATTCATTCTATAAAGGACAGCATTTGTTAGATAAAAGCATCGACAGTCTGGCAAAACTAGTTCTGGGTTTTGGAAATGAACGTGGTTCTCCCGCGTCTCGGGAGCGGTTTTTTTTTTTATATTTAAGCAAGCAAACGAGCAGACGAGCCACAGTGGTGGTAAGTGGTCATCGTCGCCCATGGACATTCGCAACACCAGGGGGGTTGCCAACGCGTTGCCAGCCTTTGAGAGCCCTATATACTCGCCCCTTGAAGAACCTCATGTCAAAGCACAAGGGAAACACCTCAGGGGGGAGCTTATTCCACATCCTGCAGGTACGCGAGAGGAAAGTTCGCGACGTCCGTACATTTTTGGGATGCCAAGCATCCAGGACCTTTCTACCTGAAGGCAGAGACGCCAGAGACAAACAGTTTATATCAAGGTATAGAGCAGCGCTTCAGAGTGAGAACTGTAGGCAAATCGGTCGTCAGCAAATCCCTAGTAGTTATTATCGAGTACCAGTGGCGTGGCAGCGCACTATAGGTGATCCGTGCGATATGCTTACTCTCTAGCTACTCATGTGTACTCTAAGGGCAGAGGTTAGTTGATGATACCTTGACGTGCGGCAGCAGGAAGCCGGCGGCTTGCAGCGCGGCGGTGACGGACTCCCCGAGCCCGGCAGAGAACACCAGCACGGGGACTTGCTGCTTGAAGCTCCACGCCATCAGCTCCTTCACGCCCTTCCTAAACAACGCACGCTGTTATGGTTCATCATCAATAGCCCATATACATCCCCACCGAGGGGCTCGAGCCTACTTTAAGTTAGGGTACACGCTGCGCTGGCCCAGTGCGGGTTGGTCGAATTCACACGCAACCTTTAAATTGCTTCGCAGGAGTGTGCAGGTTTCCTCACGTTGTTGTCCTGTTTCCTCACGATGTTGTCCTTTACCGTAAGAGCGTCGAATAAACAAACATATGAATTCGAAATTTATAAACACATTGGTGCGTGGTGGGGATCGAACCCGCGTCTCCCGGACTGAAGCAGTCCTAGCCACTACCGACGCTCTACCTGTTATGCGCTGTTATCAAGCGCGGATCTACCGTAGTGGGCACGCTAGGCATGGCCACAACCTTAATTTGTGGTCCCGAATAGGCAACTCTCTAGGAATCGGCTACAGGTCAGCGCAGCTACCGCGGAGAGATAGTTTTTACTATACGCAGAGTAAATTCTTAGAGAAAAACCATATCTGAGATCTTTATAAGAGCAATAAAAGCCAAAACAATAGGGTGTCGGGCTACTTTTTTTAAATTTTATAAATCCAAACTTCTTAGTTTCTGCTATCGGACACTAAAAGAATTTTTGCTCTATCTTTAAAATTGACCGAGTTATAAAGGTTTGAAATTCAAGATTAGCCAGAGAGGCACATACCCACTTGTGACGTCATTTGCTAGTAATGCCAAATAATCTCCATACAAAAATTAGTTTGATATTGAAACTTTAAAAAATCGCTGTAAATTCGTTTTTCAACCGATTCTGTTTTTTTTCGCGAATCGTCTGCAACTAGTCTATATTTTAAATATGATAAATTTAGGAACAGTCCGATCCCCTATTATTTTACTGGCGGGACGACGGTGGGATTGAACGGAAAAAATTGGAAGTTATCTATGCATGTTTCAAAAGCCCGTAGTTTTGCGTTTAAAATCTCACTGCTGGACACAAGTCTTCCCCAATTTTTCCTCTATGTGCCGACTGTTGTCCACTTTTCCCGACACAATCCCTCTTGGACCTATTATTTATAGGTTTTTTGTTTGTTTGTCTGTCTGTATGTTTGTTCGCGCATCACGCAAAAACTACTGCATGGAATTGAATCCAGTTGTATTGCTGGAAGTGTAATTTAAAAACTGGTATATGTTTTATCTCGATGCGCAGTTTAGAAGCACAGTTATCTTCATTTTTGTGCTAAAAAAAATCTAGGGATCTAAAACTTTGATCACGCAAGCGAAGTTACGGGCAGAGAGCTAGTCTTAGTAAATTTTAGTACACCAAGTGATAGGTTGCCATATAGATTAGACCTTAATTTTTTTAGGTGTGGGAAGATCTGGATGACCCTATCCTAATCTTCAGTCGGGGGCCACACGGTTCATACGTTTCGAACTAAAAGGCTGTTGCAAAATATAACCACACGCACAGTCAATGTGTTAGGTATGAGTACATACCTACACCTCTTTGCCTCTTTGGCTGTTGCTGGCCGTAAACATTTAGATTATTTTGAATTAGGAAAATAAGTTATGACATAAAAAAAAGAGCTGATTCTAGATTAGACTTCGCGCGTGTAATGATCAGAACAAAATATAGGAAAATGTTGCATTGAATGACAGATACGACAATAGATGGCTCTATTCTTCTCTAACTACTATGCTTATTTCATTTGTACCAATCTAGTACATAATTAAGGTACATATTTGTAATTACCTAATATTATAGTTATTTGACGATTTACCTGAAGCAGTCTACCATTTTTTTGGCATTGTCCATCAGCTCCTGTCGTGGAAATACTATGTTTCTGAAACAAAAGCCAAAAATAAACATTACAGTGCAACAAGGTTTTTAATTAACGCAGGCGGGGGCGCAACAGCCACGTCAAAAATTGCGTTTCACAAGATGGTGGTGTTATACCTTTTTTCGCCACGGTCATTAAAAGCCTTGTCGCACTAACCGCATGTATTATCCAACTTTGACACTGGCAGAATTGTCACCATTGATGAGCCATATTTATAAATATTTCAGAGGAACAAAAGACGATCGCTTGGCGACGCGCGTCACAAATCTTCGATAAATATTGAATTGAATTGACAAAAGCCAATGTAAAATAATTTAGCGTCACTATTCAATATAAAAAATGGGCTAGTCTAGCAGTATGTAGAAACAACATTGTATCAAAAGCTTATTTGTCGCGTCAATGTAAAAAAGTTTTCATATCCTAGATATTCTTTACTTTAGGAGAACAAATAATTTATCGCTAAGTATAAAAGCAATACACTCAGAATTTAAAAATAATTTAGGTCATTTTGGTGAGTAGGATGGTAGATTCAGAAGCACATGTACTTACATTAGAGAAAATACAAGTATAATGATGCAAGCGATCTCGCGTGGGTTTCGCTTTAGTTTGTGTATTAGATTGAAGAAACTTACTTGAGAAGTTCATGTGCGGCTATGTACCAGTCTATCATGTGCTTTGTCTTATCCTCAGTACTCATCACTGGGTCAGCTTCGATTGGTTTGTATATGGCGGAAAGGCGGGTGTCTTCGTCTTTGTAGTGTTGGGGGGTTGATGGGCATTCTCGGAACATACCTGGAAATAAGTTTTCTGTAGAATCTTTATCATATAGGTGTGTATTGAAATTTAAATTTGAATAGAGATAGCATGGAATTGGACAATAGTACAAGAGGCCTAGTGGGTTTAATGAGGTCTCTCTAGAACCAGCTAAGTTGCTGCAATGAGGTTGCGTTCTGGTCATGTTCCACTCAACAAGTTTACCACATGATTGGGAGGAGTCTCCCCTGTGCGCTCATTGTGACGTTACAGAGGACATACTTCACTTGTTGGTGGAATGTGATTGGAATCATGACTTTAGAGATAGATTGTTTCCTGAAGGTCTGCATGGGGGGCAAATAAATATAATATTGGCATCGCCATAATCCAAAGATCCGCAATTACTATACTTACATCTTGTCAATAAAGAGTTGATAATTATATAGAAAATGTTAAAAACTATGAGGCTGGCATTGTCACCAAGAGCATCTAAAGCCTTGTTAAAAATTAGATTAAAAAAAAATGAGGACTGATGATGAAAACCTGTTAACATTTACCAGCACACTAACAAGATATCTCAACGTGAGAAGCATTGGGTCAGATCTAAATATCCGACAATCACTTTTTAGCATGGTAGGCATACTGAAAGACTCTGGATCTGGCCTCTTACAATAAAAAAATGAAAAAATAATTATGGAATCCGAAAATGGAACACTTTGGGAAAATATTTAATTTTTATTTTGCGAGACTGCTAAAAAGTGATTTTGGTCGGATATCTAGATCCGATCTAATGCTTCTCATGTCGAGATATGCACATGCCTTCTAGCTGTTAAGAATTCATATATAATTAACAAAAAAAATAAATAGAATATAAATGTTAAGTTACTTAAGCCCGTCACAGATGGAGTTATGGATAATATATATTATAGCACAAGGCAGCCAGCTCTCTCATCACCATTCACTTTGTGTGCAAAGCGGGGGTCAAGCAGAATGGCCGGTCACTGATTGATTCTCCATTTTGTTTGACCCCCCCCTTTGCGTGAAAGTGAATGGCGATGAGAGAGCTGGCTGCCTCGTGCTATAATATATATCATAGCTGCCGTGTGTGATGCCCTTTAGTATGATAGTGACTTTATTTTGTACAACTAACATTAGATCCTGTAGAGTGTGGACCTCAGACTTACTAACTTAAAATAAATTTTATCTTGTATTGACAAAGGTTTTCAACAGCTGTTTTAATAATTGACTGATTTAATGTATTTGATTGATTTAATTTAATTTCTGTAATTATATCAACTTGATTTTTAATAGAGAGAGGCCTCAATTTCGTAGTTCAACTAGTTTTGAAATAATCATAGCAAGTTCTTACCAAAACTGGTCAGTACAGGTGTGCCATTATCCATAGTGTGTCTGGTCATAGTATGGTCAAAATCCGTCACTATTTGAAGTTTGCTGTGTCCATCAGCTGTGATCTTATTAACCTTCCTAAGAAGCTCCTGCTCATTGCGAATATGCACGTTCGATTTTTTAAATTCTGGCATTTCATTGATTCTACTCAGAGTCTTCATGGCTGGAAATAAAATCTTTTCCATTATCTACATATTTTTTCTACAGTGTTCCCTTGTAATATATAAAATGTTAGCTTCTCCGAGACTCGTGACGTCACATGAAAGTGGAGTTCGCGCCATAACAAGAACAAGGTAACTAGGTATTTAATTTTAAAATAACATAAATTAAATAAGTAAATGTTAACGGTTGGATTATAATACACAGAATCAATCTAGGAAATAGTCATTGAATTACTTAATACACTACAAATTGGACAGAACAATTGAAATAGGAGCAATGCAAAGTATTTCATTATAAAATTATTTTTGAAAGAGTTCTGAAAGACTGATTTCGAAGTGGAAACAAGACTGAATTACCTGAAAGTTCTAGTATAATACTGATAGAAAATGTTTTACAAACAAATTTGCTTTATGTTTAGGTTTTCAACCCACTGACTGATGAAGACGATGAATTACGATAACAACGATAAAAAAAATAGCAAAATCTCCACAACGCCCTTGACAACAGTACGACTACGATCCAAGGTGACAGAAAGAAAGAAAACGAAACGCTGTCACAGACGAGTCCATATAATGCACATCCAATAATGTATAAATATTGCACAACCCGATAATTCGAAGCCATAAATGGATCTCAAATATCGGGCTGTACATTCCTGGCCGTGCTTTATTGGCCGGTCTTTATCAATGCGGTCCGACTTTGTCCGCCCAGGATTGTACAACCAGTAATGTACAGCCAATAATTCGAATCCATGTACACGAATTATCGGGTTGTACAATACTGGCTGTGCATTATCGCCTGCAGGCATGCCAAAAGCTTGTTACTTAATGTACTTACAGACTTAAAAAAATGGGCATTCTCGTTACAGGCGATAATGCACAGCCAATATTGTACAACCCGATAATTCGTGTACATGGATTCGAATTATTGGCTGTACGTTATCGGCTGTGAAATATCAGCCCGTACAGATTTTGTTCGGTCGATATTGCACATCCAGGAAAGCACGGACGATAATTCAAGTACAATGTACTCGAATTATTTGGCTGTACAATATTGGCTTTGAAAGATCGGGCCGGGTTTAACCTTGGTTGTACATTATCGGCTCCCTCACAGACTGTCACTGACAGTTTCAAGCATTGCCAATGCTAATGCTCTAAGTTCCCCAAATACCCACATAAAATCCTTAGGGAAATCTAGATCACGCAGTAGTTCGAAATCAACAATTTTTACGTTGAAAACTATAATATTACTTACTATATATTTATTTGGTAGGTATTCGATGAAAAATCATTAGTAATACTAATATTACCCACTTTTGTATAAAAAAAATCAGACCTACCAGAGTATCTGTGAAATGGTTGGAACCACGGAATATAAAATAAGAGTGGAAAGGATAAACGTATTTTTTTCTATGAGAACCAGTGTCGCCAAAATCACACAAAGATAGCACTGTTTACATCACACACAGACCAAGACAATCGGGCATTTGACTAATCAGAGCTGTTGTACTCGTTTCAAACAAGAACGTTCATTACTAAATGTAAATGTTACTTTACTAACAAGTAAAGTATATTTTTGCATGAGCTCAGATAATAATATACTCTATATTTTCTTCTCGTAGTTCAACGCTTCTGAACTAGATGGCGTACTACAAGATGCATACCAATACATACCTTAGCCTAAAGAAAATAGGAATAGTTTTTGCAAGCTCGGCGAACTAAACAAAACTATGCAGATCTACTCATAGTCATGACACACGCGCCCCGCCTACTTGTCCATTCCTCTCTTGTTTTATATTCCGTGGTTGGAACTACGGCGAATAGTATGGAAATGTCAACTTGCGGCAGAGTCGTGATTGGTTGAAATGTAATTGTGTTTTACTAGCGCTGCCGTTCTTTTCACAAATAAGTTGGCAGGTCTGTAATCAAAATTTATTAATTAATTTTTAATATAGTACAGGTAGTGAATTATTTCTCCAAACTTTTAACGCTCTTACTGTTAAAATGTAAAATAAGTAGGTAATAGAACAATTCGATTAAAATTAAAATAGGAGACTGGACGGCCGCCCATGTACCCGTATAAGACTCGCGTAAGAACCCAACTAATTTTTATTTTCATCGAAACCGCTCATTGACGCTCTTCCCACGATTTTCCCAAATGGTTTAAAATTCCTCGCTTATTGGAAAATTCTTCACAGAGCGGCAACACTTCAAAGCATCGGTTCAAAAGGCATCGTTGCCAGAACCGTAAAATCTAATATAAAAAAAAGCGAAAAGCTTTTCTTTTTGGCCTGGCTGCGTGACTTTTAGGCCAAATCAACTACCGATGCTATTTTCGCTTGGGGTCACGAATTCGATTCCCTGTCTACCACCCCACTCACTCATCCAGCGCAATGTGATGGATGAGCACTTTTACCATTTTTGTTTGACAAGTGCTCATATAAACCGTCGCATATCGATCTATCGATATCTATCTAGATCTATCTATCGATCAAGGTTGTATTGAAACTATTTGCAACAGCCTTCATAGCCGTACCGAGCGGAGATTCTGAACCTGGGTTCAATCAAATCCTGGTTGAGACACAGGCAGGTCAAACAAAAAAATACTTTGGTTAGGACATTGCAGGCTGAGACTAGCGATCCGGACATCAATTAGTATCTATTAGTTTTGTAGCAAAATCAATTATACTGATTGGACTACATATCACATTCACGACAAAATTCACCCTCAGCTACAACATAAATTAAAAATTTAAAAACCCCCGAAGCAAAAAAAGCAAAAATTTAAAAAGTCAAAAATAATACTTATTGTTGAGCCATCAAATTCGATAAAGTAACACCTATATATTTTAATTTTATTATAGAAATTGATGGATGGCACGATTTGGTTTGCTCTTTGAAATGACGCTATAATGTCGCGTCGGTACCCCGACAATCAATCAATCGCATATGGAAGGTAGTCAAATCCTCTCATCAACTATTAAAGAGCTGATGATCTTCAAACGGCTGATCAGGTCATGGTTACCTTTCCATATACTTTCAATATCATTGAAGTAACATGGTACCAAATTTCGAATCGATAGAACATATGAAAGGTAGTCAGATATCCCCTCATCAAATATTAAAGAGCTGATGATCTTCAAACGGCTGATCAGGTCATGGTTACCTTTTCATATAGGTACTTTCAATATCATTGAAGTAACACGGTACCAAATTTTGAATCGAAATGACATATGGAAAGTAGTCAGATCCCCTCATCAACTATTAAAGAGCTGATGATCTTCAAACGGCTGATCAGGTCATGGTTACCTTTCCATATACTTTCAATATTATTGAAGGAATACGGTACCAAATTTCGAATCGATAGGACATATGGAAGTAAGTCAGATCCCCTCATCAACTATTATAGAGCTGATGAACTTCAAACGGCTGATCAGGTCATGGTTACCTTACCATATACTTTCAATATGATTGAAGTAACAAGGTACCAAATTTCGAATCGATCGGAGATAAGGAAGTTCGTCAGATCCCCTCATCAACTAGAAAAGAGCTGATGATCTTCAAACGGCTGAAGATATTTTCATGAAACATGGCTAAGAACACTCGGGGTAAAATTATCTATGTTACAAAAAAAACTAAACGAAAATCGGTTCATCCGCTTAGGAGCTACGATACCACAGACAGATACACAGACACGTTAAACTTATAACACCCCTCTTTTGCGTCGGGGGTTAAAAAATGAATCCAGATCCGCTACCGCGGCCAGAATCATCTGATTGTCCAAAAAGCAAAATGCTTCCGTGCTTCGAAAGGCGCGATTATTAAAAGGTTCTCTGTGGTTAAGCCATTGATCCCGGCTATTATCTACGAAAAGAAGTAGTCGTCGTTACATGAGCTGTGTCAAAAAAGTTTGCCAACCATGAACAAACTTTCCTTGTCCTTGGTATTTGCTATTATGGCCCCGTTTCACGAAGCAACAAGTTGCTATAAGTTACAATATGATATGCGTAGCTAATTCACCTAACTAAACTGTAAGCCCTTATCGTTTTATCTAATAGTCTACGCAATGTACGTCGAATTGAACTTGTAATTTGTAACTTCGTGAAACGGGGCATGACGGGGCCCAGGAGTTGTTACCCTAGCTTCGATTTCTTATTGCGTCGTCGTCGCTTCCCCTTTCGCTGTCAGCGACTCTGTTTGCATTTACTTACATTGCGGTTGGTGTACAATTACCACAGCTTTTAGATTGTACAAAATGATGGTACAGTTAGATGAACAACAATTTTAAGCATTTTTTTTTATTATGCTCCTTATGTCTACTGGGTCGTTACGTCAAGCCTCGTGACGGTGCATATCGATAAGTCGAGTACAGTCTGTAAATGCGTCAATTTTATTTGTAACTAACAATAACTAAGTTGGAAGAGTGTGAGGTATACACGGTCTGCGTTGAGTTAGCAGCCTCACCATCGATTTTAATGGTTTTAACCATGTCAAAAAATTGTTAGGAATAGGTTTAAATTTGTTTATAAGTCTCAGAAAAAGTTTGATTGTATTTCAGAAGATATTTGAGTATCTTACTGAGGCTTCTAGATCGACGTCAACCTAGCAGCCTCACCAAGATAGACTGGCTCTATCATTATAATTTATATGTCAAAAAATTTTTAGTAAATGGTTTATCTCGTATACAAAGTTTCAACGAAATCGGTTCAGTAGGAGCCGAGATATTACACACCCTTGGTGAGGCTTCCAGCTTGACGCTCGACGTGAAGACGATTCCCGTCAAACGGAGGTATGTCCAAGCAAAGTAAATATACCAAAAAATTGTTAGGAATAGGTTTATCTTATTCCAGCAAAAAAACTTTCAATTCGTTGAGATGTTTACTCAGAAAATGATTCTAAACTTCTACATATTAATTAATTTTCCGACCGTCAATCAATTTTAAACTTTCTGAGAGTAGAAATAGGGTTGAAATTGGTGGTTTAGCCTTTGACAGGTACACTTAGGTACAGAAGTATAATTTTACGATTAAGTGATACGATTAAACCTAACAAATCGCTATGAAAGCCGGTAGTTATCTACTTACTCACGTGCACCTCACAATATTTCTATCCCGCTCATGTAAGAAGACCCCCCATACACACACAGTCTTGCAACGACTTGCCATTGGTGGCTCAAACTGGGATTTGTGTAGTCGATATCACAGAACATATTTTATAAAGAGGTTTTATTATGTTTTGTGGTCGATATATATTATATATATATTATGTAAATGATAACGATGTATATATTTTAGACTACTTTCGTAAGAGGCGTCTCTAAGCTCACGATGAGTGCAAGGGAAACAGGCTGCTGTTAGTTCTGTACAGACAGAGCTACAGAAGTAATTTATTTATTAATTTAAATACCGAGGTAAGAAAAAAAGGAATCTGACGAAAATCGTATAATCAAATATCATAATTACAATTGAATAAATGTATTATTTTTTTGTTTCCTTCCTTGATTTCACAGGATTCATGACCTAACTTCATAGGTAACAACAACAATAATATAGGTAAATTACTTATACAAAGTAAGTATTGTTCTACTCACGATAAAATTTGCTCAACAGAAAGAGATCATCTTTGCAAAAGAAAAAAAAGTCCTACCAACACCCTACAACTTTGGTTTTCCTTCGCATAGCTGCATCCCGACGCCCGTTTTGTTTGTATAGCAGATAATGACGACCAGCTGGCTTAAGATTTATAATAAAAAAAAATTTCCTCTGCTGCCGAATCAAAACCAAGACGCACAACATACATAACAAGAATTTATTAATCAACACATCGTAAGTATTCAAAATATACATCTAAATGTACAAAAAAACAACTATTACCTAAAGCTTATATAATATAACACAAATAACACTAATGCCCACAACAAAAAGTTATAATGTGGTAATGGTAGGTATATATAATGGTACGTTGACAACATATAAGTAGGTAATTTGGACCCAGAGTATTCAGGCTCTCTTCCCAAAACAAAAATAAATTTAAAATATCTAAGAAAAATAACTTAAATTATTAGTTTTAAGTGTTCGTAGGTGCATAATGTAGATTGTAGGTGCCTACGTCTCCAACATGAGCCGAAACAACTCGAAGCAAAATATCAAGTTGTAAATAAATACAATTTTGGGAAGGCAGCCATCGTCGTAATACTTCCCTGTGAAATTATTGTACAAAATAGTTTTTAAAAAATCCTCAAAATGGTGAAGGTCTATATAAACCAAATAAAATTAAAAATTACACAACCCTGTAAACGCCGCCGTTGCAACAGAAATACTAAGTATTCTTCACAAACACTACATGGTATCGTGTTCCATGTTCATTAGGGTATCACATGTTTAGAATTGATCAATAATTTAATATTATGTATGTGGGTTTTTGAAACGGCAGTTTTGTATGTAGATAGACAAAAACATAGTTAATAAAAAAGACAAGTCGTGATTCAGAATTTTCGATAAAAAAAATTACAGGAAAAGTACATTGAAATACATTTTTTAATATTTCGTTAAAAAAGAAACATATATGCTCTACGAAAAATTTCATCGTAGACACTAGGATAAGATTGTTATACATAAAAGGCAAAAACATGTCTACGCTATGTTAATAATATAATTGAAATAATGTGTAGGTACTTGTTGTACATATTAAATTCGTTATTTAATATTGATCATAGATAAACAAGTAATAACTCTTTGATTTTTATGTATTCTGAAGCAGACTAGAAAATACTCTATAAAAAATTCAAAGAGCTTACTTTCAATGTAAATGACGATCAGATTGCCTAGGTGGCAGTACATCTTACTTTTGGCCAGTACCACCTTGCCTTCTGTGAAATACTTAGGGGTTCGAGTCCCGGCCGGGCATATGAATGATGAATTTGAATATTCTTTTCGGGTTTGTGTGTCTGTTATAGTATCCCCAAGACAGGGGAGTGAGGCTAGCTATGAGTGTGACAGAGTTATCTTTCGAAACTTGTAAGAATCACTCGAGAATGACCAATACGATAGCCTTGCCCTTACATTCAAATCTCATGATTGCAAGTGAAACAGACAACGAATCGCGTATATGTGTTTTCAATTTACTCTGTTTATTTTTCTTATAGAGAAACAATTCTATATATCGCATAGATTTTATACAGAATTCTCAGACATTATAGTGAAAGTAGCTGTTTGATTCTGGCAGACGCACATAGGTGTTGCCGTAAAAAAAGTGGATTTCCTTTTTAGTTCTCCAGCTCTCACTAGGTGTCAGTGTGCAAATTAAAGAACTCACCAGCGACATCTAATAGGATATTGTAGAACTAAAAAAAAACATGAAAACGATACAACACAATTATTTGAAATCCGGAATTATGTTGGTAATTCAGTCTGCTATTAGTATGATAACAAAAGGGACGGTGAAAGTTTCCGGAAAGCTCTTCATATTTGGAAGACTACAGTGACTCCTCATCAGTTTGGTTGGCGCAAGGTAGAACGACAAGGGGACCGTTGACCCTCCCCACCTTATTCATTTTATATTTATAATAGGGTATTTGACTGTTCCTTTTACCATATTTTATTAATAAATATAGAAAAAAAATATAGATTAGTAGCAGACGATTCGCGAAGAAAAAAACAGAATCGGTTGAAAAACTAATTTACTATTATATTTCAACTAGCTCTCGGCCCGTAACTCGCTTGCGTGATCAAATTTTTAGCTGCCGAGATTTTTTTTAGCACAAAAATGAAGATAACTGTGCTTCTAAACTGCGCATCGAGATAAAACATATACCAGTTTTTAAGTTAAACTTCCAGCAATACAACTGCATTCAATTCCGCGCTGTAGTTTTTGCGTGATGCGCGAACAAACATACAGACAGACAAACAAACAAAAAACCTATAAATAATAGGGTATCGGTCTGTTCCTAAATTTACCATATTTTATGAATTATTTTTAAAATATAGATTAGTAGCACACGATTCGCGAAGAAAAAAAAAGAATCGGTTGAAAAACGAATTTACAGTGATTTTTTAAAGTTTCAATATAACAATAACAATAATAAGACACAAAACAAAACACACAGAGAAAAATATGTCTGAATATGTGTGAATATGTCTGTCTCTTTCAAAAACAATTTGTTGTATGGAGATTATATGGCGTTACTAGCAAGTGACGTCACATGCTAGTAAGTGCCTCTCTGTCTAATCTTGAATTTCAAACCTTTATAACTCGTTCATTTTTAAAGATAGAGCAAAAAATGTTTTAGTGTTCGATAGCAGAAACTAACAAGTTTGGATTTATAAAATAAAAAAAAAGTAGTCAAATACCCTATTAGTATCAGACCTCTGAGCATTATAAATTTAAGATGAGCTCCTACCGCTCATGTCGACTGTACTAAATCAGTCGAAGTTCCGCGCGCTTTTTGATTACGTGGGTTGATTTACGTCCATATATTAACTATTTTGTGTTTTTATTATTTAAATTACATTAATCAAAATAAAAACACTTGGGTACGCCCGAGCCCCTCGGTGGGGACGTATATGACGAGAGTTACAGCTATGTGTAATACAAAAATACTTTGATCATTGTCTGATTCACTACAAATGGGAGAAGCGCAATTTTTGCGTTCTTTAAGCCCCAAAAGTCTTCCTTTGAGTCTTTGTTCCAATGACTATGTTATAAGAATAGTGGCCCCGATTCACACTGTCACGCTCTAATCCTTAATTTAAGTTAGTCTGTCCTTTATACCTTTTAAAGATTGAAAAGGGACAGGAGATGGCCATTCTAATATTAGAGCTGTCAAACATCGAATTTGAACCTTATGGCCGTGTCGGTGGCACAATTTTAGAGAGCACTTAAAACATGCGACTTAAAAATATCTTAAACTGACAGCTTTTAGGCTATCATTCGTTCAAATTAATATCATTCGTTCATCAGCTCTCTTTCATTGGTCATAAAAACGAAAAGGATAGCTGGATTTTAAAATTAGAATTAGAGCATGACATCCCGAATCGAGGCCAGTAATGAATAAATTAAGTAAGCAATTAAATATTAAGTATTTTTTTTAAGTAACTGAATAAAGTGAATATTTTTGTATTTACACATCGTTATGAAAACAAAACAAAATGTTTAAGTAATCAGTTCAGATCAATTTATTGAAACTAAATACACCTTATATGGACATAACAAACAAACCCGTTAGTAATCAGAAACCGCGTGAAACGTTCCGCAAAATGATAATCCCGAGAGCGCGACAACCTGCCTTTTGCACACTTTAACTATGGAAGCTAAGTAGAAAAATTAAAACTCTTAATTAAATATATTGTATATACTTTAAGTTATAGAACCGAAACCTTGACAACTATCGGCGGAGCTATAGGTGATTATAATCCGTAGAAATTAACTGGGAACCTTGTAAACATGAACCGATATAATGGTGAAGTGTCTAGTTAACGTCTGCGAGCTATATGCAGAAGCCTGACACTATAGTATAATTTATTCTGTGCTAATTTTAATATTATGTGATCTTGGTCCGTATTAGCGTTTAGTCGTGTATAGATTAATCATCACTGATCCTGCGTTTTTTTTTCGCCTTCTTCTTCATCATCGCTTCTAACCGCATGTCTTCTAAGTCCTCCATTATGCCTGTAAGAAAAAAAAACAATATTTAGAGAATAAATAAATAAATGTTTTAAATATATGCTAATTTATAAAAAATTGTGATTTTAGTAATGGTTTGGTGCAAGAGAAATTAACCCTAGGCCCCTAGGCGAGGCCTTTTAATAGGGGATCGGACTGTTCACCATATTTTATGAATTTACCATATTGTATTATGAATTATTTTTAAAATATATATTAGTAGCAGACGATTCGCGAAGAAAAAAACAGAATCGGTCGAAAAACGAATTTACAGTGATTTTTGAAAGTTTCAATATGTCCGTCTCTGATTTTTTATATGGAGATTATAATATGGCGTTACTAACAAATGATGTCACAAGTGGGTATGTGCCTCTCTGTCTAATCTTGAATTTCAAACCTTTATAACTCGGTCAATTTTAAAGATAGAGCAAAATTTATTTTGTGTTCGATAGCAGAAACTAAGAAGTTAGGATTTATAAAATAAAATAAACTAGTCCGGTCCCCTATTGCGAGGCCGTGGGCGAGGGGCCGCTTCGCCCACGCCTAGCTACGCCGCTGGATGAGAGGATTAGAATGGAATTAGCCGTTATGATCTCAAAATTAAAATTTAACAGCCTCCGTGGCCGAGATTTCGACTTCTATTACGGAGATTCCGGGTTCGATTCCCGGTGGGGACACTGTCAAGCAAAAATCCCTTTGTGAGACTTTCCCCAGTTTGGTTAGGACATTGTAGGCTGAATCACCTGATTGTCCGAAAAGAAACATGATTCCGTGCTTCGGAAAGCATATGAAGCTGTTGGTCCCGGCTACTATCTAGTCGTCACAATAGCCATGTCAGTGGCCTTTGGCGGTTCTTTAACACTGATAAACCACACGATAAAAAAAAAAAAATACGTTGGTATGTGATGGAATTTGTATAAATCCTATATAAATAACTACATAAAATATGACTAACCGTGTTTCTTGCTGATATACTCTTCGCGCTGCTGCTGCACGAAGCTGGACTCCATGTTGGGGTCGTCATCGTCGTCCATGTTTCGGTACCTGCACACAATTAAAAGTGTTACAAGACTAAAGGTCCGCGGTTCACGTCCGGACCGCGAACGGTCGAAGCTTGGTCCACCAAATAAATAAATAAATATGTGGAGGACACTTCACACACGGCCATCTGATCCCAAACTAAGCAGAGTTTGTACTATGGGTACCAGATAGCTAATATACATTACATAAATAGATAAATACATGCTTATATAGATAAACAACAACCAGACACAAGGTGAACACTGAGTGCTGTGGTGAATATAGTTAAATTACATCCACCTATTCAATTTAAATTGTATTTTTATATAACAAGCCTTTACCTCGCAGCTTTGACCACCTGTATTGTGTTCCTGCGACATTATCCGGGCATAAAAATATCCTATTGCCAAGGCCAGGCTTTGCTCTATCAGAGTTTTACAAATTACAATGTGTTCCAACAAAATGAATCATTGATTGTGTATATATATATATATATATTATTAATAATATTATAATCTAAGTACATATTTGTATATTAATACTTATTATGCGTGTCTAATCCGCTTCTCTGTACTCATTCTCACTTCCTAGGTCTGCTGTAAGGCCTTTTTTTAGAAATAAGCAGTACCTGTTGTGTCGTTTTAATTTTTGTTTGTATTTAATGTAATGTTTCTGTGTACAATAAATGATAATAAAAATAAATACAAACAAATCCGTTTGGACATCGATAAAAAATAGTATCCGGACCCAACTTAAAATTACTTGCCGACCCAGACCCATAATTTAAATTCGTTATTCAAATACCCAACCGAGGAGCGAACTTTGAACTTACGGCATAGTAGCTCAAAGTAGGTAAAGCGGCGCGGAACACACTATCAATTTTTCCTTTTAAATTATGGATATTTACTTTGAAATAACAATTTTTTTTGTTTTCTTTCTGCTGTTACGAAATAAATGTATGTACTATTGTTTAGAATAACAATAATATAGTATTCAATAAAACTTATAATAAAAATATATTTTCTTAGTATAAAAACACCCCTACGTGTTATGAAATGACATCTTGTATGCATCTAAGTCAAACTCGAGCGAGTGGCTGTAATACTCACTTGGACTTGTCGTAGCCAAATATTTCCTTGATGTGCCTCGAGTAGTCCATGTCTTCGTCGCCGTCATCGATGAAGTCGTCCATCTCGGAGTCGTACTCATCAGAATCCAGACGACCTGCGGATAATCAAAATATTTTATAAATTTGATGTCTGTATGATTGTGTGCACAGTTGTTTATTAGGGACTTTGCTGTTTCACGTCCTACCTAACCAACTAAACAAATTAAATAACTAGTAACTCTGTGAGTTGTAGACCTCGCGATATTCTATTTTTCGTAATGGATCTCCTGCGAAGAAATTCAAAGGTTGTGTGTGAAGTCGACCAACTCGCACTGGGCCAGCGTGGTCGATTAAGGCCTAATCGCCCTAATTCAGGGTAGGCTCGAACTGATGATGAATGATTGAAAATACGGAGGCTGATAAACATGGACGTTACTTACGTTTAGATTTGGCCGCCTGCATTTTCCGCTTGACATCACTAGGGGGGTACTGTTTCGTCTTGGTTTTGAACGCGCCGACGTGCTTGTCGAAGTCAAAGCTATTAGTGATGCCTTTACTGGGACCCGCGGCTGCCGGCACCTTCCTCTCATCAGGCCTCTTGCCAGGAACCACCTTCTCTGTACGCTTGCCATTCTCTGGCCTAAACCCATTGAGCTTCGGAGATCCATCCAGCTTTTTGCCTAAAGGTTTATCCTTCTGAAGCACTT
Source organism: Carpatolechia fugitivella (assembly GCA_951230895.1). Taxonomy (NCBI): domain Eukaryota; kingdom Metazoa; phylum Arthropoda; class Insecta; order Lepidoptera; family Gelechiidae; genus Carpatolechia; species Carpatolechia fugitivella. The sequence goes on along the minus strand of OX579653.1, from coordinate 6,384,943 downwards.
GCTTTGGCACCTGCTTACCCTGAGAACTGGGACCGTCAACTTTACCATTACTTTTGCTTAAAACCTTTCGTTCGTCGTTCTTGTCTATCCTGTACGTATTCTGACTTTTTAAGTCTATGGATTTCTTAACGTCCTGCCTGACAGAGTCTTTGGAACTTAGTTTTAATCTATCTACTGGTTTACTTCTATCACCCGATTTAGATTCCAATTTTGGTTTAGGTTTATCTCCTTTCTCTCTGGCGAGTCTTTCCATCTCTCGATCTATTCTGTCCCTTTCTGCCTTCAGTCGTTCCAGCCTCTCTCTGTCTATTTCTCTGTCCAACTTGTCTCTTTCAGCCTTTAATCGCTCCAGTCTCTCACGATCCATCCTTTCTTTCTCACGCTCTACTTCCTTCTCACGATCTCTAGTCTTCTCCTTCTCCCTCTGCATTTTCTCAATCCTCTCTCTTTCTCTAGCCTTGTCGTAAGATTTAGGGCTGTCGTGCCTGCCATTGGGCCTCTCCCCAATTTTCGGAATACGCCCAAAACCTGTTGATTCCGGTTTTCTTTCCCTTTCGACAGGCCTATCGTCTTTTTGTACTGAAAACAAAATACAATACGAAAAAACATGTTTAATTCTTTTTAAAACAAAAAATACTGGAAACAAAAGAAATGAAAAATAAATCTTCCGTCTTCAGGGTTAGCAATTAAGTGTAAAATATGTTTTTCTTGAAAAAGGGCTTACTTTTCTTAACACCCTTCTCAGCGTCGATTCTCTCCTGCCTGCGCTGGCGACGAGCCATTTCCTCCTCGTACTCTCGCTTCTGCCTTTTCGTCATCAGCCTCTCTGGTTCCGTGACCGTTTCCACCTTAGGCTTTTTGTCAGCTGCTCCTACGGGTTCGCTTTTCTTCTGCTCAGCAAGTTTTAGCAGCTGATTAAAGTCCATGGGGGGAGGCATCGGCTTACGAATCTTAGGTTTCTCAGACTTCTCGTCTTTCTTTCTTTCCTTCTCCGGCTCGTATTTCGTCGGCGGTGAAAGGTCGCGATCTGTAAATAAATATTGTATCTTACGTGCGAGTAACACCAAACACAAATCAACATTTTTTTTTATCTATATTTATTAATATTTATCTGCCCGTTGCGCTGTTTGTTTATGTTTTTTTCTGTGGGAATACGGTGTTTTTCCGCAGTAGGTGATATTTATAATGCAGAACATATTTTATTCAATATTAAATACATCAAATTATTTTAGTCCCACTCGCGATATTTGTTTAGTAAACAAAATAACCGGATCGCAAGTCGTCGGGGAAAAACAGTAAATAATAAAACAGTATCTTGTTCGCCTAAACGTAAAAATCATTTGAAATAATAAAAATACAACCTACAATCGACCGGTTGTTGCGGTCGGTGGCGGCGGTGGTCGGCTCGGCAGTCGAACGCTTGGTTTGCACGTTGTTGACTCGAGATTGTATGAAGCGAGCGACACAAAATAAATAATAGTATTATCGCGTTCAGAAGAATGCTCAGCGAATTTTGCTATGAAACAATAAGGTGCAATGCAAAATGCACAGCGCAGCGCCTAAAATTATATTAACCGACAAGTTGCCTCTCTTTCTATTACGTATCTTGCGATCTTTCTATCTGTTTATCTTTAGCCTATGGTGTCCCACTGCTGGGCAAAGCCATTTTTATTCGCTTTCCTTCTTGTTTATCAAGAAAGTGTACATGCCAGTATTTTGAAAAAGTCGTTAGATAGTCTTCCCGTCTCCAGCGAGGTCTACCACCTATATAATTGCCTATTTGGTGAAGATTTATAGGTGGTTTGTTGGATAATCAGGCCTACTTGTTGAAGGAAGTCGTCAGGCAGCAGTGTGGGCAACGTTAGTAAACTCTGTTTTGTCTCTAGCTAGATTATTCTGGGTTCAATTGAATAATCTTAGGGTGTTCACTGCCAGAGCCAAAAAAACACAATTTTTGACCATTTTAACACACTGGTCAACCTTGTAAATTTTAACACAAGTTTTTCTTTAATTAAAAATATATATATATATATACTTGTATATATATTTTATATCCACACGCTAATGCTACAAAGAAATACCTACTATTTTTTTACTCAATTTTACTGTTAAGGGTCGGACTTAAGTATGAATAACCATCCTCCTACAATATCTGGAGAAGTGTGTGGTGCTAGTGTAAAATCACGTTTATAAATTACTCTCCAGGTGACCCTTTCGATTTCACTGCCTTTTTTAAACTAATTTGAGCTTATCTGATTTCTCCCTCTATCCCTGATATTATACAGACGGACACTTGAAATCTGTTAAAAAATACTATTTAGTGACAAGACAGTGGACTGACCTCCGCCAGCGCCGGCGTCGCTCCTTCGCTTCCTCTTGTGAGGGACAGGATCATCTACATGCTGAAGCGCATGCTTCACCCGCTCTATCGTGCCATTTATATCCCTCTTCACCGCTTTATCTAAAATAAAATTATAAACATAAAATAACAAAAAATAGCAAAATTTTAGGTCTTTTACAAAATTAACAAGAAACCTGTGTCGTAATAAATATTAGGTTGATGATGATATAGATGATATTTGGCAAGGATGATAATGATAATATCCTACTATTTCCCATTGTAGTAAGTCATTTCATTAGTAGGTATCTCATTTTTTCTCATTAAGAATATCTAATGTTGAGATATACTTACATACTTATTAGGCCTACTATTTATTGGGTGTGTTCCAAATCAAACTCAGCGCCGTCAGCGATCAGAAAACCAAAAGATTGTATGGGTTTTGCCTGCTGAATTCAGTATGCGCTTTGAGTGTGCTAAAATCGATTTCAGCGCATCTCGGAAAGCAGGGATTATCCCATCATTAGATACAAAATTACCCTTTATTATAATAAATTATCTTTACCCCTTATTAAATTAGTCATTTGTTAAAAAGAAAATCATACTAGGTTTTGAAATAAATCATTACAATTACTTACGTGCCACTGGGAATTTCGGTTCATCGGGTATTTTGCTGTACTTTTGCATCATTTTCTGGTAAAAAGCAGCAGCCTCTTGTGACTCATAGCCGTAATCATCTTGGTCCGGCTGGTCTGCCCCAGCCAGAGTTACAGCAGTGTTGTCATGATCAACTGCATCTTGAAGGACAGACTTGTTGGCCGACTTTATAACTTTCAAGGTCTTTTGAATCTTGCGCAAGGCTTTAGGATCTCGCATTGCGAGGAACTCATCTCGCTTGCGCTGGCTGTCCAACTTTTTTAGCTTTTCCTCTTCTTCCTTCTTAGCTAAGAACTTCTGGATGTTGGCAGACAAACGGTCCTTCTGCCTCTGCTCTTTCTTAGGCGGGTCGAACTTTGCCTTGTAGTAGGAACTCTCCTAAATATATATTTTTTTGTTAGATAGGTACCTAATGAGATTCAGTTGACACCAAAAGTAAAAGTAAAGGTGGGGAGATGACTAAATCTATATTAACATAAACAAAAACATTGATATCGTTGTTGCATCGGATGAAAACAGTAAAGAAAAGATAGTTCTGATAACTAGAATAAATAATCAAATTAAATTCACAGTAAATAAAACAAAATGACAGAAAAAAAAATACCACTCACAGATGATTTTTGTTGTTGGTTCCGCTGTGCGGCTAACAAAGTCTCGCGGAACTCCATTTTGGTAAATCCACACTCCCCTGAACGCGAATTCACTAAATGCAGCAGACCATGATATAATTTTCAATGATTAATTACGATTTTTCACTAAATACGTGTCAGGATTTACATCGACACACAATCCAACCATTTTCTGGAAAGGTACTGAACGAATGAATGAAGTGTTTGTTTGGTGAATGAATGATAAATTATGTTCGTTTTATTGTTCTCTTCTAATATTTTGTTAAGATTTGATTGATATTCGTTGTATAAATTCTATTATCTCTTATCTCAATTCATAAACCTCTTCCGATTTATAAATTTTAAACAAAGAGAGAAACGTACACGTGCAACTTCTCAGCGACAAAACTATTAGAGCAATAAACATGACAATTATGTCCAAATGCGACAGGTAAATATTGACTTAATTGTCAGGATAAAAATCCGTTTAATAAAGGCAAAAATTGTCAATTTTTACCTGTCGAGTCTAAGGAAACATTCTCTGACTTATTTGTCAAGGTCTTTGACAAATTTGTCACTTTTTCTGACATATTTGTCACAACATAATATCAGAGCATGCTTATGGGAGAACATGAGGGTAATATTTAAAAACTCCCATGGCCCAGTGTGCGATAATTTAGTTGCCGAGTAGTAATTTAGTAGTTGCTTGTGTGTGCAAGCCCTTAAGCGCCTACTACACTCTCGTCCGAAGTTCTTCGACGAAGTCTCACGAAGTGTCAAATTGGTGTCAAAGTGAAGCCCGAAGTTGCACGAAGTGCCTCTCTATACTCTCGTCCTCGGCCTACTTCGATCAACTTCTAGTGTAGTGGACCCTTTAAAAAAATTGGTGAGTGAATGAAATTATTTTCTGAGTGTTGGTATTCTGAACTTTTGACATCTATCTATCGCTCTTTCTCTTTCGGTCTTTTGTAAAACTCGACGGAAGCCGAAAATATGGTTGGTGTTAAATTTTGTGTAATTTATCGAGATTTTGCGTGATAATCGTAACAAATTGTGCAAAATTATTTAGTGTTTTACAGTTTTTAAGTGTTTACTCAGTTGATATGTGCAATATTTCCACGGAAGTACTATCGGTACAAAATTAACCTTACGTTTCTCGTTCTGCAGGCCACATCAAAGAAGAGGACCAGGAAGCTGCGAGGACACGTGAGCCATGGTCATGGTCGTATCGGTAAGTGCTTCACGTATCACATATCCCAAGTGTCTGCGTAAAACATTCGTGATACAAACATAACCTATATTTCAAAGTGTTCATGTTACTGGTGTTTGACGAGGTTTCGTGGTGTTCCAGGCAAGCACCGTAAGCATCCTGGAGGTCGCGGTAATGCTGGTGGTGAGCACCACCACAGAATCAACATGGACAAGTACCATCCTGGATACTTTGGCAAGGTATGAATTACAGTTTTGCTTTCGCAGAACCTATCTATAAGTACTATTACTCTTGCAATTAAGGAATTAGCCGTGTATTTATTGTTGAGGGATGTTTTGGCAAGTGTCTTGGTCATAGAGCCTTGTTGTATACCAATTTGATAAGTGGAGAAGAGATGTAACATCCAAAAGTTAATAAATGATTCATTTATACTGTGGCTTAGGCCACTGAATTCTCTTCTTTAACTTTGCTGGTTAGGTTGTCTTTGATAACTTTTTAATAACAATAAAAGATGATTTAAAAAATCTGTTGTCAATTGCTTCTGCATTTTATTATTTTTCATGAGGTGTGTGATCTTATATAGGAATCTAATCTAATGCTTAATACCAGCAATTTGAAACAACCAATTAATTTTCCTTTTCCAGTTGGGTATGAGGAACTTCCACTTGAGGCGGAACAAAATCTTCTGCCCAGTGATGAACCTCGACAAGCTGTGGACTCTTGTGTCTGAGCAGACCAGGCTCAAGTACGCCGGAGCCACCGATGGCAAAGTGCCCGTCATCAACATTGTCAAGGCTGTAAGTTTTTTTTCATACTCAGCATATAGGACTTACAGCTAATATTTTGACAGCATAATTGGCTGGCCCTTATCCCATCATTTGGGGTTGGCGCAGTATATTTTCTTCCTCCATACATCCCTATCAGCTGTCATTTCAACACTCTCATCCTTCCTTCACATATCATCTTTTACACAATCCATCCATCTTTGGTTTAGTCATTCTCTCCCAACATATCCATCCACATTCAAATTCAATACCCTTTTCCCTATGTAACATTCATGTCTCCGCATTTCGTGTCCATACCAGGTAAGGCGATTTCCTCTCATTTTATCTATCACTGGCACAACTTTCAAACTTCCTTGCCCAGTCCTATTCACATATTAATTGTATAATAGTTGAAAAGAGAATGCAAATATAATAAAAGTAAGGGAGTGACGAAAGAACTTTAAATTTTTTTAATTTTTAATTTCATCCTGTAGTGTTTTTCTTCTTCTAAAATATGTTAGCAAAATAACACGAAACCTCTTGGGACCCATTAACCTGAACAATCTTTGTTCCACAACTTTTTGATCATAAATTGACTGGATCAGCTGATCACTTTGTATAAAAGTATTTTTTTTAGAATTTGTTGAACTACTGGGACAAAAATTGTTCAGTTTCATGGGCTAACCTACCACCCACAAAGTTATGCATTATATTTTGCTGGCCCATTGTATACAAGTAGAACAAGACCTTTCCATGTTACCAATCCAGAACCATTATCTACATCAGGGGTTTCCTTATTTGGGCCGCGCCCCCTTTCTACTAACAAATATTTCTGCCCCCCCCCCCCCCCCCCCATCTGCCTAGATAAATTATTAAACCACTGTAATAACAAAATAAGTATTATTATTGCTTATTAAATTTACACAATAATCATACAAAATTAATTTGGTAATAAGTATGTATTTATTGGAATGTGATGGATGTGCTTGCATCGATTTGACGAGGTTTCCGATTCTCTGCTTTACCACAGAAATCGCACTGCGGCAGGTGGTGGGTAGCCCGCGCTTCATCTCTACAAAGGTGACCCGCGCCCCCCACTTTGAAAACCACTGATCTACATACTTCTGTATTTTTTTGAAATTTATAACATGCTTATGAAAAAGAGTTTTTTTTGCTTATACATGTCACCTGTTTGATTAGGGGAAACAAAACTTTTTTAAAGGCTAGGTTTTTGTTTTCAATACCTACTATTAAGTTCTTCTTATTAAACATGAATCCCTGTGTGGATTCAAAATGAAATATCGTGGGGGCTCTGTCAAACAAAAAATGTATGATAAAGCTTTTACAGGGAAGATTCAAGTTGAAATCTTGAAAGTAGAAACCAGGACGAGTTTTAAGATGTTAAAAAAATATTCTTGTAATTTTTGTTTGTCTGTATGTTAATATAAACTTAATAGAAGCGAACTCATCCTATTTTTAATTTTTGTTCTCAAAAGTTCATCACAGGAACAAAACTTGTAAGCAAAGTTCCTATACAAAACTACAATTGCTTCTTTTATGCTTTCCAGGGTTACTACAAGTTGCTAGGCAAAGGCAAACTCCCCAAGCAGCCCGTCATAGTGAAAGCAAAGTACTTCTCCAAAACAGCAGAGAAAAAAATCAAGGATGTTGGCGGAGTGTGTGTGTTGTCTGCGTAATTTAAGTATACAATAAAAAAGTAAAAACATTTTGTTGTTTTGATTACATAATGCAATAAATGCTGCTTTTTAGAGATAGCAAAATTTTACTGTACGATTGTAAGGCAGATCATAGTTAGCTGTTTTTTGAGGATGTCTTCTTTAGAAATATGAGCAAAGCATATTTGGAGCCTCAAAGTGGTCCACCACCATACGAACCTACCTCATGAAGTGATTTCAAGGGGGGTTGTCCTGCAGTTCCTCAATATTTTCGCTCGGAAGAAGAGATGCAACGTCAGGACTGCAGGACCAAGTTAAAAATCCGTTAGGATGCCAAATAGCATAAACATTTTAGTATCTGAATTCTACCATTTCTGAGTCAGGATGGCAGGACCACTCCCAGTTTTGCCGAGATCCACGAACTGTCACTATGATCTGACACCTGAAATTGATCACATTCGATAATGGTGGCTCTGCTGCAGAACATCACCTGGCACCTGGCGTAGATGAATCCTGATTGAAGTACAGTCAGAATTTAAAAAGGCAAGAGCAAATGGAAATGTTAGAAGGGGAAGGCCAAGGCGAACGTCCTATGATCACATGGGAGATATCCCGGAAAAAGGTCGGGTCAGGAGTACCCTAAATCGACGAGCATGCATGTTTGAAGAGATTGATAAATGTAGATGAAGTGAAAGAAAGAGGTGTCTGGATTGTAGCCAAGTGGAAGGACGTGGTCTCTGCCTTGCCTACCCTTCCGGCAGAGGCGTGATTTTATGTAGGTATGGATTTATACTACGAGGGCTGCTATTTATGTATCCGGAATAACAAAAAATAACAAACATCTATAACCAAATATACTTTTATTGCTTTTCAAAATATTCCCCGTGATGATCGATGCATTTTTTCATACGTTGAAACCAACTTTCGTAGCATTTTTTCCATTCTGTATCGGGTTCTCCAAAACGTGCATTTTGAAAGCATCAACGGCTTCTTCCCGGGTCGAAAATCGGTGTCCACGTAATTTGTTCTTCACGCTTGGGAATAAATAAAAGTCGTTGGGTGCCAAGTCGGGACTGTACGGCGCATGACCCGTCAATTCGATCATTTGACTATTTAAGCCGTGTTTTCATTATGCAAGTAGCCTGCATGCAGCTTGAGTAATGGAAACGTAAACTTGCATGCAAGCTGCAAATTGCATGCAGGTAGTTTTGAACTTGTAAACATAATGCGCAACTGACGCTTGTCTGCGCAAGTGATATTAAAGGCGCGTTTCCATTGTGCAAGTATGACGTCACACTTGCGTACAAGTTACTTGTATTGTAAACTTTAATTTGAACCTCGCATGCAAGTTGTATATCACTTGCGCAGACAAGCGTCAGTTGCGCATTATGTTTACAAGTTCAAAACTACCTGCATGCAAGTTTACGTTTCCATTACTCAAGCTGCATGCAACTTGCATAATGGAAATGCCGATTGTATCAAACGACCGGTACTGTGCGTGTGGAGTGGATTCGTTTACTTACTTACAAACCCTGGTGCGAGAACTACCGAGCGGCTAAGGCCCGGTTTCCGCGGAGAGGAGAGATGGTTTTGAATAACCAATTTCGTTATTTCAATAACGAAACGTTTGGTTGTTCATCTCTCCGCTTAGCTGATGGAAATAACGAAATCTGATTGGTTATTCAAAACCATCTCTCCCGCTTTGGTGAAAACCGGGCCTCATAATGACCTCTGGTACAACTCATCTGTAACCATTCCATCTGAAATACGGGATCGACCAACGGAACTTTCGAAGCATCCGAACTGTTTCGAACCTAGGACCTCCGAGAAATGAGCCTTACGCTCTTGCATGCTGCATTAACATGAAAAATGATAAGGATCGAAAAACATTATTATGAGTGATCGAAAAACATTATTATGAGTGTCCGCGCGTTAAAAATGAATGAATTCGAAAAGAAAATAAAACCGGTCGCCGTCACTTACCTTTTGTTAAGAAACGGGTCCCCAAAACCCTTCAAAGATTGAGATCTGAAGTGTTTAAAAAGCTGAATGATGGCTGTTTGATCCTTTTTTCAACAATTTTCTTGCGAAAGTATAGCGTCAGGTCAGAATCGATGAAACCTTGGTTGTTTGCCATCACTTATGTATGCGAAATAAGTGAGATCACTAGGCTCAGTCTCGGCTAGCCTCATCCACGATGTTTATAGGTTAGGTTATATATTCTCGTAGCCAGGTTTGGTAGCTAGCTTCAAATAGGACTAGAGAAGTTCCATGGAAAACTAAAATCTTTGTATTTTTGTAACGAATAAACTCAAAAACTACTGAACCAATTTTAAAATTTCTTTCACCATTAGAAAGCTTAATTATCCCTGAGTAACATAGGCTACTGTTTACCACAGGAAATATGTTCTTCCCACGGGAAAATTCAAAAATAAAGAGGGCGTAGTTGCTATAGTTCAAAATAAAACAAAACTTTATGCTAAGCTTATAGTTTATTCTTGGCTAGCGTCAACGTTTTCTGTCTGCAGGCCTTTGATGGAGGCAACGGCCACGTATGTGACAAGAGTAAAAAGCTTGTGCGCTGAGTCCTCATCGTCGTTGCGTCTGCGAGACAGGCGTACACGCACGCGGAATGGTACATTCCTGAAACAAGATAAACACCAGTTCAATACAATAATTTTGGTACATTTGCTGATGCAAAAGCACAATAAAGTTGACCTACAAACATATTTTTTTACATTACATTACATTTGCATGCAAGTGTATGTGAATTTTAGGCCTAGTGCAGAAATTTGATTGGTTTTTTGAGAATGGTCTATGGTAAACAAACACCAGAAAACATTTTAGAAAATCTTAAAAAGTAAGTGATAAAATAAATTTCAATTGTTATTTTTATAAAACAGGACATTCTACTTCTCAGCAATTTTTGACAGCAGTCTATTTCACTTAGACTCATGGGATTTGAAAGAAGTGAAAGGGAAATAGGTTATCACTCAGATTCTCAAACAATGTTAAATACACTTAACAGAGAAAATAATTTTAAAAAGACGGTAGTATTACTTGGCGATTATTTTGAATGAATCTTTCCTCAGAGTACATAAAATAAACACAACAATTTAAGGTTAAACAGTTGTTGGTTATAGAATTTTAGGGTTATTTAATTGCTGTACTGTTATTTTTTTAATCCAATTATATGCATAAATCAAATCACTAACAACATCAACGGCCCGTTACAGCACACATTAATACTGGACCAGTGTGGTAAACAAACGACTGATTGATTGCCCATAAGAACATAAAAGAAACCAAATATCATGAATTAAAATCTTTGAAGTACTACCTTGAGATTTGCAAAATCTTCGAGATGAAGGAATTATTCATCGCATTACAATTAAATGAATGATGTGACTTGCGAGTTTAAATTCTGAACAGCAGAAAAATAATAATGATAGGTTATGTTTATAACCAAACAAAATTATCTTGGCTTTGTACAAGTCTTCCAAGATAATGTGTTGTTTAAAAAAAGAACACTTGGATGAAAAGGGTAAGTTACCTGATTCCCTTGGACCAGAGGTACTTGTTCAGCCTAGTGTCTACTCGCACATCAGGGGTGCCCATTTGAACTTCGGCGAACTTGCGGATCTCTTTGATGGCTCGTGGGGCCCGTCTCTTGAAACCGACTCCATGGAGCCGTTTGTGGAGGTTCACTGTGTATTCACGCGTAACAACCTCGTTGATAGCGGATTTTCCCTTCCTCTCTCCTTTAGGTTTTGCCATTGTTATTTGAGATCTGAAATAGTAACAGACGAAGAATGAAAATACGGCTAACAGCACTTTTCTAAGAACTAGATATCGACGTGCCACCACTGAAAATAGTATTCTTTTACTTGATTCATTTGATTTTACACGATTTTCTTTCAATAAAACACACCTTAGCGTTTATCAGCCAAAATCGTCACGAAAAAGAAACGTCAAATTGATTGTGACAGAAACCAAAAGTTTATTTACTACACAGCCACGACTACGAGGTACATTTTATAGGAACTTGTTCATAAACTAGTTGGTGTAATATCCTGCCATAACTATCTTTGTAAATACTTTGTATAATGTCAGCCTACGTCCTTTCGTTTTATATTAATTTGTCCTGAAAATTCATTTCCTTGGCATTTTAAACATAAAATAATGTTGCTTTTAATTTTAACGTTTATATTATAATGTTTTTAGATAAATATATAAACCAAACCAGATTTTGGATCTTAAAAATATATTTCAAGATTGATTATTAAATATTTATTTAGGTTGGGTGATATTGAATAAAATGAAACGAACGTACCTGTCGTCGTATTTGTCAACAAGAGTGTGGAACTGTTTGTAGTAATTTCAGTTTTCTTTGTGTTTTCTTAACTAGTTATACTTAATAATCAAGTGTACCTTAATTTTTACCATGGCTGAAGTTTACAAGTATGTTACCTGTAGTAAATTAAAACACAACACCCTAACCCAACTTAACCTCGCTATTAAAAGATTTTTCTTTGTGTAGGTTGATACATCCAGTAAAATACTTCAATGATTACATATCTCGAAATGTACGTCCTGATGGAAGGAAGTTTTCAGACCACCGGAATATAAAATTAAATGTGAATTCAATAAAGACTGCCGATGCTTCCGCAGTCGTCAAGTGTGGCAACACTACTGTTGTTTGTGGGATTAAACTGGTAAGAAAAATCTCATGAATAAGTGCTTACAGACCTACCACAGAACCTGTGAAATGGCTAAAATTGGAACAAAAGTTATTTTTAGTAGTTGTTGGATACATTGTGTAGTGTACAATGTATTTTTTCTTTTTTTCAGGAGCTGGCAACACCTAAAGCTAAAGAACCAAATGTTGGATTCCTCGTCACGAATGTGGAGCTGCCCGCGTTATGCTCCTCAAAATTCAGACCTGGACCACCTTCCGATTATGCTCAAGTAGTCAGCAAACTTGTTGCAGACATTGTTGTTAACTCTGAATGTATAAAGTTGGAAGATTTATGTATTGTCCCTGATAAGTTAGCCTGGGTCCTTTACTGTGATATGGTCTGCATGGATAATGATGGGAGCTTGGTTGATGCTTGTATTTTGACTCTGATGGCAAGTCTTCGAACTTGTAAGTACAAATTTTGGTAGTGCAAGTAAGGGGTAATTTGGGATACATGGGGTAACTGTGATGAATGACAAATACTGGAAAATAACAATAAAAGTGTTCTGATTCTTTTCAACTTGGATTTAGTAAAAATATATCTAGCTGTTCCAAAAAATATGTTTCTTTCTTCTTTAAAATATTTTTATTTTTTTATTTGGTACTGACTCGCTTATTTTTTTATATTTTTCAGTATCATTGCCCGTTGTTAAATATGACCCAGAAACTGAAGTTATAGAGGTAGATGAGAATGAAAAAAAACCACTAACAGTTCACGGATTACCTGTGGCCACCAGTTTTGCTGTTCACAATCTGCAAAAGTAAGTTAATTTGCAATGATTTGTTTCTATTTGACCAAAAACATCATTTTTGAAAACAAAATAATATGATTTACTTTGGTTTACTGACTTACCTGTGCTACACTAAAGTTGTGACATTTAATTTTTCAGGAATATAATTCTTACGGACCCGTCAGCGTATGAAGAAGGAGTGTGTGGTGGCAATGGAGCTAATTTAATTGTATGCTGCAATACAAATGGCCTTAATAGTTTACAAAAATTTGGAGGCATTAATATTACGATGGAAAATCAAGAAGAAGCTATGAAAATTGCTAAGCAAAGAATGAAGCTTGTAGTAGAAGTTATTGATACTTGTATTAAGAATGATATAATATAACAGGAACTAAGAACAGTATCTTGGAATTTTATTTTATTTTTTATCTATTTAAATATTATCTAGTGCTTTTATTGTTCTCCGTTGGTTCTCCGTGTAGTAACTGTTAAGCCCAAGTCACACAGAGCGGGAGCGGCGCGGTCCGGGGCCGGGACAAGCGGGACGGCGCTATGCCGCGCTATAGCACCGTCCCGCTTTCCCGGCCCCGGATCGCCCCCGGTACGGCTCTGTGTGACTTGGGCTTTAGTGTTGCCGCTCGATAGTCCAATATCGATTGCCTATCGATAGTTTAAGTAAAAACGATAGTATAACCAATTGGGTACCGTTTTACTATAGATTTTTTGGCTACACTAGTAAGTGTTCTATATTTACGTCTGTGATTTTCACCAAACCTTTCCTACTTGCACGAATAATTAGATATGAAAATCAACATAATTGATCGATCAATTATCTTCTATAAAATGGCAACTCTGAAACAAAATTACAGGTCTATAATGTTTTTACATGTGGCAACATTCATTTAAAATGTCACCACGTCTCAAAATATCGAGTTATGTTATTGAGGTAAACTTTTCATTTTATGTACAAAATAACCCGTAAATTGTTACCAAAACAAAGTTCAAACACAGCGGCTTAGATTAGCTTTGAAATATTAGTAATATCAGTAACATAAATAGTAAAAATTGGCTATAACCCTATACGTCATCAATTTGGGTCGTCATCGCAATAATTTTGACTTTTTCTTTATGCATTTCTTAGTTTTGTTATAAAAACTTAATGGCCTGTTTGTTCCAAACAGCGTTTGTCTAAAATAGACGCAGATGAGAGTACAGGATGCGTGTACGGGCTGATGTACGATGGTACTCTACTCGTCGTCGGGCTGAGCTTAGAATCGTTTGAAAATGAAAAGAGCACCTATAGTCAGCTTCTCCTCAACCTGCCCGCCGAGATAGAACTATGCGGAGTGATAAAGTTTGGAGACTCACTGAGCATGGAGTCGAAAATAAAAGAAATCCTTCAGGTTTGTTAGTTTGGTGTATTTTCACTGTCACTTCATTTGTCTTTGTTTTAATTACCTCTTCCCATTCTTATTAAATAGATGCCTTACTTACCCTAAGTTCACATTTTTATGTAGGTAAATCAATTAACATGAATATATACATAAAATTCATATATATATGGGTAGGTATACAATGAAAGAAGTATGTCTGGATCGTAGCAAGTGGAAGGAAGTGGTCTCTGCCTACCCCTCCGGGAAAAAGGCGTGACTTTATGTATGTATGTAGGTATACAATGGGTGTTTTTCCTTTCTTTTTTTTTAATTTTAGTTCTCACTTTTCCACTATATGTCTGTTTTATATGGCCATAAGTATGTTTTAATTTAGTTGTCAAGTTATAATACAATTTTATGGCTCGGAGTATCGCAGCTAGTTTCTTTATTATTCAGGCTTAAGGCTCTGGGTACTATATAAGTCAGCATAATGGCAATGTTTCCGCGACACAAATTCTAAAGTCCATTTTTTTAATGGCTTCACGTCTAGTTTGGACGTATTTTGCCAATGACAACATTTTCACTCAACATACCACAACTGAGAAGAATATTCGGAGAGAAATTTCAAAAGTAAACACTGTTGAAATTCTCCTTGACAAAGGGTATCAAAAATTCAAAATAACATATTTTTTTATTACATTTCCTACTAAACTTTATTAATTACATAAAATGATTAGAAATGAAAATATGTAAAACAGTTTTGATGTGGTTTTTTTATCCTATTTGTGAGGAAGGCTGTTGTTCAGGTTTGACAAAAGTAGAACCCAGCGCCACATAGCAGGCCTTTGTAGAACTAAAAGAAAAACCCCTTTTGTTTGCAGGATGTAGATATAACTGATAATCCTCTCGCCGTCATAATAAATGATAAGAAAGAAATGAAGGCACATTTCCTTGTGCATGACAAGTTTGAGGAAACACAATATGAGGTTCTGGCTGCCGAAGAATTGTGGAAGCAGTTCCTTTATGTCAGACTGAGCACAGTGTTGCCACTTAGTTGTGAGGCCAGTATCACTGGTGTTAAAAATGTTATGCAGAGTAAGAGGAAAAAGGTAAACCAGGAATTTAACTTTGACACAGTTTATTTAATAATATAGATAAAATTTGCGATATGTTTAAATTTGAAAAAAGAAAATAGAAAAATAAATGTGTGATGTGATGTGTGGTTTGGCATAATATCATCCTTCTCAAGATAACTCCACAAATCACAATAATTGCTTTATTTTATTCTCATATAAGGAAAGTACCTATTATGCTGTTGTTATTTTTGTATTTAATTATAATAAAAGCAAGTATGTGATGTTTTTTTATTGTCTTTGCCCTAGGGGTAGTAAGAATAAAATGGTTATTTATTTATAATGTAATTTTCAGATAGCATCAGGCCAAGTGTCCTTCCACATTGATGGGACATCAGTGTATTTGTTTGGAGTAGCATCAGATGTAGGGTTAACAGGTACAAGCACAGAAGCTACTATTGGTGAACTTGTTGACTCTATGAGCCCTGAACAACCTAGTAAGAAGAAAAAACAGAACACAAATAATGTAGTAAGTTGTATTCATAATAATTAATGTATTGTTTGTTTGTTTTTTGTTTTATAATGCTTTGCACACAATGTATTTAGATTTTTCTGATAATAATAATATCAGCTGCAGTTTCATATAGTAAAATCACACAGCATTGTATACACTTTCACATGCTCTAGATTAAATAATAATAAAAAAGAACAACAACATGGCCAATAAAAAAAAGTTTAGAAAAGTGTATTTCTATTTCACTTTTATGACCTTTTTTATTTTTTGTAGGAAATAATGCCAGTAAATTTAGTTATGAAGACCACAAAAGATATTTTATCAGAAAAGCTAGTTAAAACCGCTGTGAAGATGATGACGGCGCAAACAAAGAGTAAGTTGTCTAATGTACTTACTTAGGTTTAAGTATTTTTTGCTTTATACAGTCCTGCAGGCAGGTGAAATAAGTATCAGACATGTTTTTTGAAATATATAGTCAAAATTCTGCCTAAAGTTCCACCCATGGTCTCTCCCACATGAAAAAATATGCTATGAAAGTTACACTAAATAAGTCAGACTCCTGTTTTTTAATTATGATTTACTTTTCTAGCTTCGTTTTTTATCAGCATGCCACTGAAAGTAGACACATTGGCAATGACCCATCGCAACACAAAGCTACTGAATCTGTACACAATCTTAGTAGAGGCAGCTTGTCGATCGCTACGACTTCTTGAGAATGTACTAATAGAACAACTAGGTTTGTACATACTATTTAACATTGTTTTTGATTTACACCATAAGAATGACATTTTGTTTATAAATAAGGAATAGCTTTTGTCCCATCATATTGCCTTGGAGTATTCATCAAAAGGTATGATATTATTGTCTTTGCATTTTTGTTTAAATATCTACTGGCATTCTAGACAATCGAAACTATACTCACCGGCATAACTAACCGCCCACCCTTCATTACAGGGAATACTCGTGATTCTCTATGATTCTATTAGTTACAGCTGATGTTAGTTAAAAAGTAGTTAATTTAACGTTTATTCAAGTGTGTTTAATTTATCATAAACTTATCAATAAATCAATTGTAATGTATAACAATAAGCGTAGTTTAAAATTAGCCCGAAATACAAGGGTGGGCAGTTAGATGTGCCGGTGAGTAGGTATATTTTGAATTAATTCAATTTTAATTTGAATCAACAATATGTTTCAATAATCTGATGCGCTTTTATACCATAGTGTCTCAAATGCTTTTGGTAGGTATCTCAAAAAAAAGTATTTATTTTAAATGTAATAATCTTTAGTGACTATTGTATTATTCCAACATTAACTTGATTAACTTATTTTACATCGGAAGTTTTTTAATTTTATTTCCTAACACAGGTCAAGAAGGTATCGGCGACGGAGCTGGCCTGCGTTTACCGGAGACATTCCATTACTTACCTCAAGAAGTTGGTCACTTCATCACGCGGATAGTACCCAAAGGGATTCCGGATGAGAGCATGGGTTAGTTTGGTAAAACCATTGTATGGCCGCAAATAGTAAACTCTACGTCTGTTGACGAAATATCAAAATCATTCATCATTCATTCAGTTTTTTTTTCTTATATATTTTGATGATTTAAATTTCCGATATATTTATGATCAGCATAAACTCGTGCCAAATTGGGTTAAAGTGATTCCCGTGGCCATACAGCTGAACTGTACTCTTAAAATCATCATCAATTGCTTGCCGTTGTTTGGGGTCGTCGGCGCAGTATGCTTTTCGTCAATTTATCACTTCGATACTTTTCATTACATCCTTCCTGGACATAATATCATCATTCACCCAAGTCAATGTCATTTACATATTTTAGCCATCTTTTCTTTGTTCATTCTCCTAACATATCCACAGTTTTTAGGGTTCCGTAGGTAACAAGGAACCCTTATAGTTTCGACATGTCCGTCTGTCTGTCTGTCCGCGGCATAGCTTAGAGACTCTTAGTACTAGAAAGCTGTAATTTAGCATGGATACACATATTAATCATGCCGACAAAGCTAAAGAATAAAATCTTAAAAAAAAAATTGAGGGTCACGTAAAGTGCTATTTTTTATGCTTGACTACCTCATAGTGCGAGGTATCGTTGGATATTGGGTGGCGGGAAATCGTGAGACGAGTAACATCTGCAACCCTGGAACCTACTACATGCTGACCACGACCACTCTGCCAAGAGTGTTACGACTGAGATGATGATCGTCGGATAGGTTTTTTAAAAATAATGGGGGTTTGTTTAATCCATTTTTCGATGCTAGTGTACGTTTCAGAAATATTTCTTTTTAAAGTGCTCATTTTTGTTAGATTCAAGTGTCAGCGAAACTGTTGTATTTGGAAATATGAATAAAATCACGGTAGTAGTGTATATGATGAATTTAAAAGGAAAATTAAATTATTAACATTAAGTAGGCTTTACAGGTTATCGAATAATAGGCCAACTTATAAAATGTACTTGTAAAAGTAAGAGATTCATTACACATATCATAGAAAAATATTTCGACTTCGGTACCCCACACTTTGCGTGGCCTGACACGTGCTTGGCCGGTTATTCTTCTTCTTTTCTCTACATGATATTCATCCCTCCGCATTACATGCCCGTTCCACGCACGACAATATCATCTTATCTATGACTGGCGCAATGTCCAGACCTATGTATATGTCTCTTCCTCTTATATACTGACAAACTTTCTCTTCCTTGTCTTGTCCATTTTTGTCACTCACACATCCACCTTGGTATTCACTGTACTCTAAAATCCAACATCGATTTAAAGAAAACAAAAGTAATAGCATTATCTCTCTCTCTAGAAACTGAGCGGCGAACTCTACACGAACAGCTAGCACTGCCGACGGACCGGCCCGTGTTCCGTCGCGGCAACGCCTACTCCTCGCCGGCGGGCGCGGGGGGCAAGCTGCTGTCCCCCCACGAGGGGCTCCCGCCGCCCTCCAGCCCCGAGAGCCTGGTGGCGCTGGTCCGCGGACGGTACTCCTACCACCACTACATGCAAGATAACTTCAATGATGACGGCTGGGGATGCGCTTATCGCTCGATGCAGACTATCTTCTCGTGGTTTAGGTAAGTTCTAATTGTATGTTTTTTACCTTTTGACCGCCGCAATATGAATGAAAATACCATGCTCTTTCTTTGTGATACGAAACAATCGTCTAGTTGATTAATAGGTGTTCCATTCCTAGATTTAGAGAATATCAACAGCGGCATAATAACACTTCTTTCCACAATCAATGGCCCCGATTCAGGATGTCGTGCTCTAAACAATTTTTTCTTTTTTACGAGTAATAAAAGAGAGAAGATAAACAAATGATATTTCGAATGGGTGATAAGGACAGACGAATATTAAGGATTACGAATTAGGCGAAATGATGAGATTCGCAGGCAAACCAAAGTTGCTGACATAGTCCGAAGAATTACGAGACTTAAGTGGCAGTGGGCGGGGCACATTGCACAGAGAACCGACGGACGCTTCGGCAGAAAAGTTCTCGAATGGTGACCACGCACCGGAAGATGCAGCGTGGGTAGGTGACGTCACAAGGTGGACCGACGATCTGGTCTGAAAGCCGCTGGATGCGGGCCAAGCAGGACCGGTCGTTGTGGAGATCCTTGGGGAAGGCCTTTGTCCAGCAGTAGGTAGACGTCTTTCGGCTGACTTGATAATGATGAGCGTTACTTGCCGTTTTAGTCCCAATATGTAACGATTTTTATTGCACACTGAACATTTCTCTTTTTAAAATAAGTACCACAAATTCTAATTTCTGCACCAAAATACAATAATTACTTCTTACATTTCCAGGTACCAAGGCTACACAACAGTAGGCATTCCAACTCACAGAGAAATTCAGCAGTGCCTCGTTAAAATAGGCGACAAGCCTTCCACGTTTATTGGGTCCAAGCAGTGGATAGGGTCTACGGAAGTCATGTTCTGCTTAGAGACCCTTTTAGGGGTCCAGTCGAGGATAATCTTCGCTAACAATGGCGCTGAACTGAACAGCTACGCACCGGAACTTGTACATCACTTTCAGAAGCACGGAAGTCCTATTATGATTGGTAAGTTTTATTTTAAGTTAAATGTATTTACATTCATGTAAGGAATTTTCAATTATTTGATGAGAAGTATGATTAAACAAACTACAGAGATTTTTCAACTTAAGTGCAGATCTAGCGGCTGCTCTTGTGTATTCTAGTTACACCGTCGTGATGCACCCTAGGAGGCCGACGGGAATTTATTTTCCTATTTGCCCCTAAAACTGTTTGGGAAAAACCCCTAAATCCTAGTGTAGTTGAACCAGGTCCATCACACCAGTACTAGTCAACTGCATTTTAGTGCCATTTTGCAACACCCTAATTTTAATATTACTGTTATATTTTATTAGGTGGTGGAGTTTTAGCCCACACAATCTTAGGTGTGGAGTACAATCCAACCACGAACGAGACGCGCTACCTCATTCTGGACCCTCACTACACCGGGGGAGAGGACCTCACCGTGATCCTGAACAAAGGGTGGTGCGGCTGGAAAAACTCGGACTTCTGGAATAAAACTGCTCACTACAACTTGTGCCTACCACAGACAAAGCCTGCTATATAAGCTGTTTAATAATTTCTAGTTTGATTGAACCTGTCACAGACCGCGGCTATTTATATTATAGCTAGGAGTAATCAGACCTTTGGTTGCCTAAAATGTGTGAATAGAGGCCAAGCAGAATGGTTAGCTAGTTATTGATTCGCCGTTTTGCTTGACCCCTATCTGTGTACAAAATGTAGACGATAAGAGGTCTGGTCTGTCTGTGACGGCCTTTAGTCTCTTAGTGGGGAATGATCAGTGTAAGTCTGGATGTTTGTGAGGCCACAGTAAGTATCGTTTACATCGGTTAAATGCAAGAAATCGGAAGTTTTGCTTCCTCACAGAAATAATTTAGCATTTTATTCTACCTTTATATGAAAAGGACCATCAAGCTCATATCCCTTAGCGGGTGAGCAGATGTCACATAGAAAACACTCCTATTGAACAGAGAGTGTTTGAATAGTATAACTTAATATATAGGTAATTCCAAAAAAAAAACATACCTACTTATGAAAAAATAAATCAAAAATCTTGTGCAAATGGAGTACTGTGGATACTGTTTAAAATTACGTGAATTTTTGTTTTACCGTGGCAACAGAGTCGGCCATTGAGTGTTTTTATAGGAGTATGAAAGCGTTCCACATAACTTGTGCTTTTTAATAATTTGCTGATGTATTTCTACCTTTGACTTGTACCTTACTCCTTTTCTGGTGGCCATGTGTTTATGAACTTGATGAGTATATGCCGCCGATTCCTGCACTAACGTAAAAATACGGGGTTATTTTTTATTTAGTGCACAAACTTTAATATGTTGTTCAGACCATGAAACTGAACAACTTTCCCCAAGAAACATGGGTCCGGAAATGAAAGAAAATTTTGTAACTCCCATACTAATTGCTGAGCTAGCTGCGTCAGTTTGTATGGGAGATCGAATTTTTTTTTCAGTTCCGGACCTATTTTTTTCGGAAAAGTTGCTTAGTTTCATGGTCTGAACGACATATTAAAGTTTGTGCACTGAATAAAAAATAACCCTGTATATTCATCTTATAAAATAAAAAAAATACAAACGAATTGAGAACCTCCTCTTTTTGAAGTCGGTTAAAAATAAGACCCCCATTTCAAGTTTAGCGTTACTGCAGGTAACGGCGAATGTAAACGACAATTGCGATGAAATTTTCTGTGGGATCTTTATTTAATTTACCTTTTTTTATACTGTAGGTTGCAATAAAAGTGTTTCTTTTTACAAATCATATTATTTCAGAGGTTAGTCGGTTTCAAGACATTCTTGCAACCTGCTTAGTTGTAACATGATCATTGGTTGTAATATTGTTGAGCTGTGATTATTGGCATTTAAAAATGACACATATTTCCCAAGTGGTTGCATTTTTATACCTGGTTTGTGCCTAACAATTTTTGTCTTAATATGATTAGCTTTCTTTATTTTAATAGTTAAACACATGGTTGTTAATTAATTTATTATTACTTATAGAATTTTTTAATAATAACTTATTAAGTTTAAAGAATTCATTACCAACGACTCATACTTATAAGCGATTTAGCATACTACAGATCTTAACGTTCTTTATCTGAATAGCGATAATAGATTTTCAATAATACTTATATTTACTTATGTTAGTTTTTGCCAAGTATCTCTCGAACGATATTTTGATGTTTTTGCATACAAAATAATAATCTCGAAAATTTTGTGAAAATTACTTCATCAATAATGGGGCGAATTTTTGTGTCATATTGGACATAATATATTCATAAATGTATATTCGTGATCGGTAACAACAAAGGACTGAAATTAGGATAACAAGAGGAACACGAGTTGAAGTTATTTATAATAAGAAACGTCTTTGTTAACTTGTTGCTAGACTTTTTTTATGTATATCTTGATGTCGGCATCACTAACTAAAAAGCGATATCAAATAGTAGACATAAAGGGTTTAATATTTTATATGCGGTGCGCGCGATATTGTAACATTCCTTTCTCTGCGGCGCTAGTCGCCTGCGTCGCTGCGTCAATACGTCTTGATAGCCGCATACAAGAGGTTAATTAAAGGTTTGCCAATATTCTTGGAAGAACATCTATTTTTGGGTTATGTAATTTTTGGCGCAGCACTGTATTTGGGTATTACTAGACATTTTAATAATTATAATGTGTCATATTGCTTCTTATTTAACACTTTCAAAGCAACTCGGCCAATCAAAATGTTGTAAATTATTTTGTTTTAGTTTTCGACCGGCTTGCGCTTGAGTCTTGCTCGAAAAACTCAAGTAGGCATATGAAAACTCGGCTGAAACATGAAGCAAACAATATTTATCGTTTTCCAAAAATAGCGCTAGAACATGAAAACGCTATCACAATTTGTTAAGACACTTTGAACAATGTTATTATTTTACATTTCATAAATAAGTACTTTCTTTTAATTAGGTATCGTGGCTAATGCATGTGCATGTATATTAAAATGGAATTGTTATATTTTGTACAATTGAATTATAATTCCGGTAAACATAACATAGTTGTATTATTGCAGTTATTCAAATCCATAAAATTATTGTTTGTTTTGAAAAGTTGTTGAACAAAAGTGGTTAAGTTTCATGGATTTGGCGTATTTCATGGTTTTTGGGATTAAAATCCTTGGACCCGAGAGGATTTCTGTTATACTAACATGTGCTAACGTGTTGTATGTACTGTCGGGGACTTTTCCGCCTAACCACCACTAAGCACATTTTTGCTCTTTACCTACAGAGTAGGTATCTGTAAAATCGCAAAAATTGAAACCGCAGCCATTACTATGGAAATGTAAATTATAAAAACTATACTATTTTGTATTACTGCTAGCGCCGCCTTAAATTTCACAGATAAGTTGGTATTGGTAGCGATCGCGCATCGAAAAATTGCCCTTTGATAAAAACTTTGCCAACTTTGATAAGTCCATGTCGGTAGTCTGTCCGCCACTTAATGTGTTTAGTTTAATCTTATCTTGCACCGTGTCAAATCCAATAATAATTGCTTTGAACAAACTGATCAAATAGGTGGAGTAGAACAGAACAGTCAGGATGCATTCACAGTTTCTATTTATAAGTGTGATAGTTTCTGTTGGAACAATGAGTACACAGGTACGTCTATATTTATTACCATATTATAATAAATAATTTTGTCCAAATAATTTGGCGCTCACCAAGTACCATTTATCTGTAATTTCCTTATATTTTTCTTACAGCCCCATTTGCGTTCAAGAGTCGACGCGGCAATGTGCGAGTGGCGATTTAACTACAGGTCGTCGAAATACGACAACACCTGTGACGCTGAATATACCACGGAAATAGAAATTGAATCACTAATATTGCCGACTACAAGTAAACCTACAGCAAGACGGAAGACGAGCGAGCCGTCTAGTAAAACTGTCGACGTCAATTTCGTTTTAATAGTAGGTATATCGAAAAAAAAACTATTTTTGAGCCTGTGCTATAAAAACTAAAACGTTTCTTTATTTACAGAACAAGGGCATAGATTATAAGCAAAAGGATGACGTACAAAATACATTACAGAAAGTGGTAATTTATTTATTTTTTATAACAGCTTTTGAATTATTATTGATTTATTACGAGACGACTTGCCAATAGTCCAATCAAGAGTGGGTTCCAAAACGTGCAAAACTTATTCCGAGCAGTCTTTTACTTTCTCTTCTTTCAAATCTCATGAGTGCAAGTGAAACAGACTGCTGGCTGTCAAGTAATAGCTCTACCCATTTAGCCCTGCATTCCGAGACGCGCTGAAATCGCGCCCGTAATCGCGTTCCGAATTACTGTCTGACCCTGAACCCATACGTTTTTTTGCTCTTGTGATCGCTGACGGCGCTGAAAGTCTGATTCGGAATACGCTCTAGGTACGATTCCGTAGTAAAATTTGCATCACTAACGCCAGCTATTTGGTTTCAGGCACCTTCCAGATGCCTTACAGATACAAACGCCGCCTAGGCCTAGCCTAGCCGCATGGCTCAGTTTGTTTTTAGTTTGAATTCTCCCTTTGCCAAGAAATTAACATGTCCATCGCCGAAAATTCCTACGATTTCATAAAATTTAGCCTGAATGAGATGAATGACATCAAAGAATTACAATTTTGATTCATAATATTGTTTTGACCATTTTTTTTTGGTGATGTATTTTTCACCATGCCGTTATTTGGTAAGTTTTATAATTAAATGAACCAAGTACACGATTGTGTCAATTTAATAAAAACGTTCATTTACTTATAATACCTACTTACCAAACATACTCTAGGTACCAGACATTTTGTCTATTGTAATTGTCTAACACAAGTCTAACATCATTCATTTCGTTCAAGGTTGAATTCTATAAAGTTTATAATAATCTCCGGCGAGAGACGCGTTTACTTATGACGCAGGGCGAAGTCAAACTGAGCTAGGCGCCTAGGCAGCTGCCGGTCTAGACCTACATCGATCCATCTGTTGCTCCCAGAGAGCATGTGCCGGGGCCCCCCCACCCCCCACGCTCTGTTATTGATTGCATGCTTTGTGCATAATCCTTTCTCTCAACACTTCAAAATCATTCAGCCTCCATGTCTCCGACCGTGGAACAATCTTCTGGAGTCAATCAAACGTACGCTCAGCCAAAACGTTGTTTACTATTTTTTCCTTTAGTTTCCTAGTTAACGTTTCATATTTTATTCAGCCACCAATTAACTTCGCTTTGTCTCAACTTTTAATTTTCCTTAGAATTTCCCTGCATCTATAGTTTGCTTGGAAGAGATTCCTAGAGGAACGCCTGTTGACCTTAAAAAAAAATTATTTTGTTAACTGACTTCAAAAAGAAGAGGTTCTCAATTTGGTTGTATATTTTTTTTTGTAATTTTAGGTATTTCATTTATATTTGGGAAAAAAAACGTTGCAAATTATACTTAAAAATAAAAACACATAAACCAATAATGTGTTTATGTTTAGGCTTAAGTATATTTGTATTGTATTGTTCGCAGATAGTACCTAAACCTATCAAATCTGAACAATCCACATCTTTTCACAATACTTACAATTCTTACTATTTTTTGCCTCCTGTTCATTATTGGATTTCATACATATTGACTCCGATAGACGTTACAAGTCACAATACTCATCCAGACGACAACATCCTCCGTAGCCGAATGGTCGAGCGTCGACTCTCGTAACAACTAAACTACTTATCTGCGCTGATAAAAGTCATAATTTCGGCATGATTTCGGCCAGATACGGCGTTATAGAGACGACCCTACTCGTAGAAATCTGTCCATCCTATATCCACCAGTAGGTTGATGAACGCTGATAAACACGAATATTCAAACGACTGACGACGACGCTTTTTCTGTTCGCGAAGTCCGGAGTTCGATTCCAGGCCCATAGAGAATTGTATCGTTTATGTTTATTTATTTATTTATGGCTTGTGTTTAAATGCCTAACAGAAATGCACTTATATTAATTCCAATAAATTCGAAATACCTGCCAAAACGGATAAATGCTCTCCAAATTGAATGCCTGCAAGCAGGCATAGGTGGTCACAAGACAACCTAACGCGGAGGGAGCCGACCTCCATCCCCTTCTAACCTAATGTCGGGGTGCCCCGAACTCACGTGCTCGCTATGCTCGCACCCGCCCTGATTTGGGTAACAATATTTGGTGAACATTAATCCATTTTGGCAAGCAAAAATTATGTTGGTGAGCACTTAAAATGTTCCCTTTATTTATTAAAGGTACACCTGCACACAAACGCGAAATTAAAAATAAACAGTGTAAACATAGGTTCTTGTTATGTGTACCATAATTATAGGTGATACAGCATTTGAAAAAAATAATGAACACGATAACATCTATGAATTTAAAATTAGGATTAAAAAGAGAAAACTACTTAACACAAAACAAAAACAATATTTTATAAGTATATGGTTTCAGATAACAATTACAAAAAATCCTCCAACATACTATTATTTCAATCTTGGCTGAATTCTGTGTGGGAAACAATGTTCTCAATTTTGAACTACTTCAACAGAAAATCCCGGTGAACTGCGTGTTGCTTGTGTCTAAGAATAACCAATGCTACGGATGGCAGACGACGCCGGAACCTCGGGGCAGATATATAAATCGTCCGCTATTTCTACCACCGATGCTGCCACCGCCATTTCCAGTGATTGTACATCATGAGGTGGCGGCACCGGAAGTGCCAATCCAGGAGGAAAGAGAGAGCGTAAGAACAATCAGTATAAGCTTAATTAAAAATCCATTTTAAACAAGCTTTTAAAGCCGTGGAGTGGAGTATCCTTGTTAAGACAAATCCAACGAGCCCAAACACGACTAGGTTATGGTGTGTATTTAAGGAGTTCCTACGGCCACCTTCCGGCTCCATCATGAGACCCTGGACATCACGTATGACTAAAGATCTTGTTAAGACAAATCCAACGAGCCCAAACGACTAGGTTTCTGGTGTGTATTTAAAAAGTTCCTATGGCCACCTTCCGGCTCCATCATGAGACCCTGGACATCACGTATGATTAAAGATCTTGTTAAGACAAACCCAACGAGCCCAAACACGACTAGGTTGTGTTGTGTATTAGAGGAGTTCCTTTGGCCACCTTCCGTCTCCATCATTAGACCAGCTCCATGGTACTGTAAGGAGCGGCTTCCTTTGAGCGGACTGGCTGTTAATTTAGTTCGATTGAGTTTAAAGATTTTGAAATACGAATGGTTCTTTTTTGTTGTTTTGACTCGGGACGTCACGTCGTTACCGAGTAGACGGGTTTTTGTGAGATAGTGAAAAAAAGATATATAATAAATTCATTTACAATAATCGTTTGATTTTAACTTTCAAATAGCTAGCGCCCATCTGGCTACCGCCCCCCGCTTTTACTGTACCATAACATTGCATTGTCATCGCGGTTACATAAGTGTACCAAATTTCAGCAAAATCCAATGGCAGCAAGTGCTTCACAATTGAGTTGCAAGATTTCGCCCGAACATACAAAAAACTCGCATACAGTGCAAGTTAAATAAAAGCTTGTAAAAACAGACGTGAACCAAGTAAAGGCACACCCGATAGAAGTTGAACAAGGCACAGGCAACTTGTTATCGTGACAGCATGTCACTCTTTCGCACTTAAATACAGATGATTTGGTGAAAGTTGCTGGGCGCCGGTGGATGCAAGTAGCGCAGGACCGTTCGCGTTGGAAACCTGTGGGTGGAGGCCTGTGTTCAGCAGTGGACGTCTTCCGGCTGAGATGATGATGATGAATCTTAGATTATTTTGATCTTGTCAATGACACCGTCGCCGCCGGACCAGCTATACCATAGACCAGTGCCATTAATGGTACAACTAGGAATAAATTTGACGGCTCCGTAGCCCAGGTGGTAGTGTATCTGCCTCCGACGCACAGGGTCGCGGGTTCGAATCCCGCCCAGGGCAAACATTCGTGTGGTGAGCACTTGTGTTTGCCTTGTGTCTGGTTGTTGTTTATCTATATAAGTATGTATTTATCTATTTATGTAATGTATATTAGCTATCTGGTACCCATAGTACAAGCTCTGCTTAGTTTGGGAACAGATGGCCGTGTGTGAAGTGTCCCACACATATTTATTAACAAAAAAAAAAAATTATAGCACATTCGTCTACATTAAAATATTTATTTCTAATAACTTGCTTTATTATCTTAATTCCAGCCAATGGCGTTCTTTGCAAATATGTTCTTAAGGCATATGGTGCCCCACAGGAGGAGAGCAGCGAAAAGTTTGAAAAAAGCTTCGTAAATATTATAGTACTCTGTGGTAAATACTTACTAAAATTTAAATGATGAAGTGTAAATAGAAGAAAAAAATGTGGGTGAATATTGAGTATACATTTCTGAAATTATTACTCTAGCCTATTCAATTGTTTGAAATATACTCGTACCTATTTGATTGGAATTTGTAATTATATTGAAATAGTACATTACGATACGAGGATCGTAAGTGGCAATTTACAAACGAGCTGACTTTTGTAAGCCCGAGCCGTAGGGTTTATAAACCTAAGATCCGTTTTTTGTACGACGTTTTTCAATACACTTGTACGCGACGTATTCAATATTTTCGATACAATTTTTTTAAATAAAGACATAAAATACTTTATCTTCGTAAGAATCGATTAAATTTATTTTTATTATTAAAATGATCCTGGCTGAATAATAATTATGGAGACCGTAGACATTTTAAAAAAATTGTAACGAATTGAAAATCGCACTAGTGCGGTAAAACGCATTTACCGCACAGTTTACTGCCTTCGTAAGTCAAATTTTCGAGCAAGGTGTATTGAAAAAATATAAGTACTATAAAGGCAAAGATTTTTATTTTCAAGAATCACTAGCAGATTGTGTTTATGGTAGTAAAAAATTGAAATAATTTAACACGTTTTATTTACATTAGTAAACAAGTAGCAGACTTAATTTACATAATTCATTATTATACTTAATATTAATGTTAAGTATAGGTTTAAATTACAAGTTACCTAAATCACAGAGAAAAGACATTGTGGAAACTAGGTTTTTATAAACTAAATCTTCTATTTCTAGTTTGATAATAATTGGAACCCTCATATCAGACTTAACCAAACTACATTCTTCTTTACAGTACGACACAAAAAAGTAGACAAAACATGAGGGAGCTGTACGGATTAATTACCAACACTGTTGATTTGTAAGCCAATCATTCAATATCTGTAAAATGATCGGTGGCGCTAGTAGTAATAGAAAATCGCATTTCAACCAATCACGACTCTTCTGAAAGTTCATATTTCCTTAGTAATGGTCGTAGAGTTCGCGCCACAACTCAAGTCCCGCGACGAAAACTGGAACTAATGTGACAGCTCCTCCAAATAAATATATAAAAATAACTAAATAAATAAATAACTGCTCTGTTACATTATTGGGAAACTTATTAGGTTGATGGGATGAAGATGAAAACTACACTTCTTACTGGCAGCACTTGCATGACTGCCTGCGACGGAGGCGCCGCGGCTATCGGACTGGAGTGGTGGCGCGGATTAGTTACAATAGGGAACATGCACAATTTTCTAAAATTCATTAAGTTCCAGTTCTAAAATTCATTTAGTTCCAGATAAACACAATAAATAATTTTCCAAGATCTTGTTCAGAAACAAAGTTATAAGGCTTCAAAGTTGATGGTTAGAAAGAGAGGTCCGACGACACGTGTGACGTCATATGTGTCGCGGGCCATACATCCGCCATAGAAAATTTTGTTTTCGTAGAGAAGGACAGATATATTTGTTTAATAATGTTGTAACTAGTTATTCTGTGTGACCTACGTCTGTAAACACTGCCGGTTTATATGGCGTTGCAATTAGTATAGAATTTAGTTCCATCATTATTTAAAATGAGGGCGCGGTACAGAGCTAATTGGCAACATTGATTTATAAGTCAATTATTCATCTATTATTGCAACATAACTTCCCATGCTTGGGTACCAATCAAATACCCTATTGGCAACATATATGGTGTTTCCAATCGGGTATTTGACAGTTCCTAAGTTTACCATATTTTATGAATTAATTTAAAAAAATACATTAGTAGCAGACGATTCGCGAAGAAAAAAAACAGAATCGGTTGGAAAACGAATTTACAGTGATTTTTTAATGTTTCAATATGTCGGTCTCTTTCAAAAACGATTTTTTATGTGCCTCTGTCTAATCTTGAATTTCAAACCTTTATAACTCGGACAATTTTAAAGATATAGCAAAAAATTTTGAGTTCGACAGCCGAAAGTAACCAGTTCGGATTTATAAAATAATAAAAAAAATTGTCTAATACCCTATTGATAATTAAATTAATTTCTACTCTGAGTCGCATTTATTTATCAGTATTCGAAGATAGGGTTTAAAAGGAACTGCGAGGTACTCTTTATCTGTCATCGAATCCTACAACTATTCCGAAGCAAGCGTGATAAATGAACATAAAAAGTGAGACATGTGAAAGTAGAAATTAAATAAAGGCCGAACTATTATGGCAACACCAATCTAACCGTGGGCGACTCGATATAAAACAACAGGAATAGAATAGAATATACTTAAGTATATTCTGGCAGCTATACTGGCCACATTTTTTTTTTACCAAGGTAGCCGCTTTCTGGGCAAGTAAGATTTAGCCCGTGTTCTTGCCGACACGAAAGAAGAAGAAGAAGCTATTGGCTCAATACAGTACCTCAATTTGTTTAGTTCCTTGTATGTACTGTCAGCAAAGGAGATATGCAGGCCGCTTGAAACCAAGCTGAGTTTCCTCAGTTGACTGTTTTGTTTTTATACATAAAATTGTATACAACGTGTTAGCAAAATAACACAAAACCTCTCGGGTGGTAAGTTAGTCTTAGTTAGTTTGTTCTACAACTTTTTAACCACCACCCGCGGTATTGCGTTATATTGCTAATACGTTGAATTACGTTGTATACCTGTACAGCTTACTGACATTTCACGGCAATACATAGATAATCCCTGATAAAACTTCATCAGGGCCCCGTTTCACGAAGCAACAAGTTACTAGTAACAAGTTACAATTTGATATACATTGCGTAGCCGATTCGCCTAAAATGTAAGCTCTTATCCTTTTATCTAATCGTCTACGCAATGTACGTCGAATTGTACTTGTAATTTGTAACTTGTAGCTTCATGAAACGGCCCCAGTTCTGAGCGGCTTGTACAGCTCTCTTTTGCTGACAGTACTAATCATCTCAGGACATCAAAATAAGCTCTCAAGAATTATATCAGACTACTAAAGGTGCTCCCACACAGCAGTTATTATAACGTTATAGAACATTATTATTTTATTTTAAAACGGAAACACATAATAATGTAAACTTATAAAACACTGTGTAACAATAACGTTATATTTGTTTCAATCGTGATGTTTTTTAATTTCTTATGATTGTTGTGTTGTATTGTGTTTACTGTGAACAGACTTATAATAGTACATTACTGCCGCGGCCGCAAAATTAGTTATTGCTGGACGAGGGCACGTTTAAAGTGTGAGCCGTAGGCGAGGACTTTTATGGTGAACGAGTCCAGCAAGAGTTATTGCGGCCGTTTGAGGGCACATCGCTGGCCGCTGTTTTGTATGGAGCAATGTTTCGTCCAAAAATGAGTCACTTCGCGTACTGTTTTTTTTACAGTAATGATCACATTTTCGAGCGTGTCGGAGAAGTAGTATTTCTTTGATTATCGAGATTCCAACCCAAGACATCTCTGAGAGCTTGAGGCTACGAGCCATATCGCCACGACAAAAGAAGAAGTTAAAAATGTCATCTCACCCTTATTTCTCCGCTCTTGGACATATTCAATTTCATGAACAAACATTTCATTTGTTTTTTTTAAGGCCTTTGATTAGAATAGATTGCAGTTCAGCCCAAAATAAAAAACAGACCCTGAAGCTGGTTTGGCAACAAGCATTTTTTACCCTCATTTAAAGGGAACAATTAAAATATTTTAGACAACAGGTTATCTTGCAAGACGCTAATTTGTAAGAAATAACAATTCCTTCAAACTCCAATAAGCGACTATACAACATTATTATTTGATATTTACATCTAAACAAACCTTGATAACAGTTTTTACAGGATTTCCAGATCACAATGTCGAATTTGCGGAAACTTCTTCTGTAAAAAAAAGAAAATCAAATATTAAGTATCAAAAACCACTACACAGTATAAAACAAAGTCGCTTGCCGCTGTCCCTCTCTAGTCCCTCTATGTATGCTTAGACCTTTAAAACTACGCAACGGATTTTGATGCGGTTTTTTTTTTAATAAATAGAGTTATTCAAGAGGAAGGTTATAATGTTTAATTAATGCATACATTGCACCCGTGCGAAGTCGGGGCGGGTCACTACGAAAGTGTATTTAATGGTTGGTTGGTACTTGGTTGGGAAAGCGACACGTGCGACACAAAATTGGAGAACACCGATAGGTTCTTATTTCACATTAAAACATACCTTATATTAAAGTTTATATCATGTACATTACATTACTTTTTATTTCACTTCAATACATGCAATATTACCAAAGTTATGACCGCGAGAAGATCCGAGCGTGTGACGTCATATGCAGGCGGTTGCGGGCGGTGTAATAGGAACGTTGCGTGCATATGACGTCAATATGACGTCACAGCTACCACTCGCCTCGTGCGGAAGTGTGCACTTTGATTGTTAATAACTCAGTCATTTTTAAAGACAAAAAAAGGGTATTTTTTGTAGTTTTTTATAGAAAATTTTGGCATTTTCAGCTAAAATCGTTGGTCAGACCCAATGGGTCAGGAACTATATTTTTACCAATGGTGACAAGGATTGGATTAAAAATCAAGTGTTGCCATATACCTATAAATAACTCTATACAGCTGGGCCACATAATTTTATGTGGCCCAGCAGCCGCCACGGAGCTGCTGATCACCACACGAAGGATGTTGTAGAGGATTTTAATTTAAAACGTGGCAAAAACCAGGGTTCAGTCCAGGTAAAGGTAAAGGTATTTATTTAAGTATTTATATAAACTGACAAACAGTAGAGTACGTAAAAAAGGTTTCGGTATGTACTATCGGAGATCAGGACATGAAGTGAGAAATTTAGCAGAAAAAAGACAAAATCGAAACGTAAGAAATCTAAATTTAAAAATGAATTTAAAATGAAAAATAAAACTGCCAGCAAGAAAGGTTGCCAGTCATAAAACAGGAAAGAGGACGAATGCCTCGTTACATTTATAGTATGCACTAAATTTCCTTCTTTTACGTAGCAACGGATAATATTCTAGGTTTCTTTTTACCGCGGTAAAGAATATTATTACCGTGATCCCGTCAGAGAACGAGTAGGCTAGGAATAGTATGTCATAATATCTATATAAGTATAGAACCTGCTCACAAAATTTAATGAAAATCGGTTGAGAAAAGCGACCTGTAGAGGAGAACCGCCGGATGAAACGGAGACGCTTCGCTCGGTCAAAAACAAATAACTTACCCTTAATTTAAGTTCTATTCTATCTATTTCGCCGCCCAACATGTCGACGATATTTTCTCCGTGTTTCAGTAAGAACGCTTCCACGTCGTCTATTGTCTCAATCGTTTTCATATCCTGGAAAGAAAATAAAGCAGAAAACGTTAACACATCATCATCATCAACATCGTGTGGGTTGTAAGGTCGACAACCGACCTCACAAACCCTGGTGTCAATGTTATAGAACCGCCAAAGGCCACTGACTTGGCTCGTGTAACGACTAGATAGTAGCCGGGACAAACGGCTTTACGTGCCTTCCGAAGCGCGGAATCATCTTTCTTTTCGGACAATCAGGTGATTCAGCTTGCAATGTCCTAACTAATCTGGGAAAAGTCTCACAAAGAGATTTTTGCTTGACAGTGTCCCTACCGGGAATCGAACCCGGAACCTCCGTAATGGGCGTCGAAATCTCGACTACTCGGCCACGGAGGCTGTTAGTTGGTTTACTCATGATCTAAATATATACATTAATTGATATCATTATTCTCCTTGTAATAATTACTTACATGTAGTAAGCTGTTCAAGTCGTGTTTTTCTAAATAAGATCTAGTGAGCGCCCTTCCGTCGAAATCTACTTCAGCCTGAAATTAAAATGAAAACGTTATTCTATTCGCTATATAAAAAAGTCAATTTATTATTTTCGTTTCTATGGGTAATAAAGAAGATAGGACGAATGATGTTTTGAGTGAATGATAACTATTGATTATAACGTGTTAGATAAATAACATAATAATATTCCAGAATGGAGAACACCGATAGGTTCTTATTTCACATTAAAACATGCCTTATATTAAAGTTTATATCATGTGCATTACATTACTTTTTATTTCACTTCAATACAGGCAATATTACTAAAGTTATGACCGCGAGAAGATCCGAGCGTGTGACGTCATATGCAGGCGGTTGCGGGCGGTGTAATAGGAACGTTGCGTGCATATGACGTCACACACAGCTACCACTCGCCTCGTGCGGAAGTGTGCACTTTAATAGTTAATAACTCAGTCATTTTTAAAGATAAAAAATAAATAAAAACAGTATTTTTTGTAATTTTTAAAGAAATTTTCAGCTAAAATCGCTGGTCAGACCCATTTTTTTACTTTTCATACAAACTGATCAACTTAAGTCGATTTTTATTTGTATTTGCATGTATTTTTTTTATAAATAAATGTTTTTTTGTTTTGAATATTTTAAAATTCTACCTACCAGCCGTGGTTTTGGGTTACTTCGCTAACACGTTTTATATGAATGATAAAACTATTGAGTCTACGCTGTAATTGAATCCTAAATTGACAACATTTCAAATTCATAGAGGTACAACAATTTAAAAACTATTTGGAGATTTGGTCTTCCTAAGCACAATATATTTTTTCAGAATTAATAATCCACAAAATTAAGAGATATTTGCAAATAACCTAAAAGTAACTAAAAGTAGGCGGTTTAGGATTTTTAGCAACAAATGCCTTTGCTTTTATGGTTTAAGTTTTTAAATTTCTGACAGATTTTTTTTTCTGATTTTTGTGATTGTTCATTGTTGAGCACGTTATAAATCCTAAGGTGTACTTACGTCGTTTTAGGATGAGCATGTTTTTAATATTAAAATTTATTTGCTTTGACTTGAAGTTAATCAAAATAAAAAAAACACGTGTGTTTTTAGATAAACTTTTCATATAAATAATAAAAATTAACTGTTAAAAAAATGAAATGTTGTCAATTGCCAGCTACGCCCAGGGAGGGAGTCTGATGTCTTTAACAATAACTGGACTTCTATCCAAATACCTATGTTCACTAAAATAAAAGTTTTATCAAGTTACCTTGTATCTAATGAAATTGCTGCCTATGTCAATGCCCTTAACGTCGTGTATCGCTCGAATCATGAAATCCCTCTCCAAAACGCTGTTTATTCCGTCCAGTTGCTCTTGAGGAATTGACCTGTAATAAAAACAAAATTAATACATTATTTTAGGTAAAAGTAACTACTAGCTACGGTGAAGGAAAACATCGTGATGAAATCTGCACACTCCTGCGAAGAAAATCAAATGTTGTGTGTGAAGTCGACCAACCCGCACTGGGCCAACGTGGTCGACTAAGGCCTAATCGCTTTAATTCAGGGTAGGCTCGAGCCCCTCGGTGGGGACTGGGGACGTATGTGCTGTTGATGACTACAGCTAGCTTGCATGAATGAAAAATAATCTTAGGGAAAACTAATTTTCTCAGGGATGACATTGGGATGCAACACCTCTTGGGTGGTTGTTTTGTCTGTGGAACTGACAAACAGAACTTTTCAGTCTTTAATGTGTTTGGATTTATTCTATACAAACTAATCAGTTGACCGAATCAATCACACTAAATTATAAATGTGAAAATATATTTGGATGTTTAGATGTTTGTTCCGCCTTCACGCTTAAAGGTTCTCAACGGATTTGGATGAAATTTGGAATGGAGATAGTTTGTAACCTGGATTAACACATAGGATACTTTTTACGGGAAAGTCTTACAACGTGAGCGTAGCCGCGGGCGGACCGCTAGTTTTTATATAAAAAAGGGAAGTTTTGGAAAGAAAGTTGTTCAGTTTCATGCACAGAGCTATCTGAGAGGTATTGCGTTGTTTACTAGAACGTGTTGTATAACAAAGAACGCACAAGACAGCTATTTACCTCCCAACCAAAGCCCCGACATTGGACAGTATTATAAACGACGCCACTCCGCCAAGCAACGTCCCCACCAGCAGACTGCCGACGGCGTCCGCCATCGCGCTGCCCGTGTACTGCGATATCGCCATGCAGGACGCGGCGCTGATGACGCCCAGCACCGCCGCCGTGTCTTCCATCAGGACCACGTTCACTGACGGGTCAGAGCTGCGTATTACTGAAAATCACAGATCTTAATTAGGGAAGTACAGACTTTGATTTTAAATAATTTGTAAGACGTCACAAAACTAACCACAATGGTAAGCAAACTCCATAGCTTCCAAAGATTGGCCTGCATGGCGATCACAGGGTGTATGAGGACAACGCCAACGGCAGCGATGGAGGCCATGTTATGTCTTCCGCCACTCCAGCTGTACATACAGCAGGAGGCTGCCTCATCAGCGGTAAGACTTAACACCCTAGGACTATGGAGAAACAACAGGACCCCGCACGCCGCCATTCTAGGGGAAGTTCACAAAAATTTCCCCATCTCAATGGCTTGCAGTGACAGGATTCCAAAACAGTTTGTTTTCGATAAGAAGTACAAAATACAATTACACGAGGACCATCGGGTTGAAGGGCTCGACATTAAAGAGCTCAGAATCTTCACCGATGGATCCAAAACTGAGGCAGGCACGGGTTCAGGAACCTTCTCGGAGGACCTAAACATCAAGCTAGCCCTTCCACTGGGTGCCCATAACACAGTCTTTCAGGCTGAATGTATGGGCATCATCACGGCCGCTAATGCTATAGCATCGAGAATGGTAAGAAACTCCTCCATCCGAATCCTCTCGGATAGCATGGCCGTCTTACTAGCCCTAAAAAGCAACACCATCAACTCGGGACTAATCTACGAGTGTCACAAACGACTAATGGAGGTATGTCAACACAACCGCGTAACCCTTCAATGGATAAAAGGACATAGCGGATCTAGAGGTAACGATGCAGCGGATGAGTTGGCTCGTAGAGGTTCTAGCTTAACAGCATACGGACCCGAGCCTATCATCCCTCTTCCCTTCAGGATGGTACGTACATTACTTAGAGAATCAACTAGGAACGAACATGCCATTCTTTGGACGAACCATGAAGAGTGTAGACAGGCGAAGATGGCCTTGCCAACCCCCAGTGCCAGGCTCGCTAAGACCCTGTTTCGGCTAAGTAAACCACGCTTGCGTTTGGTGACTGCAGCAATAACTGGTCATGGTTCTTTTAATAAACATCTATATGTCCTAGGTGTTACTGACAGCCCCCTTTGCAGAGCCTGCTTGGAGGCAGAAGAAACGGCCGCTCACGTCCTCATGGAGTGCACGGGAGTGGCGGACTACAGGGCTAAATACCTCGGTCAAACGAGGGACCTTCCAGGGATAACCGGTAATGTAAAGGGCCTACTGGGTTTCCTGGAAGAGTTGGGTTGGCTCGAATGACACCGCATTCCCACCCACACGCAAAATAGGCGCATTTGACGTCGAGTTGCGGAAACCAGCCCGTCATGACTAATGACTAATGACTAATGACGTCACAAAAGAGTAGAAAATAATTAGGGCATTGTGGAGTATAAGAGCGTCGGTGGTCTAGTGGTTAGGGCCGGTGCCTTCCGTCCGAAGAACGCCGGTTCGATCCCCACCACGTACAAATGTGTTTTCTAATTTCGAACTCATACGTTTATTTCACGCTCTTACGGTGAAGAAAAAAATCGCGATGAAACCTGCACACTCCTGAAAAGAAACTCAAAGGTTGCGTGTGAAGTCGACCAACCCGCACTGGGCCAGCGTGGTCGACAGGCCTAATTACCCTAATTCAAGTTGGCTCGAGCCCCTCCGTGGGGACGTATATGAGTTGTTGATGATGATGACGGAGTATATTGGGAACATAGTTAGATTTTCAGTCAAGTATTTAAGGTACAAACCTCTTTATTAGGGTACAAGAAATCAATCTAACTGAACAGTAGTCTAATTATCTATCTACTATCTTTTTTCTCTATTATTTTATCTTATCTCTTACTGATGTGAATACGAGTAGGTATAACAAAGTGGCATTATAGCTCTTTTACGTGACGCGAATTATAGCTGTCATTCGATTTTTAAAAGGCGAAAAAGAAAAACACTTTATTTTCAAAACTTACTCTGCTAAAATTACATCCTCTGCCAAACTACAATATAGTTTGTAGGCAGCAAGAATTGCTCCCTTTAATTTAGTAAATTATTTATCAGTAACTATTGTAGCATTACTAACTGATTTTATACAACGTTTGGTCGATCTAAAATTTAAGAAGAAAAGAGAAGGAAATTAGTAAATACTACAAGAACCGGACATAACCGGGTATATAATACGTACTATATTCATATAACGGCACGTTCGCTTCTTTGGCGCCCTTGCGGATGGCACTGAGGGCCACCATCAATGTCGCCCCTTCCGAGACCACTGCCCCTCCGAGGACGAAATACGCCTGCAAGCAAAAATTTATCTATGCTACAAGATACAGACAGATGCCGTGTGGTGACAGCAGAGTAGAATACATTTCGTCACCAACCCCTACTCTTCCCGTGGGTGTCGTAAGAGGCGACTTAGAGACTACACGTTGAACAGGGAACGGGCAGCAGCGCTCTCTGATACAGTAACCTTTTAATCTGCGATCTCCAACCCGCCTGCCAAGCGTGGTGATTATGGCAAAACCCTCCACTTAAGAGGAGGAGGCTCATAGTCCAGCAGTGGACTGTAACGGGCCGTTGATGTTGACGAGATACAGGATTTTGCAGAACCTGCCAATGCACAACGTGCATAGTGTTCACGGCGCGACGTGAGCGTATTTACAAAGATCCTGATAGCTAGGATGATTACGAAAATTTGTCTTTTCTATCAAGTAGTTTCCAATCATTGAAACATTCTAGGAATTTCGCAAAGATCCAAAATTTTCAATGATCCTACGACAGATAGATCATGATCCTAAAGAGCTTACTAACTTACCCAGTAGAAGTCATGTAACGGATGCGGGTCCAGAATGCCGGTGACTCCGTGGTACATGGACAGTCCTGACCCCACGCAGAAGATGCCCACGCCGGATATTAGCGAAGACACGTAGCGCATGTTCGTGTAGCCGTACGGATGATCGGGATCAGCCATCTTCAATAACAATTAAAATTATTTCAATAAATAAATATGTGGGGGGACTTGATCCCGAACTAGGCAAAGTTTGTAGGGTATCAGATAGCTGATACATACATACATACACATTTTTCAGGAACTGGAACCCTTACGATTTTGATCAACGATATCTCGTACTCTTATTATGCATAAATTATAACGTTTGCAAATCCAACAGGGTAACCCTATCAAAAATCTGATAAACATATTATATTTATTTTAATTATCATTCTGTAAATACTTATAACCCTAACGACTGAATGGGTTTTTCAACGGGTAGTCCGGTTCCTGACATTTTTCGCCCTATAGTTAGGATATAAAATCGAGACCCGAGCTTCGTAGGCAGGCGCACTATACCATCTAGGTTGCGGAACGAAACTTATTAGAAAGAAATACGTGAACTTAATTTTTGAGGAGATCGGGAAGAACATGCATCGCTGGAACATGGCAGTCACATAAAAAAGATTCTCTCCATATTTGTGCTAAAATCCAACGTATCAAGATTGTAAGCTTTATGCTTTTTTGTTAAAGATTACGTTAAAAATCCTAAAAATCAAATTACCCATTTGACCTTTGTGACGCCATCTTCTACACAAATCTAAGTTTTTACAAAAACCTTGTACTAAGTAAGCTTTGTTTACGTTTACGGTTTGATATTAAAAAGGGTGATATTTCTGATTTTTTGTCGTCAATCAAATATACGAGTATGGCTATCCGTCGTCGGTCGTATGACGTCACACGGTCTAAAATTTAAACCCTTATATAAAAATTATAAATTTAATGATATAAACGATAAAACCGTCAAATTTGTTTCTTAAAATAGTTTAAATTATCATTTAAAAAATACCGATTTTTTTATGGTGATAACTCCGTCATTTTTTTAAATTTCCAAAAACTGACTCGACAAAAAAAATTGATTAATATATCAAACCTGCTCACAAAATTTCACGAGAATCGGTTGAGAAACGCGACCTGTAGAGTGGAACAAACAGACAGACGGACAGACAGACCGACATACAAAAGCAATTTTGGCCAAGACGCCTTGGTCGCTCGGTCAACAATACATTTATTTAAACTTGTTCCCACCTAGTATTGTAATTGTTTGTTCTGTTATTTGTGAAGGCAACAAAAACTTTTTTTTTTAATGCAGAAGCTACGAATCCTGTGGAGTTTCTTTCGGCCGTTCTTCTCCACAGTGAGCGTACACTTGTAGTAAACGTGTCTACTAGGGACAAACTTCTTTTGTCATTGACGTCAAA
This sequence comes from Carpatolechia fugitivella, assembly GCA_951230895.1. NCBI lineage: Eukaryota > Metazoa > Arthropoda > Insecta > Lepidoptera > Gelechiidae > Carpatolechia > Carpatolechia fugitivella. Next base: position 6,344,520 of record OX579653.1, on the reverse strand, counting down.
AAATGATTTTGTTAAATCTTACTTCGAATAGAGACATTTTTATCTTTATCTCTAAATGTCTGAATGTATTGTAAAAAATAAAATAAAAAAAAAGAAGCCGACTGCGTGAAAATTTTAAAACTTTCAATTTCTCAATCCAAATTACATTTAAAATAAACCCCTTTATTTTGATACCCCATTTGGAGATATAAAATCTTTGAAATCTATATGTTTGGTGTCAAAAATCGGCCATCTTATTTTTTTATAATTTTGATGTATCGATACCTCTTAAGCAAGCCGATTAGGCTGTAGAGCGTGCCAAAGAAATATACATACATACCTACATACATACACTCGAAAAACATAACCCTCCTTCTAAAGCAGTCGGGTAATAAAAATATATAATATTTGTTTTGGATCAACACCGGTTATAGACAGTCATGGGCGTCATGGCCAAGCCCTATTATTGTTTTAACGACTTCGATTACTTTAAGTCATCTACCGTACATAATTGGACAAATTGCTATTGAAATACCTAAACGTCACTGATTGATAGAGTGTGCTCGTAATGCAATCAGATACAAGATGGACAGTATTAAATTATTTATAGTTAGCTTTTTAGTAATGTCTAATACAATCGCTTTTGAATTACTTGTAAGTACCTTCCTCTTCATCGTGTGGATTGTAAGGTCGACAACCGACCTCACAAACCCTGGTGTGCCGGTCATAAAGCCGCCACCAAAGGCTGATGTGGCTCGTGTAACGACTAGTTCCGTAGATAGCAGCCGGGACCTAACGTGCTTTCCGAAACACGAAACCATGTTTTTTTTTTCGGACAATCAGGTGGTTCAGCGGTGTTCTAAATAATCTGAGGAGTCTCACAAAGACACGTGTTTTCGTTTGACAGTGTCACACTCAACGATTCGGCCACCGAGGATCATAAGTAGGATTCAAGAGACGACGACAACGTCCAGTACGATATTCCAGACTAAAGTCCCTTTCAATAGAATCCGGCAATAATGTAAACAAACCAAATTACTTACATTTGAGTATCAATCCTGATCATATTCACATTTCAAGGAACCATACATTCTTTACAATCATTTTGCCCCCTATTAACCTCCTTATGATAGTTATTTTAATAAAAAATACTCGGGCGACATAACTTTCAATAATTTGTAAAACTGCCATATTAATTTTTTACTCATCAAAGTCTCTTTGGAAAGTTAGTGTCAAAAAATTATCTGGTTTACATTATTGCCGGATTCTATTGAATTTGAAAGAGACCTTAGATAATAAAGACCTTCACTGTATAATCAAATCAACTTCTTTTTTATAACAAGGCAAACCAATTACATGGAAAGTTATAGAAAAAATAAGAGTAAACACAAATGTTTGGTTAAGTGCTGTTCAAACCAATCCGAAGTAGGCCTCGAGCTCCTACCTAGGAATGTATGAGCTGATAACAAAAATCTAACGAAATATAACAAAAAAAATGCGTCACCCGTTTGATTTCTAGGATGCATTGGCTTTGTTACAAAAAGCCAAAGGAGGTCCGATTCGCAAACTCAAAGAGGAGGAAGTGTATAACGGTGTCAAGACGTTGCTTCGCACGATCATTCCTGAAGCAGATGAACAGGGTCAAGGGTTTGGGAAAGAAGAAGGTGACCAGGGTTATGGGTTTGGGTATGGACCAGGAAAGGCTTCTGACGAGGAAGATAATGGAGATAAGAGTTCAAATAGTAAAGATAAAAAGAAAGGGAGCAAGTATACAAACGTGAATTTTGTGTTATACGTGAGTTGGTTTTCTTTTATCTTACTTAAGTAGAATATTTCTGGAATACACACTTGTCTATTACACAGAGGCCCTAGGGCTAATCATCATACTCTATCAAAACTTATTAATAAGTTTTGATAAGTGAAAGTGAAAGTGTGTTTGTGATTTAGTCCTTCTTTTACGTAACACAGAAAAGCAGTTTGACGTTTTATTTTTAATAAGGATAGTTCATTTTATGGGTCATAGGTAACTTTTGATCATAAAAAAAAACATGGATTATACATTAATTATGATGGTCGTCTGTGCACCCAGAGCAGGTGTTACATTCATTACAAACACGATTAAAAGTGATGATGGTTTAAGACGAACACACACACACACACACACACACACACAAACGGAATAGGGGATCGGGCTGTTCACCATATTTTATGAATTATTTTTAAAATATAGATTAGTAGCAGACGATTCGCGAAGAAAAAAACAAACAGAATCGGTTGAAAAACGAATTTACAGTGATTTTTAAAGTTTCAATATGTCTGTCTCTTTCAAAAACGACTTTTTGTATGGAGATTATATGGCGTTACTAGCAAGTGACGTCACAAGTAGGTATGTACCTCTCTGCCTAATCTTGAATTTCAAACTTTATAAGTGTGTATTCCAATTTTAAAGATAAAGCAAAAATTATTTTAGTGTTCGATAGCAGAAACTAAGAAGTTGCATTTATAAAATAAAAAAAAAAAGTAGTTCGATACCCTAATTGACAACTTTCTAAATACTATTACAGATTGACAAAGTAATTTAATTGTCAATATTATCTTTCACAGAACTCGGGCATTAAGTTTCAAAAGCAAGATGATATAACTAACAAAAAACAATCTGTGGTAATTCTCTGATGTTGTACTCTTACGATAAAACAAATCACGCGAGATATAATAAGACTGCAATATAATGTTTGAACAGGGAACGGGCAGCAGCGCTCTCTGATAGTAAACTTTTAATCTGCGATCTCCAACCCGCTCGCCAAGCGTGGAGATTATGGCAAAACCCTCCACTTAAGTGGAGGAGGCTCATAGTCCAGCTGTGGACTGTAACGGGCCGTTGATGTTGATGATAATGTTTTAAGAATTTCGTGGTGGATCACTACGTTAAACCGGTGCCCGGTTATATAATCGTGGTCATAAACTCGTTGTGTCAATTATAATAAGACTGCATTTCAAAACAGGTGAAGCAATAGGGTTGCATACGCACCGGTAATATTGCTGTCAACTTCCACAACCAGAGCCGTAAAACATTATAAAAAATAAACTGTCATTTACGTCACGTTTAAGTGGCGCCTCTAGCGGGAGAAAAAGGCAGTAAGGATTCCCTATTACTTGTCGGCCAGCAATCTGTTTCACTTGCACTCATGAGATTGAAACGAAGTGAAAGTGAGGAGCTAAAAGTTGTAAACTTAGTATTAACCACACTTTTCTTTGTACAGAAAATGAGATTCAACTGTATATTAGTTGTCGCCTCATCTAACAAATGCTACGGTTGGGATGCAGGTCCAATAAACGTAAGTATTATACTTTAAAAATGAAAAAAACTATAAGATGCCACCCACATAACACACTAGTACATAGTTGGAAGAAAACGTATGTTTTTGTTTCAGCGTACCATCTTTAAGGGAAACTTGGGAAACAATAGTCCGTTGCCTGCAATGGTAAAGTATACACACGCACACATAATGCGGACTCTCGCCAGACCACTTATTTTTTAACCTGAAATCTGCGTGGGCGCCGAGCCACGCCCCTTTAAAGTTTCGCCTATTATAGAATATCATAACATGCACAGCGATAAATTGTCTTATTTATCTATAACTCGTGTAGACAAGACGGGGCTAACTGGATGTGTTGGTGGTCAAAGCGAGTCTGCGATAGGGCATCAAGATTTCTAAATTAGTTAAAAAACCTACAACCTTCTTTTTTGGGAAGATTACAGTTTACTATAACTATCTCTGCTGGATTCAATATAACTTTTCGTTGCGAAAATCAGTTTTGCTTTCTTATTAAGCAAATTGGTACTTAAATGAAATAATACTAGAAATCACTAGAGTTATTTTACCTCTAACAGTAGTATTCAACAGTAGACTGTATGACAAAGGAGCAAAGTATTTTTACAGCTTGGCAAAAAAGAGTTTGGCGCGGTGACAGGTGGAACTAAATATTTAGTTTGCTGCCATTCATGCTGGGTTGCTTTTTATTATCCCATTTGTATTCCAATGTTGACTATTATTCGTTAATTTTACAATATTTTATAAATTAAGTAGTTTTCCCTTTTCTATTTGACTACGAGGTGGCCACAAGTGCGATAGAAGCGCCCTCATTTTTTCCAAGCTGTACGGTGAATTCCAGTGTTGTTGGACTTTTGCTCCCTTGTCGTACAATCTACTATTGGATGATACAACAACAAACGTAAAGGTAAAATAACCCTGAACGACCTGTATTTTACCAATGTTTATTTGTTTATTAAGATTAATAACAGCCGTTTTTATTTTATAGCCGCCAAGCTTTGATGTAGGAGCAGAGGAAAGATTCAATTTTTTGCGGACAATGGGTTCCCATATGATGGCTAAACCTTTGGTAAAGTAATTTATATCGCATCGTATTTAGTTTAGGCATAAATAATTAATAATTGGATAGTAATTAATTGGCAAAACTGCTTAATTTTCAGCCATTGCCAGTAAGATAATCTGATATTATACACAAAAAAATTACCATTTTTTTTTTCATCATTCGCTTGCCCTTATCCCATCATTTGGGGTCGGCGCAGTATGTTTTCTTCCTTCATTCATCCCTATCAGCCGTCATTTCAACACTCACATCCTTCCTGAACATATCATCTTTTACACAATCCATCCATCTTTTCTTTGGTCGTCCTCTCCCAACATATCCATCCACATTCAAATTCAATACCTTTTTCCGTACGTAACATTCATTTCTCCGCATTACGTGCCCATACCAGGTAAGGCGATTTCCTCTCATTTTATCTATCACTGGCGCAACTTTCAAACTTCCTCTAGCTTCCTCTTATATATTAATTCCTAATCTTGTCCCTTCTTGTTCCTCCATACATCCATCTCACTCAACACTCTCATTTCACTAGCATGAAGTCGACTTTCATCCATACCTTTGATGGCCCAACACTCCGATCCATACATACATTTTTTTTACTGTACCTATGTCACATCCTGGACACTCACTACATGTGAAAAATTACAAATGAGGCATAAAGTCTTTGCAAGCAATTTACTAATACACACCAAAGTCACTGACAGACAGCGGCACGTTACGGCACGCGGCTGTTTTGATTCAATACTCCCAACACGCCCCCCAACCAGTGTTGGGCAAAATTTATTTGAAATAAAAACAACAAAATAATTATTTCAAATAATTTATTTCAAATAATTGTATTTTCAAATACATTCAATTGTAAATACTTTATTTCAAATAAATTATTTTGTATTTTGTAATTGAAATAAATTTAGGATGAGCAATTGATATTTGTGAACTCATCTAAGTATTAAGTTATTTTTATTTGTTGGAGATTAAATATTTCAACGGGTATTATAATTTGTATTATGTACATATTTTATGTAATCCACTAACTTTATGATTCGATGGGCTATTGAGTTGAGAAGGTGAGCGCATAATCACGTGACACACACAAACACGGCGCGACAAGTAATATTGCATGTAAAGTTATTTATTATTATTATTACACACTCTTTGATCGTGTGATATTTTTAAAGTGCTGGCTTCTGGACTTGCATCGAAATGTTGATATTAATATGGATCTTCCTAGGATTTTCAATTTCGCTAAGCGGGGAGTGCCCCGCATTTCTGCTATTGTTTAATTTTTTCTCGCAAGATATTTTGTGCGAACTACAAATGTGGCAAAGTCGCGCATGTGCGCTTTGCAACTTTCACGATTGCAAATAACGTGATTTCTCCTGTTATTTATAATAAAACTCTGGATTTGAGGCATAACTCTGGATTTGAGGCATATCCACTTTATTCTTTTGCCTCTAGGTACCTAATTACGACTTCTGATGATCATGCGTAATTGTTTATGTAATTAAAATAAACTTTTTAAATACTTTACTTGTAAAGTATTTGATCAATTACAAATAACAAATAATGTATTTCATTATATTCAAATATTATTTGAAATAAAAAAATATTTAATTACGCCCAACACTGCCCCCAACTAAATTGTGGAATACGTCAACTGCGGGGCGGGGTGGGAAGCGTGGATTGGCGGGAGGGAGTGAGTGGCCATTCTTTACGATAGTACTATACTAATTCTGTGCATAAGTTGATGTAACAAAATTGACGGTAACGACATCTCAGTTACATTTTTTACGCTACTAAATGCCTTTGTACTGTTTTTTAGGCTAGAAATTTTTCCGGGATGGGTTTAGCACCTTCGTTTCCACGGCTTGAGACCGAGAGTTCACCTTTGGACGCAGGAATTCCGGAGAATATGAGCAGATACCGCAGCCGCAGATTCTTCTCACAAAACACTGAAGATGACTTTGATGAGCCATCCGCTATTACGATCTACTTATGAGTCCTTGATGCTTTATTGAATAAACTATTATTATTATAGTTGGCTAAGTAAAATATTATAAGGATTTGTGACCAAAGCTGTTGGCAATCATTGGCTTCAGCTAAACTGTCAACCAACCGCATCGTTGCGCTTTTTATATATTATACTGAGAGTTGAATTAAATACTAAATTCAAGACTAAGTATTCAAGTTTTTTTTAATAAATGGCCAATTGAAAAAGCTAATTAAAAAGATAAAATATTCTGTAAAAATGCGGCAGATGGCGTTCTTCGAAATTATCCAGATTCATAATTTTGTGAATTATTAATTGAAAAAGCACATGTAGCGGGCAGGCAGGACAAAAGATAAAACTAGCTTGGCTCAGATTAAAAAATACATCTTTGCTGAGCTTTATTCCTTAAATAAAAATCTCAGAGGAAATAAAAGACGATCGATGCGCGAGGCGACGCGCGTCAGAAATCTTTGATAAAAATAGTCGCTATTTTTCAGCGCCTTCTATCATCTTGGTTGGAACTATTACTTTTTTACGAGCCATCAGAAAATGGCCCATTACTTTGTAAACGCATTGTCAGTGTGAGAATCGCCTTAGAGATACGAGTTCCTCGGTGGGAAAGTGAACTTACTTGTACTGACTTGTGTATCCCGTACGCAAGGATCAGCTGGTTGACGGTATCGGCCAGCGAGTGAATGCACTCGGAGAACATGCTGTGCGAACCAGTGTAGATCCAGGCGAATAATTTGAATAAGAAGTTGCAGCCATTACTGGAATAAAATCAAGGTTATCCATCTTTAAAGCCCAAGTCTCACAGAGCCGAGCAGGGGGCGGTCCGGGGCCGAGAATGCGCGCGATAGCACCGTCCCGCTTGTCCCGCGCCGCTCCCGCTCTGTGTGACTTGGGCTTAATGGGGTCATATCAAACGTGCGTTCCGAATCAAACAGTGAGCGATCAGAAGAGCAAAAAAATGTAGGTATGGGTTTCGCCCGCTGACAGTAAAGCAATAAACCAAAAAACTATGGAGCTTGGTATCTTATTCAAATGCTACTCAACCGCGAACTTTATTTGATAATTTGAATGGACAAAATTATAACCTACTAAAATAAAGATATTTTTTTTTAAATTGAAATCATATAAGTGGTAATATTGATAACATTTTCCTTTTGTCATTGATCAAAATGTAATCAATCTCGCAATCGCGGTCGCAAACAAATGGCTGCTATATTGTGTTCAGTAAAGATTTTTTTTAATGTTCTTTTAAATGCTGGTTACTTTTAGAATGAAACATGAAACTTAGTTTCTGTTTTAGGCTCAAATCTGGATCAACCTGAGGTTGAATTTTCTCAGAATAATTACCAAGAGAACTTGTGTAGCGCTTGTGTATGCACTTTTCTCTTCTTCTTAAAAATTAAAAAATTGTTCTAAGTTACCTCAAAAGATAGCGTTAAGGGTGTCAGTTTGTAATTATTGATTAATAACAAAATATTAAGTAATACTTCAATTAAAAAATAAACAAGTTGAACACTCTATTGCTAGGCTATTTTTATCTTTATTATTCCATAAATACTTAAGTTCACATGCCATTATGGCATTGCCATAAAATGAAAAGTGCACTCACATAGCAACAGCGGTGAGCACGACCCGGCCCGACCTGGTCTTCAGCCCTATTTCCTCTGCCTCGGGCGTCCGGCGCACGCTCATTTCACGCCTGTAAATCCGTAGTCTCCTCTTCACCGTAAATACATCTGAAATGTATACAGCTCTGCTCAAACTGAAGCCAATTTCTAAATATGAGCACAGAAGATTAAGGGGCTCATGTAGCCCACGTTAGGTAGGTTTGGTTCAAGGGGGAGTACTCCTACTTTTGGCTGTAAAAAATCGAGACTAATATTATGAATAATCGGTTACCTTGTTCGTATCTTCGCCTATCTAATTCTCTTCTTAGTAGCTCCTTTTCAAGAGCTTCCTTAGATCCCCACACCTTAAAATATTGGTAAATACATTACTCTGAAACTTAGATTTTGCTCTGTTACGAGTAATGTAAATAAGTAGGTATTTTATAGTAAAAACATGTATTGATATGGAATACCTATGGCATGAGATTTACTTGTCTTTTCATATAGGTACATACCTCAATAGCTTTAGACTCCACATCTTTACGATAAAATACAGTCATTGGCGGTGCCGCTTCATATGGTGATCTACGTAGCACCTTTGGCAGAGTCTCTAAGTCTGACTGCTTTAACAAATATTCTGTCATAGCACGCATGGGAGTAATGAAGTTACGTTCTGTGTAGGATGCCGAGAAGTCAATGAGAAGTCTCTTTTTTGCTGTAAATAAACAATAAAATAATAATGATAAATAAAAGTGAAGAAAATGAATCACACTTGTATTATAAATGTGAAAATATATTTGAATGTTTGGATATTTGGATGTTTAGATGGATGGATGTTTGTTCCGCCTTCATGCTTAAAATACTAAACCGATTTGGATGAAATTTGGAATGGGTATAGTTTGTTACCTGGATTAATACATAGTATAAAAAAATCTTATTCTCACAGGAAAATCTTATACAACGCGAGCGTAGCCACGGGTGGACTGCTAGTAATACATAAAATCGAAAAATCAAGAGGAGACTTCAATGGAAGACTGATTCTGCACAACACAATTCATACAAAACACTTGCTTATAGTCAATGACAGATAAAAGGAAGAATTTTTTTTTATTCCTAACATGAAAACTTTAAATATGCATATACATTCTTTCTTATTGTATACATGTACACTGTTGCTGAATTAAATTGCTTTTATTATTATTATTATTAAGTCTTTTCTTGCAATAAGTAAACTGTATTTATCTATGCTCTGCGCATATCCAGACGGAAGTCTCCTATGTCCCAAGTGAGCCCAGAGGATGGCATATGAAAGATGGGTGGGTGATATAAAAGCAGGTTGCAGGCCCTATGTACTGACATAGGGCCTGCAACCACTTTTATATCACCCACCCATCTTTCATATGCCATCCTCCTTTTATTTGTTACCATATCAGTTATTCCATTGCATCTTTTTGCCTAATAGCTAAACATATTTTAGAATTGTGTTTTTCAGTTAATACAACTATAAAGATTATTTACCTTATAGTTAAGTTCCTAAACTGGTAGTTGGTAGCATATAATATTTATGAAAACTGTAAATGACAGTTCAAGCTAAGCAGCAATGCTTTATCATCAGCTGGCAATCATTAATATAATAGAATTCTTTAAATAAATAGATAGAACATTGAACTAGAACTTTGTTTTGACTTCAAAAATGATCTGTAAAATCTTACTTTCACACTAACAAATTTTTGTCATTACCTCACTCTTACAAATTGTGCTCATTACCTGGTTTAGCTTCGTCTTTATCTTCAGGTTTCTGTACTGGGGTAGGCTTTTCAATTGTAACTTTAGTCACCGTCTTGTCGATATTTGTTTCAGTCTTCACAACAATATCACCTAAAGAACTCTGCTTTATAACTATTTTATCCGCCTTCGGATCTGGAGTCGGCGGGGATACCTGCACATTGTTATCGCTCTTATTCCCCAAATATGCTGTATTACTCAGGTATCTTTGAAAATGTTTGTTTACAAGGATCATATCCTTTTGTACGCTTGCATTAGTAGTCAAATATAAATATTTAAGTTCACTCGATCTTCTACTTATTTTTCTATACATACACTTAGCAGCTACAGAGTAAAACATAAACATTTTGATAAAAAAATAACTTCCCACGAATAACCAAACTACCGAAATGTCACCGTGTTTCTTCTTAAGAACACAGATAACTAATGAGTAAGGTGGAATTCATAGTCCAGGATTTATTAGTTTTACTTTCGGCTAACTCAAATATGGATAAATATTTATAATTTTAAGACTTTTTTTTTAATTTTCATTGTTCATTCATAGTAATACCAATGATCAGATTGTGGAAAATGTCACCGTGTTGACAGGTGACAGATTGTTGTGTATCGCTGCGTTCAAGATCATGTGAGTTTGTGTGTGCAGAGTTGAGATCGTGGACCATCGTGTGTGATGTCAGTTAACAGCACAGTAACAACGCCATCGCCAGCAACAAACGGGTCACATCACTATCTTAAAAAAAAGATAAGTTTTTTTTTTTTTTTTTTTGTTCGGTTTTTGATTGGTTTGGTTTTTGACATTGGTTTTTGATAATCTATCTCGGCTCCATTTCGCTTTGGTTTGTTTTTAATGTAAAAAAGCATTAGAAAATATTGAAACTTTTGCTTTGTTCGTGTGTATAAAATTTTGTGATTTACTTAATTCACTTCTCATCATCCTTGTGACCAAGTGACCTTGAAGTATTTGTACTGCTGTCATGTTTCTTAACCAAAGTTATTTCCCCTAATATTTTGTTGGAAATGAATTTGAATTACTAGATAGGTAGTTATCATAATTTGATCATGAGGATCATTGATGCGCATCTCCTTGAAGAGAAGATGGACGAGGCGGTAACGCACTACATAAACTCGCACCCGTCAGGAGAGGTAATTTATGTCTGCTTTGTTGCTATTCTTACGTAGTTTTGTGTAACCCAATTTTAACAGTAAGTATCCTAGCTAAGTCTAGCCCAGAAAAGATTGCCTTACTAATAATAATAATAATAATAATAAATATGCTTTATTTCACTACCAGCAGCTACACTAACAGCAGAAATGTTGAAAAATTAAAGTGAATATTATAAGAAATAGCCCAGCTGTGAATTAGTAAGAATTATAGTTGTTTACACTTCCTTATCTTCACTGAGACCGGAAATGCGTACACATAGTTCAGTACAAACATAGCTAAAAAAACTTTAAATTGCCTTAAGTACTTACCAGTTTTAACTAATATACCTAGTAAATAATTAAAATGAAAAATATTATTTGCAGCCAGTGCATGTAGATGGCCCAACATCCCTGAATGTCCAAGATGAGGTCGGCAGAGTGGTCACTGTCATGTCTGGCCAAGGATACTCTTCACAGATGAGCCGGTAAGATATTTCATGTCAACATCGACATCAACGGCCCGTTACAGTCCACTGCTGTATCCTGACAATAACCAACACATAAAAGAAAGATTTATCCAATTTGGTGCAGTTGTTTGGAAGTTATGCGCATACAAACATTTCGGTGATTCATTTTTATATACCTATAATATATAGATTTAATCTATAATCAATATAAAAAAAAAATTGATCTGCACATTTTAATAAATATGAAATAAAAAAAATAAATTTTTAAATATAAACTCAAATAAGAATTATATATTTATATACAATATTACCAAAAAAGTAATTTCATTTCACAATTTGTCAAAAAATAAAGATATTTTTTCAACAAATAAAAAAGTGAGAAATTAAGATTTATGAGAGTCCAACAGGAGCACCTAAAACAACAATGATTCTTCTCATTTGTGTTATGTTGAGTGAATATGTTGTCATTGGCAAAATATGTCCAAACTAGATGTGAAGCTATTAAAAAAATAAAAAAAAGGGCATGCATATTCCCCATTGTTTTTAGTTACTAAAGAGATAATCCTCTTCTTTTAAGTGTGATTTAGACTTGTCAATCTAAGTAAACATGGATATTTATGTTTCTTTGGGTGATCTATCTCATTGTCAGAGTATGTAAGTGAGTATGTGAATGGATGTGAGAGAAAACTTGCAATTTCTCGCAAACAGTTTGTTTTCATTTTAGGATCAGATTAGCTTTGAATCTAAAATGAAAAAGAAAGTTCTGATTGCATACTCTGGTCTATACTTGGGTTACTATAGGATGAGCTCTGACAGATTAAAATTTTAGAAACTTATTAATATTATTTCGTTTATTTATTAAGTAAAATTACATACTGTTTAATGATAAGATAAGAGGTGAAGTTACTTTTTTTTAATAATTTAGCTATTATGGTTTTTAAACTGAATATTATTAAAAAAAGTTGTTAATGTCGTATGAAAAATTTTGAAGCTGTCAGAACCCATCCTATAATAACCCAACTATAGACATCATAGGAGCCATAAAAATCAATTTTTAGTAGGATGGAATTTTCACCAAAGTAAAGGTTGGTGTGCTTTATTAAAAATAAACCATAATAACCATAAAAAAAAATAAAAAAAATTAAAAAAAAATTACCTTCCATAATAAACTCTCAATGAATAATTTTGTTAATTTTGTCTCAGGCATGTGCCAGTGAGTGAGGCAGTGGAAGGAGGCCCATGGAATGAGGAGTTGCTGGATCCAGAGATGAGGCTGGCTGCCTTGGTGGCTCATCTGGCTCACCAGTCCAGGACATCACATCACCAGACAACATCTGTACATTCTAAGGTAAGTGACATCACTTATGCTTTAAGTTGCGGTATTCGTTTTTTCAAATTTTATTCAAAATAAGGCAATAAATAAATAAGGCTTTACTCAAACTGACGTGAATCCCGTGGCGAGTTGCAAGTGAGAAAATCTGCTTGAAAGTCTATAAAAAGTATTATTCAAAGTTTTATTTAATTTTTGGTATCACATTAAACTTCGAATAAAAAACTAATTGGATTGCTTTTGATGCTGATGATGAAAATCAACAATGAGGTTGAAAATTCCTCATAATACCTAATAATGTCATATTTCACAGGTATCGTCAGTAAGAGATGTGGATTCCTCAGTAATTTTGGATTCGTCATTGAAGCTGTTAAGTAGCCAACCTTTGGTGAGTGTTTGAAATATTATTTCCTCATAGCCTAGTTGGCCGCAAGAAAACTGAGATTTTCAATTTTAAAAACAATATAAAAATTAAAACTGAGAAATCGAGATTTCATGCATCCGTAATGGACTATTTAGCAATAAAAAGAGAAAGCCACTTTTTTGGGCCTAAAAAACACTGCGCAAACAAAAATATAGCATTGTGTGAATTTGTGTGCTATGTATTATGAATGTCTGTCATCAATGATATTATAAGTAAAAAGGCGTAGATAGGTCACTTTCAAGGTAAACGGTGTTTCAACATGACAATACTTACACAAGGACGGCAAGTCTAAACATAAGTGCGAAAAAGAGACAAAGCGACGCGTGACTAAGTTCAGGTTGGCTATTTAGCCAACTTTTGGTGTGCTGCTTTTTGAGCGCGTATGACTTATGTACGCCTTTTTGCCTAGTATATCAATGTCGGTCACGGACTAGTCAGCGCCCGCTGTGTCCGCTGCCACTTTGATATACATAGCGAATAGGTCAGGGAATGTACGAGAAGCGCCACGCGCAAAAATGATTTGTTATAGACATTCGGATTAGTTTTTGAAGTGCAAAAAAATATGGCATATTTTGTAAAGTTTCTCTCCTTGTGATGTACTCTGTTAGAGCGGATACTTGTATCACTTGTTCTGCATATCATGAAACCCGACCGACAAACGTCAAAAGTGTAGTCCTAGCCTGTACTGTGCAATTTTAAAGTTCTTGAGATATATAAAACAGTGAATCTAAGCTATCTTTATAATTAAATAGCGGTCCGCCCGCGGCTACGCTCGCGTTGTGTAAGATTTTCCCGTGGGAATACTACGTGTTAATTCAGGTTACAAACTATCTCCATTCCAAATTTCATCGAAATCCGTTGAGTATTTTAAGCGTGAAGGCGGAACAAACATCTAAACATCCAAATATATTTTCACATTTATAATATTAGTGTATGATTATGCGTAATGTTGAGAGTGTCAGTGGTCTAGTGGCTAGGGCCGCTGCCTCCCGTCCGGGAGACGCGGGTTCGATCCTCACCACGTACCAGTGTTTTCGAATTTCAAATTCATATGTACGTTTATTCGACGCTCTTACGGTAAAGGAAAACATCTTGATGAAACCTGCACATTCCTGCGAAGAAATTCAAAGGTTGCATGTGAAGTCGACCAACCCGCATTGGGCCAGCGTGGTCGACTAAGGCCTAATCGCCCTAATTCAGGGTAGGCTCAAGCCCCTCGGTGGGGACGTATATGAGCTGTTGATGATGTGTGATTATACAGGCGAGAGGAGTCCACGCGGAGTTTACAAAGCTCTATTTCATGGTTAATCCCAGTTTCGTGGTTCCTTTGTTTAAATAGCCCCTCTGACACAACACACAGTTCGTCTTATCTTTATTACTTACTGGCGGTCCGCCCACAGCTACGCTCGCGTTGTGTAAGATATTCCCGTGGGAATAAGACTTTTTCTCGTAAAAAATCCTATGTGTTAATTCAGGTTACAAACTATCTCTATTCCAAATTTCATCCAAATCCGTTGAGTACTTTAACCGTGAAGGCGGAATAAACATCCAAACATCTAAACATATTTTCACATTTATAATAATAGTGTGTGGTTATGCAGGCGAGAGAAGTCCACGCGCAGTCTACGAAGCTCTATTTCACGGTTAATTCCAGTTTCGTGGTCTCTTTGTTGACATAGCCCCTCTGACGCAACACAGTGTCTATCTTCATTACTTATTATGTATCTTCAGGACTCCCAATCGGATTCAATTCAAGTAGTCCAAGTGCCAGCACTGCCTCCCCTGCCACCGTTGCAAGGCATCTGTTCGCGGAAGCACACGGAGACGTACTGGTACCATCCTAAGGATAAGAGCTTTTTAAAGGTAATTCAGTAAGCAGATTTGCAGCGGTTTATGAGTGGTCAGCGAAAGTAGTGAAAGATGAAAGGTAGCCGACTCGCGCCTGTTTACTGATTTTATACAGTGACTTAAGGCGAGGCCCTATCCTAAATTAGCAACTCAACGCGCTTTAGTTGAAAGTTAAACCGACGCACTACTGAAATAACGTTCATATTAGCGTGCGATGCTTCACGGAGGTTACGTCCGACACTGCGCAGGAATCGTGCGAAAAACTCGTTTTTCTTTTTTGTGAAAAATATAGAACGAATTAAAAAACTAGTTGGTTTCGCCGTTTAGGTATTAATATAGCCACCCAAAAAATACAAAAAAATATGTTTTTGTCGCTGAAAATATTGACAAAACAGATTTGCAAATTTTGAATGTGGGGTGATCTTCGGTGATTTTAATTATTTATTTTTGCTTTTTTCCTTGATTATATGTAAAATCTACTTGGTTACGCCGCTAAATGATAAACTCTTCTGTTGGTTGTAATTATTTTGATTTGGTACATATTCCGAGACGAGAGATTCGCGAGTTCAAAAAGGGACCCAAGAACGATTTTTCAAATAGGGCCTCGCCTTAAAATACTGTCACGTTCAAGGTAACGTTGCGTGACTTTATGCTAGAACTTTACGCTCGCGCGGGCAAAGGGGAACACAGTACTTTAAAAATATGAGTTTGCAGCCTCGCACATCTTTTCGATCTTTTTCTTTACACGTGTTTCCATGGCATTCCCAATATGCGGAATCCCAGGGAGAAAATTCACATTTGGCAGGACCGAAAATATTATTATTTTAACTAAAGCACGCTCGCCGAGCAGGAAGAATTTCGTACGTTGACCTGTTATTACCTGTCTCTGTTACTCCTGCGTAACTATATTGCCGTCCCACTCCTTCCTACAGATGCCCGAGTGGGACTTTCTGCTCGGCGACCGTGCTTTACCACTATCTTGAACAGTAACTAAAATAATTAAAATTTTGTATACAGGGTTACTTCGGAGACAGAGCGCAAATTTTAAATACAGAAAGGTTTTTAAAAAAATAAAAGACACGTGTTTTTTCGTTTTAATATGTTTCGAACAAAAAAAAATATCGTATGAATATATCCACACCAAAACCAGTATCATGGTCACTCTACGTAGTTACGACAGCGAGATAAGAGCGAGCGCCCGCGCGCCGCGCCCTCACCACCTTGCACTCCCGTGCCACAGCCCGTGTGCAGAGTGACCATGACATTTGTTTTTTGCGGGAGATAAACTAATAGTTCGCAAAAAACCATATGATTATTTTTCGTGAAATGTGTTCTATTAACGATACTGATAGCATGGAAAAAATATGTGCACTGTCTCCGAGGTAACCCTGTATAGCTTTGCTTGCATTGTGCAAATATGTCTACCAAAAATATCCTTTGCTCCAGAGTGAAATATTAGCTGAATCGCAGTCGTCGATGATAGAACTGAGCGCCGGCGCGTCGCCCGCGCACATCAAACATCAGAACAAGAAGAGCTTGCCGCACAAGAAACGAATATCGCGGAAACTGAAACGGAACGGGAACTGTACTCCTCAACAGGTATGTTATTATTACAGTACAATACTCGGTGGTCTAGTGGCTGTCTTCCGTCCGGGAGACGCGGGTTTGATCCCCACCACGTACCAATGTGTTTTCGAATTTCGAATTCATATGTACCTACGTTTATTCGACGCTCTTACAGTGAAGGAAAAACATCGTGATGAAACCTGCACACTCCTGCGTAGAAATTCTAAAGTTGTGTGTGAAGTCGACCAACCCGCACTGGGCCAGCGTGGTCGAGTAAGGCCTAATCGCCCTAATTTAGGGTAAGCTCAAGCCCCTCGGAGGGACGTATATAGTTTCCATGGCCGAGCGGCAAACATTTCGACTTTCATTACGGAGGCACAGAGTTTGAATCGCGATTGAACACTGGCCAAACAGAAATCACGTAAGACAGTCCCCAGTTTAATAAGACATTCTGAAACACCTGATTGTCTGAAAATGTAAGATGATTCCGTGCTTTGAAAGGTCCCAGCTTTTATCTACGGCAAACAGTCGATATATGACTGATAGAGGCCTATGGCGGCTTCATAATTCTGAAACCAGGGTTTGTGAGGTCGGTCGTCGATTTTACAAATTATACGATGACGATTGGAGTGGCGGACTGTGTTATCGTAGTTTATTTTTACATTTAAATCTGAACGCAAACCTACTTACTGCTTTAAGTATGTTAGTGGCCTAAGGGATTCATTAACACAGTCACGCTCTAATCCTTAATTTTAGTTCGTCAGTCCTTTTCACCTTTATAATATTAAAAAGGGACAGGAGATGGCCATCCGAATATTGGAGCTGTCAAACATCGAATTTGAAATGGACGCGTCGATTGCATAATTTTAGCGAGCGCGTAAAACATCCGATGACTAAAGCGTCCGAAAATCTCTTAATCTGACAGGTACGCCCTTATTTTAGGTTATCATTCATTTAAAATAATACCATTCGTTCATCTGAATTCATCGCCTCTCTTTCATCAGTCATAAAAACGAAAAGGATAGCTGGATTTTAAAATTAGTATTAGACTAAAAAAATCTTGTTTTTTTACGTTCCGAATCAGGGCCACTGCATCTAAGTATTATTCCAGGATATAGTGGTGATAAATTGCACGGACGAGATGCCTCAAGAGGAGATATTGCCCGACAACTTCGTGACGGCCGTCCAGCACCAGGAGCATCTGGCGGAGGACACGCATCATATCGCGCACGAGGTAGACTATTTTACACATTTTTTTTGTTTCTATCGGGCTGAGTGGTTGTAGGCTGAGTTGTCAGAAAATCCCCCTTTAGTGGATACCTGCCACTTTCACCTTGAATATTTATTAAAATAGCCAACTACCTATTAAACTTAAAAAAGAAACTTGTAATCCAAACGTTTGCGGTCAGGTGCGGCCCGTGCTCATCTGCCAGCTGTGCGGAGACTTCTACGGCGAGGATCAGCTGAAGTTCTACCAGCATCTGAAGCAGCATTACGAACCCCACGGGACCATCGTCATCGAGAACCCCGTTACCGACCTCGCTATTGATAAGGTAGATACCATCATTTGAGAATTCCTAATAAAATTCTATCCTAAAAGATTATCTAGCAAAATTAGTGGTGGTAAGGTTTTTCGTCTACAGATTCGACAACAACAATGAAAATTATTGAATAACTAATGTTACGCATACAATGAACTTATAATAGAACATACTTTGTACTTAGCTTACTCGTAGGACTCGCGACTTTTTTCCAAAATAAAAAATAAATAAATTTATTAACCATTTGAGAATTCCTAATAAAATTCTATCCTAAAAGATTATCTAGCAAAATCAGTGGTGGTAAGGTTTTTCGCAGTGTACTTCGACAGAAACAATGAGAATTATTGTATAGCTAATGCACCGCATACAATGAACTTATAATAGAACATACCTACTTAAAAAAAATATATTAATCGAAACATTTCAAGTTCCAGATAAACACATAAAATTATTTTTCAAATATCTTGCTCAGAAACAAAGTTATAAGGCTTAAGGGGCTTACATGAGCTAACGACCTTGACAACCTGGGGCACACATTCACACAAACGACGCAGTCGCCATCTAGTAAAAAAGTTGATAACAACTATCACTACACATTCATAAACTCACCTTACCGCCTCTCAGATTACGCCAAATTGTGCTAAAAGATGGCGCTCTTCGATGACGTTGACCATAGACCAAAGAAAAAAGCAACAGGGCAACTAACAATATTTTTTTTTAGAAAATAAATAATTTGAATTAAAATTACAAATGAAATAGACTGGCCCTATGATTAACTCCGTATATCAAAATCACTGTTTTTACAGGAGAGCGATTACAAAGTTATCATAGTAATTATAATTTGGTCAAGTCATTAATTCAACGGTTTTCCGTTAAAAATAATTACGATCAAAACATAGCAAGAACATAATACATTTACGTAAATGGCACTTACGGACTTACATTATAGTTCTTAAGCTCTTTTTCCGGTTAACCATGGACGAACTTACACGAGAGGACTGACAATCTCCATACTAACTCGCCATCTATTGATATTACATACATAGCACATCTAGTTATTAAGCTCTTTTTCAGGTTAGCAACATTCATACATACATAGCACATCTAGTTATTAAGCTCTTTTTCAGGTTAACAAAATATATGAAATATGTCAGTCTTAGAAATGTCAAATTTCGTACTTAAATTGCTCTAAAATGACATTTAAAATAAAAATGCGTTTAAAAAATTGAAAAGTCGTTATAATCACGAAAAAATTGTTGTAATTATATTTATAATATCAATTTAAAAATTACTAAAATCTATGTAACGCGAAAAAGTTGAACAGTTTTCCACTATACTTTCATCCCCTTGGTTCTCTTGTTCTTTGTTCTTATCATTGACCGTACGTTGTCTTCCTCTTCATTTTTACCCACGACGGACGGAACGGAACGGAGGCGGTATATGCGTTTGGGGTAAGAGGTTGTTTGTTTGTTTGTTTGTTTGTTTGTTTGTTTGTTTGTTTGTTTGTTTGTTTGTTACCTTCTATCTCGAAAACCACTGGACCGATTTAGTTCCGGTTTTAGTACCTAAATTAATAAATATTATTGCTGTGTCTATCTCTACGAGAAAGCAAAAGGTAAGTAGGTACGTAAACGTAAGGACTAAGAAAGGTCATAATTCGTTGTTTGTGTGGCGGATTTCGTGAGAAATCACTCTTTTTATAGATTTCTTTATTTTATATTTCTTATCTTATTTGACTCTGGTCGGGGGATTTCCAAAAATGTTATTTAATCCTTTTTATTCTAATATAATTTAACATACGGCGTGGGTTTTTTAAAATTTTCAATTTTGTTTTTTATTTGAATATGTTTTAACATCCGGCGTGGGTTTTTTTAAATTTTCAATTTTGTTTTTTTTTTTTATATTGATCTTTTCCTTTGTCTTGTTCTTTGTTCTCATCATTGACGGTACTTTTGTCTTCCTCTTCATTATTACTCATTTTTTTTTCACTTTGTTTTTTTCATATTGATCTTTGACGACTCTAAAAATTTTAAGTCTATTTTGTACAAAAGATCGTCATTTTGGTTTTGAAAGTTTTGATTTTACAATTTGTAAAAGCCGTCGTATTTTTCTGAAAACAAAAACATTGATATTTATAAGTACCTTACCTAAAATGAATAAGTAAATAATGTTATTGGAACGAACTAGAGAACAAAGTAACAAAGTAGGTACATACTCGTTACATGAAGAACCCGCTGTTGTTTCGCAATGCTCTCTATTTAGACGCTGTTTTTTTCTGGAAAGCAAAACATTACATACTATAATATAAAAATAACAAAAGAAAGTTTCATTATATAAAGTATGCTTAGTAAGGTACATACGCATTGGAACAATTGGAAGTTACATCCTCTGCGATATTATTCTCTAATTTGCTTTTCCTGAAAAAAAAAGTCATGTCACATAGATATCTAAAACGAATAAATAATGAAATTAAATACATAAAAAAACAAAAGAAAAAAAAAGTTAAAAAAGCACATCCACCACGTGGGATCCGAACCCGAGCTTTTCCGTTTATAGGTTCATCCCCTTACATATTACGCCATCGGCAACCTTAGTGAGACATGCGAAAAACTCGATAGGTACAAAACAATAAAGAGCTGGATCCATTTTAATAAAATTATGCCACTGCCAGCGATAAATAAATAAATAAGTAGGTAAACAATTTTATTGGAACGAAGTTACAAGGTAGGTACATACTAGGTAAATAAATAAATAATGCAGTGACCATCGATAGAAATGTAATAAATTCGGTCTTACCTTTTTACGTCAATCATATGTTTGCCATTTGATTTATATGAGCGCTTTTTACTCCTCTTGGCGGGTTTTATTTTATTCCCCATTATTATTTATAAAAGTCATTCACTTCAACAAAATATAATAAAATAAGTCTGGCTAAGTTGGCGGCAAAAAGCGCGACACGTCCATATAGCAAGAAGCCTTAGCCGAGACTGTCGCTACACGGGAGTTCACGCACACATGCGCGCGTAGTGATCATGACGGATCACGGAAACAAAAATAGCGGTTTTTTGAGAATACTACGTAACAGATCAAAAAAGTAAATAACTATTATGTTTGTATTTCGCTTGAAGAAAATGTTGCCAAAAATCCAGAAAGATTGAACGAGTTTTAGTACGATTTTAATCGTTTATAAGATTTTTTTAGAGGTATGTTTGTGATTTTTTTCTATCGGGTCAAAATACTTGAATCATGTTTTGAAAAAACTATTAAACTGTAATATAACACCATTAATAACATATATTTTTTTCATTTAATTCACTGCAGTGGATCATTTACTTTTGTTACTCAGAAAACTCGCGTTTAGGTCGTGTAGTCCTCTTAAAGTTGATGGTTAGACAGAGAGGCCCGATGTGTCATGTGACGTCATATGACACGTGCGCGGGCCATACATCTGCCATAGAAAATATTGTTTTTGTAAGAGGGACAGTTATATTTGTTTTAGTTTTATCTAGTTTGTTTTTCGATTAATTTCGTTTCTGTTTTGACTGCGATTATTCTATTTTTTTATTATTCTATTATTCTATTGCGTGGTAATTTTTTTCCTGATTTCATGACACAAGGCAATTAGTAATGCTTGTCGACGAGCTTTTGGACATGGGACAGATTTATATCAAAACCCCCTATTGTTTTGACTACTTTTTTTATTATATAAATTCAAACTTCTTAGTTTCTGCTATCGAACACTAAAATAATTTTTGCTCTATCTTTAAAATTGACCGAGTTATAAAGGTTTGAAATTCAAGATTAGACAGAGAGGCACATACTCACTTGTGACGTCATTTGTTGGTAACGCCATAATATAATCTCCATACAAAAAATCGTTTTTGAAAGAGAGACATATAAAATCACTGTAAATTCGTTTTTCAACCGATTCCTGTTTTTTTCTTCGCGAATCGTCTGCTACTAATCTAAATTTTAAAAATAATTCATAAAATATGGTAAATTCATAAAATATGATGAACAGTCCGATCCCCTATTCGTCTTGCTAAATCTGGTGACACCTGATGAAATTCAACAAATATACCATTGATTCGAAATCCTAAAACATAAATAAAGTGTGGTAACACTTACCTAAATCCCAAAAACACATCATCAAAGCACTACATTTCTGTGTTCTGTTACTACATCACTAAACTGTTGTCCACAGATGACAAACACCTGCATAGTGGACAGCGGCGCGACTCTACCGGACTCGATAGTGGAGCTGTCATTGGAGAATACAGTGCCCAAAACCATGTACCAGCCCGTTGACAAACATATCCTGTACGCTTCTTCCACTAGCGATAAGACACTTTATACTAACAGGGTAAGTGTGCTACTGTATACTAAGATTTTGTATAACTGTAAACCCTTGCTGTGAAATTCTGATTAAATGCGCTACTTAGAATGTATCCTTCTTTATAAAAGAATGTGCTATTGTATTTGCCGTGTGGTGACGGCAGAGTAGAATACATTTGTTACCATCCCCTACTCTTCCCGTGGGTGTCGTAAGAGGCGACTTAGGGACTACACATTGAAGAGGGAACGGGCAGCAGCGCTCTCTGATACAGTAACCTTTTAATCTGCGATCTCCAACCCGCCTGCCAAGCGTGGAGATTATGGCAAAACTAAACACTTAAGGGGAGGAGGCTCATAGTCCAGCAGTGGACTGTAACGGGCCCTTGATGTTGCTGTGCTATTGTATAATAACTTGGATCAACCACCCACTGGACACCACATGTCAGGGGTGAACTTTCCGAAACGCATAGGTGCATTTGCACATATAAATCTCTCTGCGCGGCCAATACCTCGCGACCCACTTCAGTTTCGACCAATTATGAGACCGAGTATAATAATGATGCAATAATAGCGGTGCCGTACTTGAAGTCAACACTGTTCAGCTAATAATAATATCATCTGCACTTCCTCTTTTACTATAAGACTTGAGTTATTATTTATCAGAAAGTTGTATAAAACTTGTTAGCGAAAGCTACAGTGCCAACAATCTAAAAAAAAAAAAGAATTTTCATACAAAATTATCAGATGATCGAGTCAATTTGTATGAATAGTAATTTATTTTGGCAAATTTAAAAAAGTTGTGGAACAAAGTTGTTACTTTCATGGGCTGACCTACCCCGAGAGGTTTAATTAGCTAACACGTTGTATGGTCCCTTGATAGTTGTAAGAGCAAGATTCTTTATACTTTATGTATGCTAGCTGATGTATATTAAGATGTGCTATTGTATACTTATTAGACGACGGATTCAATCTTTTTAAGAAGTGAGTTTTTTTAGTTACGTAGTTGCTTGATAAAAAACCTCCTATAACAGATACAATATTCGATGGCAAGTATGGACAAAGAGCCAGTGGTGCCAACATCAGAAGCGGAGAAAACTGACATCTACGACACGTTGGACAAACTGGAGATGTACAGCTGTGCCAAGTGCAATAAACAGTTTAGGAAACAGAAACAATGCGAGGCGCATATAAGAGAGGCTCACTCCAATTCCAAGGTAGAGTTTTTAAACTTAATTAATCTAAATATTATGAAATTACATTTTTTTTATAAAATAAATAAAAACAGCTTTATTCACAAAAAAAAAATATAAAAAAATATTATGAAACTCGAAATAACGTTTTCAATAAAGTAAGGTCGACCACAAAATTGGTACCACCCTAAGGTTGAATGTCAGTTGCAAATTATAGAACAACATAGATTATTTTCGTTTGCAGATCTATCTGTCAGAAACCGAGTATGAACCTTATTGAAATTTTCGATAACTAGGAAACTAAATGAAAAATGGTAAACCACTTTCTTTGCCGACTATACTATCGCTTTTTTATATTTTTCGTAAAACCGAGCTGTTTCGCAATTTTAGTTGCATAGCATTTTTATTTGTGTGCGAGATTATTTTTAAAGTAGGTCTTTCGTGGCCGAGCTGTAGAGCGTACGGCTCTTATTACGGAGATTCTGAGTTTGAATCTCGATGGGGTACTAACTAACACTATTACTACTTCCCCAGTTTGGTTAGGACAAAAGGAAAGATGATTCCGTGCTTCGAAAGGCACGTAAAGCCGTTGGTCCCGGCTACTATCTAGTCATTACACGAGCCGAGTGGGTAACACTGACACCAGGGTTTGTGAGGTCGGTTGTCAACCTTACAACCCACACGATGATGATGATGATGACCACCCCATTCGACCAATGTTCAAAATGAAAAATAATGCTTTGCTTAAATATAGCCTCGGCTATTAATTACACGAATAATTGTTACACGATACATGTCAGAGTCCTTCAAATTCTTAAATTCTAATTCTAAGTTTAATTCGTCTTTGCCTCTCAGCTGGAAGACATGGGCGAGTTCAGCGAACCCGAGGACTTAATGGAGGGCATCCACGTGGCCGTGCCGGAGGGGGGCTCGGCGGGGTCGGGCGGCGAGGGCGGCGAGGGGGCGGAGGGCGAGCAGTACGAGCAGACGCTGCTGCCGCACCTCACCGTCGAGAACGGGACCGTGCACCAGGAACACGCGCGACACTGGTCCGTGCACTCACTCACTCACTCCACGCTCACTCACTCAAGTACTCAATTCGCCTACCAGCTCACTTACTCAATACGCCCACACCGTACGTTAAAAATCCAAAAAACGTAATGACCCATTTGACCTTTGTGACGTCATCTTATTAACAAATCAGTTTTTACAAAAACCTTGTACAAAGCAAGCTTCGTTTGTTTACGTTTGACGATATAACATTAGAAAGGTTGAGTAAAAAAAGCCTTTTTGGGAAACCAGTTACGAGACCCCGGTTTCCGAAGCAGATATTTCGTAGCATTGTCGTCAATCAAATCTATGAGTATGGTTGTTCGTTTCATAGGCATTATACCGTAGTATGACGTCACACGGTCATAAATTTAAAACCATTATGTAAAAATGATAAATGTTCTAAACGTTAAAACAGTCAAATTAGTTTTTTGGAATAGTCTAAATTACCATAAAAAAAGTATTTTTGTCATACTCAATTCTCGTTTCCATTGAAGGTACCTGCGCAGCGGTCCGGGGGGCGGAGCGCTAGCGGCGTGCGGCGCGGACGGCGCCTATTGCCCCGTGTGCCCCAACACCACACACCATGGACAGCTCAAAGGTCACTCCTATACCTACTTGCTTTACTTAAAGCACTGAAGCCACAGGACAAGACTATCTCGATTTTAAATTCAGAGCGTTACACAATTCAAATAAAAAAAAAAAAAAGAAATAGTAGATTTAATGACAAGGGCTTCTAAAATTGAATCCTGAGTGCAGTGAGGGATTTAAAGTACATCGCCCGAGGAAAAAGTATTTGCCACCGAGTCATACAATCTAATTTTCATCCCCCTCTATGAGAAACAATATTATAGAACTATTAGCTACAACTCATGAATACTTTTATTGATTGCGCTTGCTTTAAAATATTCAAGTGTCAAAATTAAAACAGTATGAAAAACGAACTTATTCTTGTAAATAATTTACAATACACCATTGACGATCCGCCATAGAGTTGAAGACGGAACGTAGTTCGGGAAATTTTCAATTGTTTTATTTTTTTATTTGGCTGAATGGCACCCATCTTACCGGCCAGTACGTTTTTCATACAAAATTTTGTAATCGATATCTGTAGTCTCAGAATTATAAGCAAATATTTATGTTCCAAATTCAAAACACTTTCCCGCCCGTGGGTTCTAAGACCTACTTTGGTCGCACTTATTTGCGAACCAATCTTTAAATATATGGGATGAAAACATTATTTTATCCGACTGCTAAACCCTGGCAGGGACCAAAAAGCCTTATACGTTAAACGGGTAAAAGCCAAAACCCTTTTTTACGGGTAAGCGATATGAAGATGAACTTTTATGTGATACCGCTTATGCCATATCATACGGCCAATTAATGGAAAAGAATAGAATACTCGTATAAAATGTTACGGTATGGCTTTTTATTATTATTATTTTTATAAATCAACAGAGGAGGTCCTCCAAAGGATATTCGAGTCGGAAGTCGCGAATGAACCTGACCACTTCCCAGACAATATCATCCACGAACAAGAAATACCGGCAGAACCGGAGTCGCAACCTGAACCCGAACCGGAAGCGGAACCGGAACAAAGCCAGCAGCAAGAGGAGATAAAAACAGAACCAGGAAAGAAGAAGTTGAAGAAATTCGAGTGCATTCAGTGTGGCCGTATATTCCACCATAGGAACAGTTTGTTGTATCACGTATTGTCGCATCGAGGGAAGCAGTACGAGTGTATGGAATGTGGGAAAGAATTCTACACTCCTAATGCTCTTAAGGTAAGGGTATCATTTACTTTAGTGTGCCACCGTATTATCTTTATCATCAACAGCTCATATACGTCCCCACCGAGGGGCTCGAGTCCCAGGGTAGGCTCATTAGGTAATAGGCAATTAGGCCTTAGTCGACCATGCTGGGCCATTGACATGTTTACTTCGCAACGCCATTATAAATAGCAAATTATACATTTTTATTTTGAAAATACTCGATAATCCGAATTTTCCGTCGTTGTCGACTCGGATCGACTATTTTTTTACGCTCTTCAATTTGATGTGCATTTAGTTCGAGTCTACTGTACTCCGGTACGAAATTATTAATATAGATTATTATAATATAATACCAGGTGGCGTTATATATAATACAAGGTGGCGCCATCGTTGTGAGCAAATTCGATTCTTTTTCCGGTTCCCGTAGGAATGAGATGTTGTTTCGAGATAGAAACTGTTAGATTGTAATCTCTGCAGTGCTGCTTGACCTCTTTAGTGGTGTACTAGTGGTCAGTCAGTTTGAATATAGGTGTTCTCTCAGATTGACACGTTTATTTATACGGTATCAATCTGACTCACTCTGTTCTGATAATCCATATAGAGAAGATCTATTTTATAGTAATGTTTTTATTGCTTATATTGTGACTGTTGTATGACTCGATTAAATAATGTGTGATTGAATTTTTATAAGTGTCTACTTTTCTACTTTGATACATTCCATAAGTGTCCAAATCCTTCCATAATCATTAGAAACCATTCCAGGGCCTAACCTAAATATGTGTGCCAAGTTTCATCCCGATCCGTCCTGGGGTTCAAGCGTGATTCGGCAACAAACATCCAAACTTTCGCATTTATAATATTAGTAGGATAATGGCCTCGATTCGGGATGTCATGCTCTAATTATAATTTTAAAATCCAGCTATCCTTTTCATTTTTATGACCAATGAAAGAGAGGTGATGAACGAATGATATTAATTTGAACGAATGATAACCTAAAATAAGGGCATAGCTGTTAGTAGAGATTTTTAAGTCGCATGTTTTAAGTGCTCTCCAAAATTGTGCAATCGACACGGCCATAAGGTTCAAATTCGATGTTTGACAGCTCTAATATTAGAATGGCCATCTCCTGTCCCTTTTCAATCTTTAAAAGGTAAAAAGGACAGACTAACTTAAATTAAGGATTAGAGTGTGACAGTGTGAATCGGGGCCAATGTATACATATGTTTGTACGTTCATATCTCAGGTCCACATGCGCCTGCACAGCGGCGACCGTCCGTACAAGTGCGACGAGTGCGGGCGCGAGTTCCGCCAGTGGAGCGACCTCAAGTACCACAAGATATCGCTGCACACCACGCAGGTAACCAGCCAAAGTTGTTTTCATGGGAAAATATTAAAAGTACACTAACATTATCACAATTTTCGGGTTTGTTACTTATTTAATATTGTTACCTCGATATTTCGGAACGGCGGTTACACGCTCCATGGTTACGAGTGGACAGCTCCTAAGGACAGACATATCTGTCTACCCTCTTTCGGACGCGGCGACTACCCTCACGTTGATTGTTCGAACCACTACTATTGTCACTCACTTGTTTCTCACTACACACAATACTCACTGTGTCTATACGCGACTTTGAAGTTGGACCATTTTTACGGTGATATACGTTTAACACTGGGTTCCATGCACCGGACAGTTTGAAACCATCTCCACGATTAAAGATAAAAAAAAAAGTTGTTAAAAAAATATCGAGGTAACAGTTGTGATCATGTTAGTGAAGTGAACAACCACGAAAGTCTTAAAACATATATTAAAAGTAGTTTTGGAGCATCAAGAAAGTTGAGAGAGAATAATACTGAAACTAAATGGCGCTGCATAAGCATATACCTACTTATCCTCGTAGCGGCCACGCGCCTTTATATAACCCAAAATAATACGCCATTAAAATCTCTGGGCGCCACGAGGCTATAAATAAGAGTATGCTGTAAAAAGACTCAAAAACATTGTTTCTGGACGAAAGTTACTTTTCTCCGACACGCTCGAAAATGTGATCATTACTGTAAAAAAACAGTATGCGAAGTGACTCATTTTTGGACGAAACATTGCCCCATACAAAAAACGGCCTAGGCCAGCCAAGTAACTTTCGTTCAGAAATTTCAATGTTTTTAAGTCTTTTATATAGCATACTCTTCATAAGTTTTAATGTTCTAAATTCAAATTTTATATGAATCGTACACGACTCGTAGTAATTTGAGTTGGCTGTATGCTCTGTATGACACTGGCACAAAATAAAAAGAAAAGAAAAGTGGACAATATGGCGGTTTCTAATTTTCGCCGCTTCTATTTTTATCGTACTATGTATTTATTTTGTTACTTATTTTTCATGATGGAGTTAACTAATCATTGAATTGGGGAAATATTATAATAATGAATGGTTCAAGAAATCAAAGTAGAAAGTGATAAAGATTAGAAATTATCAGTCTTACTACAAAAAATCTCTTAAAATCGATTTTAGGCAGTATTTAGCTAGACAGTGTTTAAGGATTTAATCATGGTCTAAAATATCCTTACCACAAAATCGTATTTTACGAGTGTTTACTTAAACATTATTTAAATGAATGGTTTGTTTTATATTATAGCAACCCTTAGAGGTATTCGTTCACGCGCCTAAAAAAACGAGATCCTTGAACCGAAAAAAACAAAGGGCGCATTCTGAATCAGACTTTCAGCGCTGTCAGCGATCAAAAAAGCAAAAAAAATGTATGGCTGACAGCGATTCGGAACGCGATTACGAGTGCTTTAATCGATTTCAGCGCGTCTCGGAACGCAGGGAAAATTAACCGTGGATGGACGTCAATTTGTCTGTCATTCATGAAATTCTTAAATCGGTTTTTTGGAAAATTTCGTTAATTTGTGCAATAAAGCAATAAAATGCAAGATAATAATCGGAAGATCGTCTTTAATTAAGTCAATAATTTTATTAACGAAAGTTTTGCTGAACCTATACTTTTTCTTGAATTTCGCGTCAGTATACCGTTCTAATGGGTTAATCCGGACACGATTCACTTCGTCCCGAAACAAATCAATATCTTCGTAATCATTGTCATTAACCAAATCAATGAGCTCCATTTCTTACAACAAAAGCCACCACAACAATATTTCCAAAATTTTTTTGGTTAGAATAATCCAAAATAGGTACTCAGTTCAGCTGTCAAAACTATTTTAGACGTCTGTTACAACAAACAAACAACAATTGTTGTAACAACAATTCAAGAGTGTTTAAATTTAAAACAGGTTTAAGGAGTGTCTAATTTTAAACACTGACTAAACACGATATTTGTGGTAAAGATTTTCTTAAACAATCGTTCAACGCGTGTTTAGTTTTTTTGTAGTAAGACTGTATAAGTTTAGTGCGATACAAGTAGACATCTAAATTCAAGGTACCACAATATTTTTAGTATTTTGTAATTTCCTCGCATATTTCAGAGAAAAGCCTCGGCTGCAATAACTCTTGCTGGACTCGTATACAATAAAAGTCCTCGCCTGCGCCTAGGACTTTAAACGTGCCCTCGTCCAGCAATAACTAATTTTGCGGCCGCGGCAGTAATGTACTATTGCCGGCTTAGGTCGTTTGAGGGCACATTGCTGGCCGCTGTTCTGTATGGGGCAACGTTTCGTCAAAAAATGAGTCACTTGATGTACTGTTTTTTTACAGTAATGATTATGGTTACGTTTTCGAGCGTGTCGGGGAAAAAGACCTGTCTTTTTTTCTCAGAAACACTTCAGATGCGACTACTGCGACAAAGCGTTCGCGCGCAAATACTCGCTCAACGTCCACCGCCGCATTCACACCGGCGAGAAGAACTACAAGTGCGACTACTGCACCAAGACCTTCCGCGCCAGCTCCTACCGCACCGCGCACATGCGCACGCACACCGGTAACTACACTCATAATATACAGGGTGTCCACAAGAACTACAAGTGCGACTACTGCACCGAGACCTTCCGCGCCAGCTCCTACCGCACCGCGCACATGCGCACGCACACCGGTAACTACACTCATAATATACAGGGTGTCCACAAGACCTTCCGCGCCAGCTCCTACCGCACCGCGCACATGCGCACGCACACCGGTAACTACACTCATAATATACAGGGTGTCCACAAGAACTACAAGTGCGACTACTGCACCAAGACCTTCCGCGCCAGCTCCTACCGCACCGCGCACATGCGCACGCACACCGGTAACTACACTCATAATATACAGGGTGTCCACAAGACCTTCCGCGCCAGCTCCTACCGCACCGCGCACATGCGCACGCACACCGGTAACTACACTCATAATATACAGGGTGTCCACAAGAACTACAAGTGCGACTACTGCACCAAGACCTTCCGCGCCAGCTCCTACCGCACCGCGCACATGCGCACGCACACCGGTAACTACACTCATAATATACAGGGTGTCCACAAGAACTACAAGTGCGACTACTGCACCAAGACCTTCCGCGCCAGCTCCTACCGCACCGCGCACATGCGCACGCACACCGGTAACTACACTCATAATATACAGGGTGTCCACAAGACCTTCCGCGCCAGCTCCTACCGCACCGCGCACATGCGCACGCACACCGGTAACTACACTCATAATATACAGGGTGTCCACAAGAACTACAAGTGCGACTACTGCACCAAGACCTTCCGCGCCAGCTCCTACCGCACCGCGCACATGCGCACGCACACCGGTAACTACACTCATAA
Organism: Carpatolechia fugitivella; assembly: GCA_951230895.1. Lineage (NCBI taxonomy): Eukaryota > Metazoa > Arthropoda > Insecta > Lepidoptera > Gelechiidae > Carpatolechia > Carpatolechia fugitivella. The sequence goes on along the minus strand of OX579653.1, from coordinate 6,313,330 downwards.
TATACAGGGTGTCCACAAGAACTACAAGTGCGACTACTGCACCAAGACCTTCCGCGCCAGCTCCTACCGCACCGCGCACATGCGCACGCACACCGGTAACTACACTCATAATATACAGGGTGTCCACAAGAACTACAAGTGCGACTACTGCACCAAGACCTTCCGCGCCAGCTCCTACCGCACCGCGCACATGCGCACGCACACCGGTAACTACACTCATAATATACAGGGTGTCCACAAGAACTACAAGTGCGACTACTGCACCAAGACCTTCCGCGCCAGCTCCTACCGCACCGCGCACATGCGCACGCATACCGGTAACTACACTCATAATATACAGGGTGTCCACAAGAACTACAAGTGCGACTACTGCACCAAGACCTTCCGCGCCAGCTCCTACTGCACCGCGCACATGCGCACGCACACCGGTAACTACACTCATAATATACAGGGTGTCCACAAGAACTACAAGTGCGACTACTGCACCAAGACCTTCCGCGCCAGTTCCTACCGCACCGCGCACATGCGCACGCACACCGGTAACTACACTCATAATATACAGGGTGTCCACAAGAACTACAAGTGCGACTACTGCACCAAGACCTTCCGCGCCAGTTCCTACCGCACCGCGCACATGCGCACGCACACCGGTAACTACACTCATAATATACAGGGAGTCCACAAGAACTACAAGTGCGACTACTGCACCAAGACCTTCCACGCCAGCTCCTACCGCGCCGCGCACATGCGCACGCACACCGGTAACTACACTCATTATATACAGGGTGTCCACAAGACCTTCCGCGCCAGCTCCTACCGCACCGCGCACATGCGCACGCACACCGGTAACTACACTCATAATATACAGGGTGTCCACAAGAACTACAAGTGCGACTACTGCACCAAGACCTTCCGCGCCAGCTCCTACCGCACCGCGCACATGCGCACGCACACCGGTAACTACACTCATAATATACAAGGTGTCCACAAGACCTTCCGCGCCAGCTCCTACCGCACCACAGGGTGTCCACAAGAACTACAAGTGCGACTACTGCACCAAGACCTTCCGCGCCAGCTCCTACCGCACCGCGCACATGCGCACGCACACCGGTAACTACACTCATAATATACAGGGTGTCCACAAGAACTACAAGTGCGACTACTGCACCAAGACCTTCCGCGCCAGCTCCTACCGCACCGCGCACATGCGCACGCACACCGGTAACTACACTCATAATATACAAGGTGTCCACAAGACCTTCCGCGCCAGCTCCTACCGCACCACAGGGTGTCCACAAGAACTACAAGTGCGACTACTGCACCAAGACCTTCCGCGCCAGCTCCTACCGCACCGCGCACATGCGCACGCACACCGGTAACTACACTCATAATATACAAGGTGTCCACAAGACCTTCCGCGCCAGCTCCTACCGCACCGCGCACATGCGCACGCCCACCGGTAACTACACTCATAATGTACAGAGTGTCCAATATACAGAGTATCCACAAGAACTACAAGTGCGACTACCGCAGCAAGAAAAGTGTATTGAAAAACGTCGTACAACACACGGATCTTAGGTTTTATAACAAACTCGTGACATTATAAACACTCGCCTGCGGCTCGGGCTTACCAAAGCTACCTCGTTTCTAATATGCCACCTACGATCCTTGTATCGTAATGTACTATTTTTATAAGCATAATAATTACGGAGAAAAGGCTCTGGCGGACATTCAGCCTTTACGAATTGATTCTTTGTTAAATCGAGATAATTTTATTTTTATACTGACTGATAATATTTTTGATACAATTTGTTGAAATAAAAAAATATAAAATACTTTTCTCTTTGTATGAATCGATTTAAATATTTTTTATTGTCACAATGATCCTGGCGGAATAATAATTTTGAAGACCGTAGGAATTAAAAAAAAATTGTAATAAAATCGCACTAGTGCGGTAAAACGCATTTACCGCACAGTTTACTACCTTCGTAAGTTTAAATAAATAGTTTAAATAAATAATAAATAACCTAAATGTACAATTTGTTTGCAGGTGACAAGCCTTACAAGTGTTCGAGTTGCGAAAAAGCATTCCGAGTGGGCGCTGACCTGCGCCGCCACATGCTGATACACGAGCGTGTCCGCAACCGCACCGACGAACAAAACAAACCCAAAGAAGATAAACCCAAAAAGAACCCGCTGAAACCCGAACCCAAACTCGAGCCGAAAGAGGAACAAACTACACCTAAACCGAAGAAGATCGCAGTCGCGTCCACCACGCGGCCGCCGTTACAGAAAAATATAGAGAAAAAGCCGAGGCCTAGAAAAGCGCCGGCCAAAAAGGGCGGAGCGCCAAACGTCACTGTCGTGCAAAGTGCCAACCGAGATCAGTACAAAATCAACCCAGAATTCGCAAACGCTGAAGTTTTCGATACACGGCAAGACTACGGCAAATTCAAAGAGGTTTATTCAGAACCGAATACGGTATATGACAAAGAATATAGTAAGCCAAAGGACTATAATGAACAAGTCATAAGTTATAAAGGCGTCGTGCAGGATAGAGAACTAGCTACACTCAAACCTATTTATAGAGACAGTGTGGAAACAGTAACTGAAAAACCTGTAGTGTACACTCGGACAGAAAATACCGATGGTAAAATGCACGTGTACACTCACGTGGAAAAATCTGGCTTAGTATCGAACACAATAGGAGATATAAGAGTACTGGAAAGAGATAGAGGAGATTTGCACGGAGAAACAATAGAACATGGTTTCTTAGAAAATCTAACCGCGCTTTATAATATACCTGCCGTATGAAAAAAGGCATCGGTGCTTTTTAAGCCCCGTTTTAAAAAATATCTACCAGTTAGAAGTTTTTAGCTCTGTATTGGCATTCAGTTGGAGAATTGTCATTTTGTTATGAGAAATAAAAAAATGACGGCACGATTGACCGTCCTCAAGAATTGTAATCGTTCATTAGTTAAATGTGAGACTTGACGTTTTATTGTTCATTTGGATGCATCATGTTGTTGCGGCATTTACAGTAATTTTACTTAGAATAATAGGCTCGGACTGATCACCACATTTTATGAATTTACCATATTTTATGAATTATTGAATTATTTTTAAAATACTGATAAGCAGCAGACGATTCGTGAAGAAAAAAACAGAATCAGTTGAAAAACGAATTTACAGTGCTTTTTTAAAGTTTTAATATGTCTGTCTCTTTCAAAAACGATTCTTTGTATGGAGATTATATGACACAATCACACAAGTGGGTATGTGCGTTTCTGTCTAATCTTGAATTTCAAACCTTTATAACTCGGTCAATTTTAAAGATTGAGTAAAAATTATTTTAGTGTTCGATAGCAGAAACTAAGAAGTTTGGATTTATAAAATAAAAAAAAAAGTGGTCCGACTTATTTTCAAGTCAATGTTTAGAATCATTAGTTTCGCTCTGTATTTCATATTATTCTGGATTTAGTAAAAAAAATTACTGTGCACGGTTTTTAGATCATCGTTATCATCATTTTTAAATGTTTAATTTTTAAAATTTAGAAAATTATAACTAGTACTTAAATTCAGTACATAATATATTCTGGGTTTGAAGACTGTTTTAGTTAGACCACCTCGTATTGTCTAAGGACCAAAAGTAGTGAATTTTTAGCATTATTTATTAGAGATAAGAAAAATAATCACCAAAATCGTTTACCTATTTTATAATAACACAAAGTAGAATTTTATATCACAATAATGCCCCCGATTCCTGTAGTACTCGTAATGCTAAGAATTCGTCTTTTTCGAGAACGGACCAGTAGAACGGATTATAAAGCGAAAATAGAAAACCTGTAATAATGATCATCATCATTTTCAAAATTTAAAAAAAAAACAAAATTGTTTAAAACAATAAACAGTGGTTGAGACCTCCTAGTAAGCATGTAATATACCTGTGTCAGGAGGCCTCGCTCTTGCATAGCACTATCCCTGATTGCTATAAAATAAAATACGATAGATAGATTTGGCCACAGTGTTGTGATCAACGTCGTTATAATAAAATAAATACTTAATCATACATAACATAAGGCGCTGTACCTATTGTATATTTGTTATGCTGTTTTGTATTAAATGTGCCAATGAATACCTTATTTATCACAAATACTATATGTAAATATTTGAACACATTTTTATTTTCGATAAATTTTTTTTGTTGGTCTGATAAATTGTATTGCTGAATGTTTGTATGTCGTGTAGTTGGCATTGACAGTTGTAGCCACCTCGATTAGCTTTATAACTAGTGATGTGCGTTACTAATATTAAATTTTATCGAATATTTTTCAGGCCCTCATTTACTTTGGGGACATACGGTTCAAGACATATCGATGATAGTACGATCTGACTGTATTAAAAAATAATAATTTTACAGAGTCTAAGTAGAAAATGGCAATTACTCCACCGATAAGAGCGGGAGCTCTCATATTGAAGCAGTTGAAAATAGACCGTTGATTAAAACAAGAACTGATTAAAATTAAATAATGACAAACTTGATACTAACAATGGTAGCGATTCACACAGTCGCGCTCTAATACTTAATTTAAATTAATCAGTCCTTTTCACCTTTAAAATATTAAAAAGGAACAGGAGATGGTCATCCTAATATTGGAGCTCAGTCCTTTTCACCTTTAAAATATTAAAAAGGGACAGGAGATGGCCATCCTAATATTGGAGCTGTCAAACATCGAATTTGAACCTTATGGACGCGTCGATTGCATAATTTTAGAGAGCACGTAAAACATCCGACTTAAAAATCTCTTAATCTCAGAGCTACGCCCTTATTTTAGGTTATCATTCACTCAAAATAATATCATTCGTTCATCTGATTTCATCACTTCTCTTTCATTGGTAATAAACACGAAAAGGATAGCTGGATTTTAAAATTAGAATTAGAGCATGACTTTTCTAAAAGATACCTATAATGGAGGATTTTCGGACAGCCAATTAAAAAAATTGTTCTTAAATCTTCGATAGATGGCGTTGCCGATTCGTGGATGAAGAAATACGGCGAGTCACCCAGAGCCATAAAAGGATAAAAAAAAAAGAATCCACGAAGTACACCTGGCGCCATCTATCGTCTTAATTAGAACTATTATTTTTATTTTTTAAAGAGCTGTTAGAAAATTCCCCATTAACTATTGACTAGCAATAAATGGCTTTCACAAAATTGACGGTCACATCCAAACATTACATTGAAAGAAGCCGGCGACCTACGCCAAACCAAGTGACGTACTCACAATAAACCCATTATTAAATAAAGATTACAAGTAGTAAATAAAATCTGGTGTTTGCAATAATGTAACTCGTAGACTGCGACTTCCAAATAGGTATGTACCTAGTTAAATTTTAAGATGTTTTAAAATAAGTTGGTGCAGCATAGTGTACAAAAAATGAGCAATAAATAAATACCTGTATGTTAAACTAATATACAAACGGGCTGCATTTAAACTGTAAAGTGACTGTTGCATGTGTTTTCGGTGCTTTTCAATTCTGTAGACATAGTTGCATTGAAATAATGACTGACTGCTTAACGTTTCTAACGATTGATGACAATTTGAATGTAGTTTCGTGGCTATGTCGACTGCATTCTGTCATTTGAGGCCAGAAATCCGTTCTGTACAGACCATAAGAGCGCAAAAGATGTTCTGACTCATGTCACGTCGTTCGAACTTCTTTTGCTCTCTTAAGTACTCTACTGATCTTGCGCCCAACTCTACCAATCATTTTGTCGTATGGCAAGCCTACACCAGTCGAACTGACCGAGTTGGACGGATGATAAGAGGAGTTCTTTGCGACAAATCAATCTTTTTAGCAAATAAAATAACACCAATGTACATAGGAAATTGAACAGAGCCTTAGCTAATCCCTGCCTACAGACTGATATCAGAATCACATTATAGCAGAGTATTATTGAAAGACTTTCAGGTGCAGTAGTTAACAGTTAATTATTGATTATATTTTGGTCTATAAAACAGTAACTAAAATGTATTTATAACCCTTCTATTGTCGACACATAATTTCGATCGAAGTCACTGACAATAAGTAAATGATTTATTTGAATTGGTGGCGCTACTGCAGCTGATGTTTAACCTTAAAATGAAATATTTTACTGTACTTCTAAACTACTGCACAATTCGCGCACTACTAAAATTAATAAAACGCATAATAGTTTTTTTTAAATGTCTTATACAAACGGATTGCATTCTAGTTGCTTACTGCTGCCGTCGAAGTGCTGCTCTTAGCTCTCTCTTTCTCGTGTGCGTTACCCCAGCCAGAAAATGTAGAAAATCGTCATCCAAGTGGTGCAATAGATAATTAGATATACAGCCTCTGTAATTGGTAAGCAGTTCCGACCGGAGTAGCGTTACCGCAACCAGTTCTTTTGTTTTCTAATGGGTATGTTGAAATAATTGTTATCTAAATAATTAGATACCTATTTGACATAAATGTTACAACTTAATTTGTATTTGTATTTGCTAGTTATTAATCCAATCTGATGGTGGGGTTTGCTTTCCTTGTTTTCTCCTTCCACTTTGCTCTATTCGACGTTTCGTCTTCTGAGATGTTGCAGGACTCCACCTTTAACAACAAAATTCTTTCATCTTATCTCATCTAGTGCAGCTCTTTGCTTGTGTAGTTAAAACATAGTTTTGATATTATGTCGACTACACTTTAATTACAGCATGAAATTTACATCGTTTTCGTCCCGCCCTTTAGTGATAGTACCCGCTAATGGTACAACTGGTCCGGCGGAGTCAAAATGATCAATTTTTCACGAAAAAAAATATTCCTGCGACAAAAATATTTTTGTGCTCTCCATACAAAATGGGTCGGTCGGAAGTATCACTTTGTATGGAGAGACCAAAAATTTTTTTGTCGTAGGTTTTTTTTTTCGCGAAAAGTTGATCAGTTTGACGACTACTATCACTAGTCACTACACGGCGGGAACATAACGATGTAAATTTCACGGTGTATATTCAATCTGCCACTATGCAGCTAAAATGCATTTAAAATGCAGCCCGTCTGTATAAACCATTATTAGTTTTCTCCTTTAATAAACTTGTTATTGCATTGTGTAAATATATTATATCATAAATAAGTATGCATGTAAATAATTTTGTTTTGTACATTATGGTTAATTTATCATCATACTCTAAAATAGTTTTTAATGAAATGAGGGAAATAAAGTCTAAACTACTTAAAATATGTTTTGTTTGATTAGTCACACCACCTTCTCAACTACCAGGTTAAAAATTTGGCTTCAGTTACTGTAAAAAAATATGCCGATTAAAAGGACAAATAGATTCGGTTTATACGGACTTCAAAAAGGCCTTTGACAAAGTTGACCATAATATCCTCTGCCACAAACTTTCAAATCATGGCATTCACGGAAAACTTCTACGCTGGGTCCGTTCATATCTTAGCAATCGTAGTCAATTGGTGTCCCTAAAAGGATTTTTGTCTTCCCCAGTCACCATTACATCTGGTTTGCCCCAAGGATCCCATCTGGGTCCCCTATTTTTTATTGTCTTCATTAATGACCTCACTAAGAAATTGTATTGTTCAAGTTTACTTTACGCGGATGACCTTAAAGTGTACACATATGTATCATGTGAAAACGATTGCTTGGCTCTGCAAAACGACCTCAACACTATAACAGAGTGGTGTTCGACCAATCACATGTATCTCAATATCGATAAATGCCTTGTTTTGTCCTTTACAAATAAACGTCAAAAACTGCACTTTAATTATAAGCTAGACGAGCATGTCTTACAGCGTAAGAGTGTTGTTAGGGATCCTGGGGTACTCTTCGATGAAAAGTTGACCTTCAGAGTCTTTAACTGAGAAGGCCTTATACTTCTGGGCTTTATCACTCGCTCCACTAAATAGTTTAAAAAATCAGACAGTTTTATTTACCTGCTTAACTCACTGGTGAGACCAACCCTCGAATATGGCTCAGTAATCTGGTCACCATACTATAACGTTCACTCTGACAGGATCGAGGCTATTCAAAAGAAAGCTTTGCGAATCGCCTATTACCGGCTGGGCTATGGGCGTCGCCAAATGCCCCAATACAGCGTAAGATTGAATAGGTTCGATATGGTCCCTCTCGAATTACGCCGTAAACAACAAGATTTAATATATTTGCATAAAATACTTCACTTACGTCTAGATTCTCCTTATCTTCTTTCTAAAATTTCTATGAATTTAAAGCCCAATCCACGCCGCATTCAGCCATTTGTTCTTCAAGTTTACAAAAACCAAACCTCATTTTAAAAGCTCGAATGTGCCGCAATTAGACAACTAGATATATTCTGCGATAAAGGCGTAACATTCAAAAAGTCATTATTGGAAACCTTAAAATAAATAACTCATCGTTTTTATCAAGTCTCATTTTGAATTGAATAAACTTAGCACAAATATTGTTATGTATCCTTGCATGTTATATAATATTGTTGTAAACAGTACAGTTGAGATTACCTAGCTGTACGTGCACGTGATTGGTTAGCAATCTGGAATTAATCTATGTACTTACCTCTTTTGTCATGCTTTGATTGTTGACTGTTGTGCTCGTCATTTAATAAAATAAAATTATAAAATAAGAATTCTAATAAAAAAAGAAAATTTGTAACCGTCACAAGCCATATATCACGCCTCAAAAAAATAATATTACTATTACCTAAATAATTCTATAGGCATATTATTTGGTAATTTAAAAAGAGTTTGTAGGTACTTCCATTAGCAGCTCATATACGTCCCCACCGAGGGGCTCGAGCCTACCCTGAATTAGGGCGACTAGGCCTTAGTCGACCACGCTGGCCCAGTGCGGGTTGGTCGATATCACACGCAACCTTTGAATTTCTTCGCAGGAGTGTGTGTTTGTTTGTGTGTGTTCTTCGCAGGAATGTTTTCCTTCGCTGTAAGAGCGTCGAATAAATGTACATATGAATTCGAAATTCAAAAACACATTGGTACGTGGTGGGGATCGAACCCGCGTTTCCCAGACGGAAGTCAGCGGCCCTAACCACTAGACCACCGACGCTCTACCGAGATACTTCAATGTGTTCAAAAATATTATTTTCTTTATAACACATTGAAGTACAAACTCTTTTAATACTTAGCTCATAAAACTGAACATATTTTGTTCCGCTGCAACCCCATGGTCCACCTTTTGGTCCACCTGGTGGACCACGGGCAGGTTTTTTTTCCTGTGTTCCACAACATTTTAAAAGGGATTACCTAAACAAACAAAAGAAAACAAACGATGAAACAAACAAATATATTAATATATGTATTTATTCATATATACTTGGGCTGATTGATAACTGGCCGAAACGACGAACTTAAAAAAATGATATGCAAAAAAAAAAATATTACATTATATTTTGGCATCTTTTTGAAAATAGAACGCCAAATTTGAATTTTATCGAACTGGTGGAATTTGTTTGATAGGACGTAGAACTTTCTCTGTCGTAAATTTTCTTAACAATGGAAAGAAACGAAATTCGTGCGGTGATAAAGTTTTACGTTTTAAAACAGAAAACAGCAACCCAGATTAAAACCAAGCTAGACAGTGTTTTAGGTAATTCTGCTCCTGCATTGAGTACAATTCACACCTGGGTAACTGATTTTAAACGTGGAAGACAGAGCTGCGAAGACGCCCACAGGTCTGGCCGTCCAAATGAAGTCACGAATCCGGACATGATCAAAAAAATTCACAAAATTGTATTGAATGATCGGCGCTTGAAGTTGCGAGAGATAGCAGAGATGGTGAGCATTTCATCTGAACGCGTTTTTAACATTTTGCACCAACATTTGGGAATGAAAAAGCTTTGCGCGCGATGGGTGCCGCGTTTGCTCACTGTTGACCAAAAGCAACGTCGAGTGGACGATTCATCGGAGTGTTTGGCGCTGTTTAACCGAGATCCTAACGAGTTTTCGCGGCGTTATGTAACAGTCGATGAAACCTGGATACATCATTATACTCCCGAGACAAAAGAACAATCTAAGCAGTGGACTGAGAGCGGAAGACCTGCGCCGAAGAAAGCAAAAACGGTTTTGTCGGCCGGCAAAGTGATGGCGACTGTTTTTTGGGATGCTCGAGGGATTATTTTAGTGGATTGTCTGCAAAAAGGAAAAACAATAAATGGAGAGTACTGCGCAAGCTTGCTGCAAAAATTAAGTGAAGAAATCCAGAAAAAACGACCACATTTGGCCAAGAAAAAAGTTTTGTTCCACCATGACAACGCACCTGCACACACGTCAATGGTTGCAGTCGCCAAACTCCATGAATTGCGGTTCGAATTGCTACCGCATCCACCCTATTCCCCGGATCTGGCCCCGTGTGACTTCCACTTATTCCCAAACCTGAAGAAATGGTTAGGTGGCCAGAGATTTTCATCAAATGAAGAAGTCATTGTTGCCGTGGACGAGTATTTTGAGGGGTTGGAGAAAACATTTTATCAAACTGGTGTAACGGCATTGGAGAAGAGCTGGACTAAATGCATCGAGGTAGAAGGAAACTACGTTGAGAAATAAATTTATTTTAAATAGATTTTTAAAGTTTTTCTTTGTCGTTTCGGAAACTTATCAATTTGTTTTTCATACGATCAACGACTTTTATAATTTTTTTTCAAATAATAATTCTAAATGTTGTGGGACAAAAGTTGTTCAGGCACCCGAAAGCTTCTGTGTTATTTTACTAACACATACTAAACGATCTATTTTGCTGACTGTATCTGAGAACTTTTAGTAAGCCGGATGTACAGTTACAAAAAATAAGGAGCAAGTATTTGGAACAAGTTAGTAACCTTCACTGGGATGATGCGCTGAACAAGATCGCGAACAATTCCCAAGCTTCCGTTTGAAAGTCCGCCAAGAATCCCAAATATTCCCTTGTTTAGTATCCCGCATTTTAATAGGCGTTATTCACTGTTCCAGTTTATTTACCTAACTGATGTGAATATCTCAATATATTATTCAGATTTTGCAACAACTCGTCAGTTCTGGGAACATGACCGCCTCGCTAACAATTTGACTGAAGATGAAGATCCGGTGAAACTATTTAAAGTTTCAACAAATACAAATATTTATTGATAACAGAGTTCAAACGAACATAAAACAAAAGCCGTAGGAGTCTACATGGACGGACTGCATTTCAACTGCATTTTAGCTGCAATGGCAGTTTAAATTAGTTAAAACTGCAACTTTCTAGAAACTGCATTGAAGAAGCAGTAACGAAACAGTTTGTATGCAGACAAAACGTAATTTGAAATAGTTTTAATTGAGTTGGACAACATATTCTGCTTGCAGTTGCTGTGCATTTCGGTCATGTTCTAGGTCAGGAAAATGATACAGTATTTCATTGTTCAAATCCTAATACAACGTGTTGGCAAAATAACGCAATAGCTCTCGAGTGGTAGGTCAACCCATGAAACTGAACAACTTTAAAATTAGCAAAAAAAAATAACCTTCATACAAATTAACGCGACTAGCTGATCCGTTTGTATGAAAGCACGTGTTTGACCTCTGGGCTTCAATATGAACATAAAAATATTATTATAATATTGACTGTTTTGAGTTGTCTGTAATAAGGATATCACATAAATGTTGGAATTTTAGTATCAAAGTTCTTATTACTTTCGTCAAAATGTATTTGGCAACACTAGTTTTGGCGTTATCAATCGATTGAAAATCTTACAAAACATTATTTTTTTACATTTATTTTGATACTCCCACATAGGCGGCTAAATTCATTATATATTATTTCAAAATGTTTCGTGATTTTAATTTTTTTGCTGTGGCTGTTCATGGTTAAGCCCATTTTGGTTGCCCCCTTTCTATTTTTTTTATATTGTGAACTAAAGTTGTGGATCAGAAATTGTTTAGTTTCATGGGCTGACTACCCGAGAGGCTTTGCGTTATTTTTCTAACACGTTGTATTTATTGCTAATTGGGTATGTTTTTGATTCAGGTCTTCGGTGGAGGCGGAAGATCAGAAGTGTTTTTTTTTTATCTGTCGAGTGGCGGCATATGGCATGAAGCTTTCACTTGGCACTGCCTGTCCCAAAACATCGGGTGGTGAGTATTTCATGCTTGTTGCTTTATCTAATTAACAGATTTTAAATTATAGTTCTTTTAAATATAAGAACATACTATAGTATTGATCGTATTGATACAATTTACATCACTAGAAGCATACTAGATTTCCATATCTTCCTTTAGTTTTGTCCAACCATAATTTAATCTACTTTATCTTTTCTTAACATGTTTACAACATTCCATCTTAACAACGCAGTATCTGCCCGCCTTTAACTTATGGATTCGTTATTCTAGTTAATTTCGTCTTCCAGAATATTTCAATGTTTTTGCGAATTTTTGCGTGTTTTGATCGGGCCTGATTGCGTAGGCGGTGCCTCAAATTAACCAGCGAACCTGTGTTTACTTGTACCCAACTTTGGCATACTGACTAATTTTACAGGTATGTGAATGCTGAAAATGGTTTTCCACGAAAAACTGATTATATTTTTTACGAACCTATAAGAAAGTTGGGCACCGGACTAGTTGTAGCATTTGCTAATACCAACGTATAATATTGTGTCTTACATTTTATGTGCAATACATACATACACTCTAATATCACCCTGGGGCGTCAACGAGAAAAGCGACGTAATGTGTAAAACGATACCAGTCCAACTGAATCTGCTTGATAATTAAATGCAATTTTAAGCTATCAAAAACGCCTCTACTGCTACTGCAAGCATAAAGTTTGTACAGTGGCGGAAGGCAAACTAAGCACGTGGCAGAGGCGCGAGGTTACAAAGAGGCGCGCAGAAGTTTTTAAACCAGAAAAATTTAGTAAGACCTATGACTCTCCAAGTGCGCCCCGTCTACTTAATTATTCTTGCATCGCCCGATTCCTTAAAAAAAGTTGGGAAGAACTGCGAACCGCCCCTTTCTACTTAATTACTTCTGCATCGTTTTATAGAAATAAGTAAGATAAAACTGCGAAGCGCGCCCCGTCTGCTAATTAATTACTCCTGCATCGCATTATTATCTATGACAAGTTGGTAAGATAAAACTGCGTAACGCGACCCACGCCCCGTCGTCGTCGTCGTCTACTTAAATCTTCCTGCAATGCCCAATTCCCTAATAGAAATAGTGAAGATAGGACTGCGGAGCGCCCTTCTCGTCTACTTAATTACTTTTGCATCGCCCTATTACCTAAAATATATAATTGTAATGTTGCCAGTTGTCGCAAGTGTGCGGGGACGGGGGTACAACGCGGACAGGAGCCTATAATAATAGTTTATTTGCAAAATAGGTTGTTATAATATGGCCGCAAGAAGGGCGCCGATGATGAAGTGCTTGCCTAGAGCGCCGTCTGTTTAATACGCCACTGGGCATAAGCCTCAGATGATAAAACTCCTTGCTGCGCGCAGCGAAGGAGTTTCTATTTCTTTAGCATAAACGTCATTTTCGTGCGGAATTTTCGAAGATCAGAAGAGTAATAGAAGCTCACACAGGGCGCAAAGAAGCCTATTTACGGCACTGGCTCGAGCCTCTCGTTGGAGACGGCGATGATGATGATGATAAAATACATACGTATTATAAGAGCTGTGGATGATGATTATAATGAAGAAAGTTGGAAGTGAGAAGAGCGAAGATTATAGAATTCACATGATCTTCTGTATCTAACCAAATTATTATCTTCATCAGTCTTGGTAATCCAGAAAAAAACGTTATGGTTTTTCCACCAGTTCACAGTCTTCTGCTGGAAAATTATATTGTTTCAACATTGGCAAGTTACTTTAAATCCACTGTTCTTCCTATTTGTTCTAGTAGTGTTAGACGTTATCGATTTGCTTAGGTGTTCAAATTCTATAGCTAGGCATTTATTTACTACAATTTGGTAGATTCCTATTGCCTGGAATTTAGTAAGCCATGAAACCTCGTAAAGATCTGTGAGATTCACCAGTAGTTGGTGTAAACTTGGTAGAATTCCACCATCCACATCACAAACAAACTAAATATTCGGACCAATACCTAAGTAATTCATTGAGAATAGGTTTACGGTTTCCGGTAGTGGTTCTTGTCGCTATTATTCACTTGGATTTGTGAATAATCTACTTACTATTGGCTGTAACTAACTCTCGATCCCAATTTAAAAAGAGAATATCGACCAAATAACCGCTGCAATCACAATTTCAAATAAAATACACAATAAACTCGAATGACTGCACTTATACACATTGCGAACAACAAGTCTGTCAGCGCATGTAGTGAATTTTCACAAAATCGAACGTTAGAAAATAAACATGTCCGAATTCTCAACAAAAGGAAAACAAACAGGCGCGCATCAATCTTGCCCACGCGCATGCTATGCGTAACCGTTGAACCGACCCTAATTAAAGACGGAGTTTACACTAAGCCAGATATAACGGTGGTGCGCGCCCAAAATAATTGCACGTGTTTACCTGGCCCGCCCTCTGCTGCGCGTGACCATCACTTCCTTATAAGGGAATTTTGTGTTAAATTAGCTTGCACTGAAAATACTCATCCTAAATATTTGGTGTCAGTGCTCTCATGTCTCATGTCTTATTCATGTTTTGTTGAAAGGACGGGTAGGTAACAGGGTCCTCTCACAAAACCATTGATAGACCCCACAAATCGGACGCAAGTCCCCCAAGGTTTCGTGCTCTGCCCTCTATTCTTCCTTTTATATAGCACTAACATTTAAAGTCACTATTGTCTTTGAAAAACCACGTGCAGGAAGCAAACTGAATTCACCAAACCAAACAAGGCATTCCTACGTTACCCAGTGAAATTGTGATTAGAGCAATTAAAAGACGTCATATCCTCATCACAGCATCTCCTGAGATAATGGCACAGTACATTCATATTCTCTAAAGATATGACACTGTAACGTTTCAGGAATGTGAGCCTACGTAGTTGTTAAACTTTTACTCTGGTGTAAAACTTTGTGTAAACACAGTTACGATGTGACTCATGATCATGACGTTTATGACGTGACTACTGGGTTCGAGATGAGAAATAAACGTCGTAGAACTATGCCTGTATTATTTTAACCTCACAAACTACTACCTCTAGTTTAATAATATACAACTGGAGTACATGGATTTTTTAAAATAGGTACTGTAAGTGAACCTGAAAAAGGGATATGATACGCTTTGAGATGTCTTACCCTTATATTTTATGTTATTAAATAAAGCAATAATTTCCTTCGGAAATATTTTAGGTAAAATCTCATATACTTAGTATTAGTTCAGCGGTATTGGACTGGAACACTCTCGAAAAAAATGTCTTAATTCCTCCGAGGGAACACTTTACTACATGAAGGTTAATTAGCCAAAGAATTGTCCAGTATTTATGCTGGCTGGCTAGTGCTTTTTACTTCTATCCGGCGGCGAATGCTTTGTTGACTCATTCTACCTTACATTTTCTACGTTATGTACCCAAAGACGTACCGAAGAACGAAGTCCGTTTGTTATGACGTCAAAACTTTAAAAAGGCAAATAGCAATGCACTCGAGCGTGACAAATAAATGTGTTAAGAGCATTAACTGCCCCATAAAATCGTTTATTTATTTGATAATGTTTTATTTAAATAATTTTATTTTTTCAACTGTTAACTTTAACACGGATATTTGAGTGGTCAAGACCACAATAACACACAAGAACTTTGCTCGTGCTAAATAGTACTATATTACGGGCAATTTAAGAATAAACGAGGCTATACAACGTGTAACAGCCTCCGTGGCCGAGTGGACAAGATTTCGACGCCCATTATGGAGGTTCCGGGTTCGATTCCCGGTGGGGACACTGTCAAGCAAAAATCTTTTTGTGAGACTTTCCCCAGTTTGGTTAGGCCATTGCAGGCTGAATCACCTGATTGTCCGAAAAGAAAGATGATTCTGTGCTTCGGAAGGCACGTTAAGCCGTTGGTCCCGGCTACTATCTAGTCTTTACATGAGCCAAGTCAGTGGCCTTTGGCGGCTCTATAACACTGACACTAGGGTTTGTGAGGTCGGTTGTCGACCTTACAACCCACACGATGATGATGATGATGATGATGATGATGATACAACGTGTTAGCTAAATAACGCAAAACCTCTCAAGTGGTGGCTCAGCTCATGAAACTGAACAACTTTTGTTCCAGAAATTCTACAAAATCTCTAAGAAAAAAACTTGAAGCTGATTCAACCACATTTTATGAATTATTAAAATATACATTAGCAGCAGACGATTCGCGAAGAAAAAAACAGAATCGGTTGAAAATAGTACATTACGATACAAGGATCGTAGGTGGCATATTACAAACGAGGTGACTTTTGTAAGCCCGAGCCGCAGGCGAGGGTTTATAATGTCACAAGTTTGTTATAAAACCTAAGATCCGTGTGTTGTACGACGTTTTTCAATACACTTGTGAGAAAACTGATAGTAAATAATTAAATTGAAATGGTTAAGAAAGCTACATACATAGTAACCTACAAAAGCTATGATACTACAGGTAAAATGGATCATGTAGAAGTTGTAAAAACTAACCTTTACTATATCGCGCCCAGTTTGAGTATCCTTACTGTTCACATTTATCATTAAATATCAACACTAAAACACTCATAAAACAACTTTCAATGTAAAACAATTAAATTAAAATTTTACAAACTTGGCGCGAACTACAAAACGATAGTATGTTTCTTTTTTATAAGCATAATTAAGGAGAAAAGGCTCTGGCGGACATTCCTACGAATATTATTTGTTAAATCGAGATAATTTTATTTTTAAAATTACTGGCTGATAATATTTCTGATACGATTTGTTGAAATAAAAAAATATAAAATACTTTTCTCTTTGTATGAATCGATTTAAATATTTTTTATTGCCAAAATTATCCTGGCTGAATAATAAATTCTGAAGACCGTAGGAATAAAAAAAAAATGGTAACAAAATCGCACTATTGCGGTAAAACGCATTTACATTTTACTGCCTTCGTAAGTTCAATTTTCGAGCAAGGTGTATTGAAAACTAATTTACAGTGATTTTAGTTTCAATATGTTCTTTCAAAAACGATTTTTGTATGGAGATTATATTATGGCGTTACTAACAAATGACGTCACAAGTGGGTATGTGCCTCTCTGTCTAATCTTGAATTTCAAGCTTTTATAACTCGGTCAATTTTAAAGATAGAGCAAAAATTCTTTTAGTGTTCGATAGCAGAAACTAATAAGTTTGGATTTATAAAATAAAAAAAAGTAGTCCGATCCTCTATTACCTCAAAAGTTAAAAAAAATGCGAATTTAAGAAAGTTGTGGAGCAAAAGTTATTCAGTTTCATGGGCCTACCATCCGAGAGGTTTTGAGTTATTTAGCTAACACGTTGCATAGTTAAAGTTACTCAACGAAACTTTTGGATTTCGGTCTTAGATGTAAAGCAATTGTTTCAATTTCTTTTGATGGCCAATTGTTAGTAGGTCTCAATAATCAGTTTTCATAATTCCGAATTCATATGTACGTTTATTCGACGCACTTACGGTGAAGGAAGACACCAATCAAAATTTACAATCAAACATTTTTACAGTTAGTTGAGTCAATTAGGCGGCCTTATTGCTAAGGTAACAATTTCTTCCAGGCAACTTTTGGTTAAGAAAAAGCGATAAATAAGAGAAAGAGCAGAGCGGGTTGGTGGCGGGTTTCCTATAATAAACTACATACATATATCAGTGGGTACTTAAAATACATAGAACGTTACATATAAGTTTACTAAAATAAAAAATATATATAAAAGATATATACTTATAGTATAGATAACATATGAATATACTAATATAATATACTTATCACTATTTATATAGATATGAGTGAAAGGAAAGAAATAAATATAATTAATTGAATAATTAGGATGAGGAGACAGAGTTTAGGAAATGCACTTTGACACGCATTTCGTTTTACTTTCGAATTATGTACGTTTATTCGACGCTCTAACGTTCGGTGAAGAAAAACATCGAGAGGAAACCTGCGAAGAAATTCAAAGTGTGTGTGTGTAATGTCGACCAATCCGCACCTGGCCAGCGTGGTTGACTGAGGCCTGATCGCTGTAATTCAGAGCTTGAACCCCTCAGAAGACTTATATGAGCTGTTGATCATGAGCCCTTAACGGTAAAATCCCTGGCCCTGGTTCATTACCTGGCCGTACTTTTTGCTTAACTTTCATGATTGAATAGAGTCAGCAGTCATCATTAGCCCATCAGCGCTTTACTTAGTTGTCTTTAAATTACAGGAATAACCCACTGATCTGATGTCCGTGAAGGCTGTTGGGACAAAAAACGCGCTTCACTTTGATTCTGGTTAATAGGTAGTGGTATGGTACATCCTAAGTATTTGTACGAAAATTTATTGACATTAGAATAGAATAGAATAGAATATACTTTATAGCACACAAGAATATAGCTTGAAAGTACAAAAGATAGATGAAGGGATGTACAGATAGGCGGCCTTATTGCTAAGGTAGCAATTTCTTCTAGGCAACCTTATGGTAAAAGAAAGCTGCATTGGAACTGTGGGACGGTGCACACAAGAAAAACAGAATAGGATAAGCTTTTTAATACTATTAATCAAAGTTACATAAACAAACTACTTATACTTAGGGCATACAAACCTACATATATACCTACATGCATAAATTATTGAATGATTATTTCAATGATTACGTCATACACATTATTTTGTTTACGGTTATCTGACAATAATTACGGAAATTAATCGGCGTGCTTATGTCAAAAGTAAAATACATGGTGGAAACACCATTTAGGTGGGCTTGAGGAAAAAAACAAATTGGGAATTTTCTAGTTGACGGAAAGGTCCTCCTTATCCATTATGGCACGTCCACCACTGTTATTACAATGTTGTTTTATGCACAATGTTATGTATTTTTAGTCCTGAGCATTTTTACAAACAGTTTTGGTGTAGTGTTGGACTACTTACTACAAAAGTCCTTTGTCTCCTTTTTAGGGTTCCGTAGTCAAAAAGGAACCCTTATAGTTTCGCCATGTCCGTCTGTCTGTCCGCGGCTTAGCTCAGAGAGTACTAGAAGGCTGTAATTTGGCATGGATATACATAAATTAATCATCCCGACAAAGCTGAAGAATAAAATCTTTAAGAACAACTCTGGTACACGTGAAGTGGGAGTTATTTTTTTTATTCACGACACCTTATTGTGTGAGGTATCGTTGAATAGGTTTTAAAAAATAATGGGGGTTTGCTAAAACCATTTTTCGATGGTAGTGTAGTGTACGTATCAGAAATATTTCGTTTTAAAGTGCTTATTTTTGTAAGAGTCAAGTGTCCCCCCCCCCCCCTACCAGAGAACAGTTGTATTTGGAAATGGGAACATATTCACGGTAGTAGATGAATTTAAAAGAAAAATTATCAACATCAAGTAGGCTTTACAGGTTATCGAATAATAGACCAACTTATAAAATGCACTTGTGTACAAGTAAGAAAGGTACAAATACAAATATCATAGAAAAATATATTGATGAAAATTTTGACCCGCATCGTTTTCTATCCTATTTACTATTGTTTCCATGTTACCCGGTTGCCTGGAAGAAATGGCTACCTTAGCAATAAGGCCGCCAGTTGTACTATTATTACTTTTATAATTACTGTATGTTTTTTTCTGTGTGCAATAAAGTATATTTCATTAATTTCAATCATTCATTCAATGTTAACAGTCTTAAACGGGTACCTAAGTAATATTGGACAATTACAGATCCCTACACTTTGCGTGGCCCGACACGTGCTTGGCCGGTTTTTTGTTTATATGTAACGTGAATTCTGTGTGGCTTGTAATCCTAGAGTCACAGCTATTGGAGGCGTCTGTCATTAAAACAAGTTAAAATGCACAGGTTCTACCCTAAAAAAATAATTTTAAATATATTTTTTAACACACATAATAATAAGCAGCCATAAAAAGTGAACAGAGCTTTAATTAACGTAAGCACGTACTAAAAACTACGCCACATTCGCCCTTAATATAGATTATCAGGGCCCCGTAGCCCCGGTGGTGGTAGTGTATCTGAGTTCGAATCCCGCCCAGGGCAAACATTTGTGTGATGAACACTTGTGTTTGCCTTGAGTCTGGTTGTTGTTTATCTATATATGTATGTATTTATCTATTGAAGTAATGTATATCAGCTGTCTGGTACCCATAGTACAAGCTCTGCTTAGTTTAGAATCAGATGGCCGAGTGTGAAGATGTCCCCACATATTATTATTATTATCATTACTTTCCTTTTCTTTTCATTACTCATTGGGCATCCACTTAACTTTGTTTTCTACAACTTCACGGTACCTGTTTCTATTATTTTTTATCTCAAACTTCCCACTTCCTGTATCACAGTTTATCCGAGGTAATCAGATTTTAACAGCTTAATGTTGTCTAGCGACGGTCACGGATTCGGGGTTTTTGTCCGTCTTGTCTTGCTGACTTTGGGGAATCCATGCTTTTTATGAAGACAGTCAAAATGCTAACAATACTTCTTTTATTGTGTTAGGCATACATAATTATCATGGACATCATGAATAATATTGCAGTGTTTATTAAGGTATTTTTAGATTTGAATCCTGAATTTTAACTTTTTGGAAGCTCTTCTCCACAGATTCCGCCATTGTGTTAGTGAACTCACCCAAAAAAAATGTAATGACGGATCTAAGTGATGTAATAACATCCTATGGAAATAAATTATTTTGACTTTGACTTTGATTTGACTTTGACTTTGATTTGACTTTGACTTTTCCGTATTGCGGATACCTAAATGTTTTTATAACCCTTAAATGCATGAGTTTTGGTTTTTTAATAACGCGTAGTAATTAAGCTTGTTTTTGGTCCAGAAAAATGGGAAAAGTAAAAAAAATAATTTAAATAATAAAAATTACTTTATTATATTCGGCTTTTTATTTTATTTTTCTGAAAAACAAAAAAATGTTTTATTCCCTACTCAATATAGTTTATTTGGTATCAATAGGACATTTGTATTTTTTTAATTGTTTAAATTTGGAATTCGATTTGGCGGCAAACTCTACCTGCCGTAAGAAAAAAAAAATAAATGATCGAAATTTTTTGGTACTAAAGAAGGTGATCTGTGGATCTGTGATGCTAATAAAAACAAAAAACAAAAATATAAAATAAATATTAATAAATAATATTTAAGATATGTTGCCTAATAGGCAACAGTATGCATTTAAGGGTTAAGTATTGTAAGTAAACTTTATATCAGTTTAAGTTCATTGTTTTTATTCTTAGAAGTTTGATAAACTAGTTGTTATACTTAGCAATATGTCACCACTTTCGGTTACTACTACTAGCTTACAGAGTGCTACGAAGCGTAGCAAGTTGCTACGAGGCCTGCGATAGTGTCTGTTTATTGTGAATATATTACTAGTACTAGCTTACAGAGTGCTACGAAGCGTAGCAAGTTGCTACGAGGCTTGCGATGGTGTCTGTTTATTGTGAATATATTACTAGTACTAGCTTACAGAGTGCTAGGAACCGTAGCAAGTTGCTACGAGGCTTGCGATGGTGTCTGTTTATTGTGAATATATTACTAGTACTAGCTTACAGAGTGCTACGAAGCGTAGCAAGTTGCTACGAGGCTTGTGATGGTGTCTGTTTATTGTGAATATATTACTAGTACTTGCTTACAGAGTGCTACGACGCGAAGCATGTTGCTACGAGGCTTGCGATGGTGTCTGTTTATTGTGAATATATTACTAGTACTTGCTTACAGACTGCAACGAAGCGTAGCAAGTTGCTACAAGGCTTGCGATGGTGTCTGTTTATTGTGAATATATTACTAGTACTTGCTTACAGAGTGCTACGAAGCGTAGCAAGTTGCTACTTTGTGCACTAAACCCAAGTTCCTCTTTCAAGCAAATGTTAGCTTCCAGGATATTCTTTTTATGTTTAGAGGTCTAAGGTACATAATTTATATTTCATAACTCTTGGAAATAGGGACAAAAAGAACAAAAAGATAAAATTTTCAAAAATTAAGTACAAATTTATTGTTCTGTTTAACTTAAAACTATTAGGTAGGCACAGTACAAAATTAAATTACGAGCTCATGACAATAAATTAAAATTAAATAAATTAATTAAGGAAATAAATAAGAGAGTAATGAGATTCCTCGCCTTTGGCACAATCTTAGACTAGGAGCCTTTACTGCCAAGTATATTTTACAAAATTCTGCTAAAACACTTAAGTACTTAAAGTAATAAAGAAATATTAATAAACACAATATTTACACCGAGAGAGCTGGATTCGGAAACAGTTTTTATAAAACTTTTAAACCAAAATATACATTGAGTGATATTACAACCAGTAACTTTGCTTCGCATTTAAAACAGCAATTTTCTTACACTGTCGATCGCATATCATAAATTAAAATTATAAAAAAAATATTACATTTATACTTATTTTGAATACCACCCCTAATGCAACGCAACAAAGACGTTCCGATGAAGCGTTGTTTGACTATGTATGACTTTAAAAATCACCCAGGATATCGATAAACTTTTAACCTGTGGTAATACTGTTACTCCTGATATGGGTTTGATTGAAGAAAATTATTAATTGTAGAAGCAAATGTAAAAAAGATACTTTTATAGATATAAAAGCACTTGATAACGATTGAAAATACTTACCATACAAACAGAAAAGAGGCTTAGTACTGTTCAAACAGTTGAACATTTTCGAATGAGTGACGTAGAGCCACATATAGGTTTAGTAGCTATTACAAAATTTTTTGTAGTAGCCCCTTTTTCAGAAAACTCATCTACACACGACTACTTTTAAATAAATCATATAAATAGTACCACTTGACTAGAAAACTAGGAGCTAATACTATAAGTACTTAACTTAAAATATTTTCCTAAAATCGCCTAAGGAGTACCCTAAATTAATCTAATGGAAATGGAATATCTATATCACAATTTAGGAATTGCGCGTTTATTGCACGCTTAGTATAATAACCCTTAAAATACTGAACATAGATGTCATAATTAAGTACATAGCATTTCGTCGTTGCCAAATTAAGCCCTCTTATGTGACGCTCTGGACGAAAATAACTTTTTTACACCATATTGTAGAAAATCTAATTCTCCACCTTCTACAAAAACTCTTATGTCATACATATTCGCAGAGATACAGGTGACGAAGAAAAAACTCCCATGTGTTACTTACAAATAAAAATATCTCATGTGTGCAACTGTGCATATATTTTTTTATACATTTATTTTTCACGAGGAAGTTTTTTCCGTTTTTACAAAACTAGCATCTCTGCACATCAGAGGCCTTGTTTTGGCAACGACGATTTATAATACTAACGGTAACAGATACCAAAATGGACATACACACATAACACATAACACAGTAACTGAGAAATTAACTAGAAAATATTGACAAAACCAAAAAGTTTCGGAACATAATACTCACAGCACCTTTTGGCCCCATTTTTCCTTAAACTAAGAAAATAAATAACTTAATACTATAATACTGATTAAATTGAAAATCTTACACTAAGACATGAGAGTCAGTCTAGGCACGACCATTAGTCTATTGTTTTCACAACACTGTTTGTCCCGAGGGGTTCACATCACATGAAGTGTTTCTCCAGATAAGGTTTAACACGTTACCTGCTCCGCTACGCCGTAACCAGCGTATCCTTGTAGCACCTTCACGCGAGAAAAGCAAAACTCGTGTGTGACACATCTACATTGAGTTTCAGTCCAACGATTTCTGTTCTAGTCTTTTCTGATCCTGATCTTCTCTTCACAAGCACATTTAGATGGATTCCACCTCATAATCTGGTTCAGCTGTTAACAAAGACGAACAAACTCGTTAATTACATTATCATTAAGATAATGTTGGCAACATTGAATAAACAACAACAAATGATAAGCTTTGATACACTAGAGAACAAAAAGCAGAAGTGATTCTAAATATTATAATAACTTGCTTAGCTTGTGTTAAATATATCTCTAGCGCATCCAACGCAACGCAAGCAAGTTTGTAGGAAGTGGATGTCGTATACGCTGACCGCATAAGAGGCAGATACTATGATAATAAAAACACGAAAATAATTTAGCAAAATAAAAGAGTGAAACATCGAGTGACAGTTGCCACGATTCTAATAAACAGATTAAAGCTATAATAAAGTTCGTCTTGTCATTGTAATTTTTCTGTGCAAAAATAGAACCGTAAAAATGCATCGGTAAATCTAGATTTTTGAATAAAAATTCTTAAAATCTACACAAATGCGTTTTTAGGGTTTGAAGCTATTCGTTCATCTTCCTTCTCTTTTTCATAAAATGACAAGATTAACCTTGCTATGTAAGCTTTAGACTGTGCCAGAATCGTAAGACATAAGCCAATGTTAAGAGCGGACAGTGCCTTGCTTCATGCGTGTCAAGTCATTATTAGTTTATGCCGCTTTGTAGCTTTGCGACGAGAGCGAACGAACTTTTCACGATTTTCATGAGTGAATCAGAATAATTTTACACAATAATTGGGTGTGTCATGGTTCAACCTTGGAAAACTGTACACAGAGCTTTAGTTTTTGATGAGTGTACCTTTATTCCATGTGTGTTTATATATGTTTATATTTTTGTTTACTTGGAAGTAATGGTTTTAGCTTTTTAATGTGTACTTGCAGATCTCATAAGATTCTTAATCTTAAAGAGTAAAAGAAAAGTTAATTGAAAATAATATAAGCGTATTTAACTCATAAAACTAATCATAAATTTTGAGCCTTCAACCCTTGAACTATGTAAGCATGAAATAAAAACGTTGTTAAAAATTACAGTAATTACTGATATTGCATAACCAAAATATTTCGACTGATTCTTTGTACTATTCGTTCGCATTCGTTCAAAGCGGCGGCAGACATCCATCCTACAAACCTTGCTCCGGCAGTTTCGCTTTTCTTTTCTGTTGGGGCATCTGCACGCGCACTTACGAGGGTCGTACACGCGCGGCGCCGCGCACTCCTCAGGTGTGCCTGCGCAGCATCCACAGCTCAAATGCTCTTCTACCGCATACGTTGAACACGACTCCTTATTCGTCCTTACGTTATATATTCGTACCTGTAAAGATGAATATGCTGTAAATCTGGTCCTATTTTTCAGGTTTATTCTGATTTAGAAGGAGAAGAGAGAGGCTACTCGGATGTATAGGTATATGTTTGGTTTCAAGTAAGTATACTTAGTATAGAAACCTTATTAGATGTTTGGTAACCAAAACTGCATTTCAGGACATACAAAAAAGGCAGGTGCGCAATTGTAGATAATATTTAAAAACAATGCGCCCTTCGAGTCTACTTGTATTATAGGTACATCAATCAAACGAGAAGACATTTCTCATAATAACTTGAGGAATCAAAACATTTAATCTACTTTAATCTAAATACTATGACACACACATAGTTCGTATTGTAAAGAACTAAGTTATGTCATTATTATCGTTAGGTTTCCGAGCGACGCTTGCGTAACACAAACATCAAATCAAACAGTAGAAGAATTTGTGTCAAGGATTTACTTGAATTAGCGGAGATAAACAGATAACGCGCGTACGCATATCTGTGGATTCAAAGACTGAGACATGACAAGCGGACAAGGAGCGGAAATGGGGCGCCCTGACCACGTCTTGTAAATGTAGAGATTTTAATTTTTTTAACGGTACCCGTAGAGCTGCTTATCTTTGCTCTAAGATACAGTTAATTCCCTTTTAGAGACATTTTGGAAAATGCCCGCTCTTGTTTCAGTAAATACATCATTTGGGTACAGGTACAGATGAAGCTCGACTAGACCATTTGGCAGTAATTGGACAAGAACAGAAAAAAACTGGGCACAGTGAAAAAGAAAATGTCCATCAGTACACTGACGCGGAACAACATTAGGCACCATCTCGTATACTGGCGCCTCATACGCTTGTCATGATTAGTACCTTAAATCCACATTGTAAATTAACACATTCGTTAGCTTCAACTGCATTAACAGCTTTAATAATGTGTGTATCTAAGGGCCGGTTAATGTATCCAAAGAATTGGGTTAATTTGATTATTCGTTTCTTTCATCTGTTGCATCAAATTGTATCTAAACATGACCTGCATTCTTAGTGAGGTCTGTTTGGTACAGTGACTAAAATACCGATAATTTAGGGATTCATATGCAAAGCAATGTTTGCATTTATATATACGTCCGCCTAGGATTCGAACCAAGAATTTTTGGCGCAAAATACTTGTACGCCTTATGATTCTGTGGCACTGACAGAAGATTGATGCGCTACGAACTAATGATGCACATGCCTTATAAGTACTTATGGTTCAATTATCAAAATGACAAGAGAATGGTTGTGGTTTTGAATACTATCATTATGAAATAATTCAAAGGTTGTGCGTGTAGCCAACCAGTTGATACTGGATCCAAGTGACGTCGTCTTTCGACTTTGACTTAAATTAAGAAAATACTTACAGGTATATGCCTCGTCTGTTTCTTGATGGGAAGACATTTGGAGCCGTATGTGTCGTAGTCGCAAAGGCCCACGCACCTTTTGACCCACACTGCAAGAGGCGAGATCTGGAGAAAAACGCCAACGTAAGTAACGACACATTAACAACATTACTATTCAAATTACTCCACTCAATGGGCCGATGTTACAACAGCTTTCGTTATACATTACTTCCTAATTTATATTATCCTAAAGAAACACGAAAGCAACAGGTTTTTTTTCTTTTTCAAGTTTCAATCACAGCAGTTTTTTGTGATCTTTGTGCTATTTTTAGATATTTGAAAGTCTGTCAACACAGCTTTTAGGGCTAGCTTTAGTGGCAACTAATGCATGAAAACATATATTTTTTGGTTAGCTTATTTTTATCTCGTTTACTTGACTGTTTGGTTGTATTTCAACATATCTACATTCAGCACTGTTTCGGAGTTAGCTGAAAACATTGAAAGAGTCTATAAAAGAGTTTCGATTTCAATTGACGGCTCCGTAGCGTAGTTGGTAGTATGCCTGCCTTCGAAGCACAGGGTCGCGGGTTCGAATCCCGCCCAGGGCAAACATTCGTGTGATGAGCACTTGTATCTGGATGTTGTTTATAATATATAAGTATGTATTTATCTATTTATGTATGTATAGGTATATCAGCTGTCTGGTACCCATAGTACAAGCTCTACTTAGTTTGGGATCAGATGGCCGTGTGTGAGATGTCCCCACATATTAAAAAAAAAATACATAAAAAAAAAAAAAGTTGGAAATGACGAAAGTGAGTAGTGCAGCAATGGATTCCAAAAGTGACCCTATTAGACCATTGTGACATAGAGTCTTTTCTTGTATAAAATGGCCGGATCTTCTCACGGGCTTAACGACCGCAGCGCTCGCTCATCGTCGCGGATGTAAAACACGACATTACTTACATATTCAAATACCTAGTTTATTTTATTTTAAAGATCATTATCATAATGAACAAAGTTGGATTGAACTATGTTTGATGAGCGTAGCGCGTTGTGGTTAGAGGCGTGCTTCTGAAACGCAAGGTCCCAGATACGATATTGTGAACGTGTGAATATGTTTTCATTTCGTTTTTATGACCGTTCCATCGAATCTTTTGGTAAAGGACGCAATGTGGAAAAACCAGAAAAACATAAAAAAAATACTAGTAATTAGCGTCAAAAGTTTTATACACCGTGAAATGTCATTCGTCCAATCCAACCCCAACCCAATATCCAATTTAAATCCCCTTGAGATGAGAGAGTTCAGTCTATGAAATTTTCCCCAAGAAACAGGTGACAGATGACAAAGAAAAAAAAATCGTGGCGATATTTATTAAGAACGTCGGATAATGTGTTAAGGTATCTGAAAAACACAAATTGACAATAATGATGAAAATTAATATGACGGTCATATTATTATAAATTATCATCATGACATGACATCATAACCAGGGTTAATTTGTTATCAGTGTGCAGGCGCATATTTCAGTATGATATCGGGACGAGACTACCGTGACAATAAGCTTTACAAAGACCGAGTTAGACTAATCTCAACCAGTGCAATACAAAAATATATCAATAAGCAATTAAAAAAAAAAATCTTTTATTTTTGTTCGGTTTCCAATGATAGTCCATAGATAGATCCACCGGACATGAATTCGAAAAAGACATTGCGCACCGGGATTTTTGAATGTAGTTGAGGACAGTTTGAATGTAGCCCTTTTACGAAGACCCATAACGAAGTTTGCAGACAATGTTTTTTTAAATTGATTAAAAATATTAATGAATTTTGTTGATCACCTTTTAACATTGCTTGACTTGTGATGGTTGGTCTAAATAAAGGTAAAACAACAAGCCTGTATAATTAATACAATCAGATTGTCCAGCCGGATTTACCGTGAACTTATTTATAAAATAAAAATAAAATATAATCGCTCGATTTACAAAAGGTACAAAGTCTTAGATAGCAAACGCTCAAACCAATTTTTACTAAACATTGTGTAATAGTAGTATTATGTGTAAAAAACAGGACAATATTACAGTTTCATTATAATGTGATAGTAATTCAGTTGTGATTCACATTTTAATATAAAGGTTAATTTATATTTATAGTCTGTTTTTTTTTAAAGTTTGTTTGCAAGTCTGACTGATGGAAAGCGAGGGCCCTTACTCCGAAAAGGTATATTTTCTGGTGCCTTATGTGTATGATTCTTATTTATAGGCACATCAGAGAAGAGATGGGCGCAAATCTAGGCCTGTTAAAACCCCTGCGCTGTTAATGCTCGCTAGGTACGCGCAAAGCTTTAAGTACATAAATATTCAGCAGAGGCATTTTATATTTTGAATTATATGATTTCGAATATTTTCAAACTATGAATAGAAATCGATGTTAATTGTATAACTAATTAGTGGTTCATGTTTTAGTTAAAGATGTATGAACTAGAACGTTCTTTGTACTTCAGAAGGCATATTGTTACGGATGACATAGATTGAAGCCGTTAAAATAACTTACAAGCTATTTAGCGGTTTTTGTCGGTGAAGTAAATATAAATAAGAATGAATGAACGAATGAATCTAAGACAAGAAAAAAAAGAAGGTAAGAATCTGACACCTAAAATTATGACTCTTATTTTATTTTTAATTAGACGTGAAGTTTTGAATGAATGGTTTTTAAGGTGCGTTAAAGTGATAGAAAAGCATGCCTTAAAATTTTTGTACAGTCAGGCTTTTTTGTTTTTGTGCTTTTTTATTTAATTTGATAGCGCTTTAGTTTATTTTTCTACAACTGTTCTTATCAGAATGATACACCTCTTATCTACTATGTGAAATATACTAAATTATGATGATGGATGACATACAACTCATCAATTGATACGGCTGTAATAATATGACCAATACATTAATCTAAATCATATTTTTTCATCAAATGACGTGTATAGGCATTGCTTTACAACAGGCATATAGGTCTTAAAACCTTATTTCTTGAGATGACTACTGGCTTTTTTAATAAAAAAAAATAAGAAAAGCAGAAAAGCAGTTAAGGATGGATTACCGCTAGTGGTAAATAAACTAGAGTTTAAGTGTAGGTTTTCTTTGCTTCAAAACGTACTAGTGTACTTTTATAGGGGTTAATCTGACCCATGAAATTTTTGAAATCAGGGTCAAGCCACTAGTCCACTAGTCCTTCAAAACGATCTGGGAAAGAATAGGAAAAGAATAGAATGAGAAGATAATATTCTACTGGTCTAAATATTGTAAACGACGATAAAAAAATAAAAAGATTCGATTCCTTAGAGTTTTTCCACAGAATAACAAATACATTTTGTTATTTAAATTGGTTGGTTATAACTTAAAGTGCCAATTTTGGCAATCATGATTAAATAGGTTTTGCATGAGATCTTACCTGTAGATGTGCCCCTTGAGGTTCCAAGTATTCGAATACTTCTTTGGGCGCGCCGCATTTGGACTCTTGAATTATGTTGTTTCTTAATCTTTCGTGCTCCGAGGTACATGCCACTGTGGACAACATTTTACATTTAGAATAACGAATAACTTCAATTAACTGTAGAAATTACATATTTTTAGTAGGTGGAGACGTTATGAAGCTGAATATTAGCTGGGTATTAAAAATTATGATACCGAAAAAAAAAACGATTTCTCAAAAAATATAGAATACGATTCTAAACTTTGAGCAGTTTGCACCCTATCAGTTTGTGGAAACCGCCCGCACCCCTTAAGGACTCTGTAATTATGTTTTATAAATATAAATCATGATCAACGGAAAAGAAGATGAGAAGATAAGAGAGAAGAGAATAATTTACAATATGATAATGATATATGTTTTAGTAAAAGTGCCTTAGTGGTTTTATTTTATTTCAAAATAATTGTTAGAAATGTTCCCGAGGTGAATTTTAATACTTTTTGGCTATCTTCTGTACGAAATAATACTTTTTGTTGCTCCGTTGTTTTTGAGTACAATAAACCAATAAAATAACAGACAGACAGGTGCATTAAAAAAACTTTAAAATTACCGTTTATTATTACCATTTTGTAAGATTATTTAAATGGTGTAATAATTCTAAAATTAGTTCGCATTGTTACGTAACAAGGGGAAACCCCAATAGTATAATAATTTTAAGAAAAAAATCAAGGCTTTTTTGACTGAGACAACATGTCTATTCGCGAGCGTGGTTTAAGTAGGGCAAGAGTTGCATCAGATGGAGTTGTGTTGACAGCGCCCGCGCACCGCATCCATCATACCGATCAATCACCGCCACACTCTCCTAAACTATGGGAGGCGTGACTTCATTCATACACTTTATCTATGTTTAACTATATTTAATTTACAAATAAGTAGAGTAGAGGCCGATAAAAAACTGTAGTGTCATTTGTTAAAATTATGCATTTTGCGTAATTATAAAAAAAAATATATATTTTTCAGTTTGTTTAAGTTTGTTTGAAACAATTGAAACTCAATTAAATTATTTATAATATTGATTAACTTAGTTAAGTAGTTGTTTTGAGTTAAAAAAAATATTCACCCTTATTGAACTGCGTGTTTTCGTAGTCCTCCGAAGCCTTCGGGAACTTAGGGTGATGCTTATGCGCAGCCTGCACCGACACTAACAGCACAACCAATAACAATATTCTTGCCATTATCAATCACTTCAATCTCACAATAATAAATTAGGACCACTTGATAACTATCTTATCCACTGTACACGCGTGCGGACACTGTCAATCCAATCACAAGTCACTTGTACGTGTTTCTTGTTTGCCGGCTTGGTTGAGTATGGTGAGTGACTCGCGGCTTTTCTAATATAAAGCCTGACTCAACGTGGGCTCGGCCGTTTCCTCCACCGACCGTGAGGCAGAGTCGTGACGTTCAATGACGTCACGTGACGTCACGTCTGCACAGCTGACGGCGCTACGTCACGCTGCTACACCGCGAATGTTTCGTAGAACGGCGGCGATAGGATTCGTCTGTTTCGATCTCGGTCTCTTTTGGGGCAGACCATATGCGCACGCGCCGGTCTCGTTGTCGGTACCCGAAGCGGTTTTTGACACGCAACATGTGTCTGATCGATGACGATGAGGATGTATCACAAATAACTTACACATTTGTCCGCTATCAACTCGATGGCTAATTACTTTTTGATAACGGTTGAAGAATTTGGAAAACCCGAAGTTTTATCGATACGTATAAATCTAATGCATGCAATACGTATAAATATATTAAATGCTTTATGACATAGTAATTTGACTGGCGCCTGCCCCAAGAAGGAGATAATGCCGTTTTTCGATAACAGCAGCACGTTTCCGATACGGACGCGACTATACCTATAAATACTTTAAATTGGCATTTGTTTCGTATTGCGACATGTCTTACAAAACCTTGCGTCATAATAATTATATCAAAAACGATTTATCTCTAGTTAAATAAGATTCTTATGTTGGAAAGGTTTCACCGTTTATTAATAGTTAAATTAAATGCAAACATTGTTGATGTCATCGCCTCTTAAAATAGGTAAGCGTATGTATATTTTAGGCATATCTGTTGTCTTTATCTATCAAGGAAAATAATAGTAAAATCGTTGATCTTTTAGGGTAAGAACTCGTGAGGATCTTGAATCAGCCATCGGATAAGTGCGTGATTTTCCGATTCAAAAGTCCAGTTTGATCTAGATCAATAAAGTACGTCATGAATCTTCCTCGTAGATTACTCTACGAATCCTACTTGTATTGTAGGTAGTTATTAATTACAATTTCTCTAGCCTAGATTCAATCAATAGTAATCCAGTCATCTACAGCTCATATACGTCCCCACAGAGTGGCTCGAGCCTACCCTAAATCAGCGCGACTAGGCCTTAGTGCGGGTTGGTCGACTTCACACACAACCTTTGAATTTCTTCGCAGAAGTGT
This sequence comes from Carpatolechia fugitivella, assembly GCA_951230895.1. Lineage (NCBI taxonomy): Eukaryota > Metazoa > Arthropoda > Insecta > Lepidoptera > Gelechiidae > Carpatolechia > Carpatolechia fugitivella. The sequence goes on along the minus strand of OX579653.1, from coordinate 6,280,797 downwards.
GCAAGTTTCATCACGATGTTTTCCTTCACCGTAAGAGCGTCGAATAAACGTGCATATGAATTCGAAATTCGAAAACACATCGGTACGTGCGTGGTGGGAATCGAACCCGCGTCTCCCGAACGGGAGGCAGCGGCCCTAGCCACCGACGACTAGTAATCCAGTATTAAAGCTTTATTAACAATTTATGCAGTCCTAGAGGAGTGCTAAAAACTATGAGAATTAAGAATATAATAATGTATGAATTCGTTTGAGATGTGTTGAGCAGATATTTTTTGAGAAATCCGGAAAAAAAACTACGATTTGCGTCGAATATAAAGAGCATTCTCTGCAATATTTCGTGTTACCTTTGTGAATTAATTCTGGTTTACCAACAACTCTGCTACATTATCTTTACAATATGCCAACCCGCTCAAAGACTTCCCGTAAACCACATAGCATGCCACGTAAGAACATTCATTTAATTACAACATTCCACATAATCACAGTTCTTGAAACAGGATCTATGCTAATACGGTTTTTAATTACAAGAACCTGGAAAAGCTGGAAAATGAGCCGGCTCACACGCAACTGTTTAGCTTTTTGGGGTTCCGTACATGAAAAAAAACGTTATGGGTTTAAATTGTTCTCTCTATACATGAAGACAAACCCTGAAAAGTGTGGATACTCAAATTTTGTATAAGATTAAAAATAATGAACTTGTGAACTAAGGAACTTTGTAACTAAATTAAATAAAAAGCGCTAACAGGCAGTGTTTCGCCCGTGTCTACACTCGCGTTGTGTAAGATATCCCGTGGGAATAAGACAGTATCCAGGGTACAAACTATCTTCATTCCTCATCCAAATCTGTTCAGTAGTTGAGGCGCGAAAGCGAAACAAACATCCAAATGTATTTTCATATTTCAATATTTAGTGTGATGTGATGTGATTATTTCCATTTCTACTACCCGAAATATATATAAATAAATATAAATATAAATAAATATGTGGGGACATCTTCACACACGGCCCATCTGATTCCAAACTAAGCAGAGCTTGTACTAAGGGTATCAGACAGCTGATATACATTACATAAATAGATAAATACATACATATATAGATAAACAACAACCAGACACAAGGCAAACACAAGTGCTCATCACACAAATGTTTGGCCTGGGCGGGATTCGAACCCGCGACCCTGTGCGTCGGAGGCAGACACACTACCACCTGGGCTACGGAGCCGTCAATATATATTTATAAATTTATTTATATATTTTACATATATTTTATATATATTTATATTATTTTTTTCTGAAGTTTGCCATCTCGTATACGAGTACAACTCCAAAAGAAAAACCAAACCGAGATAGCTGCATTATTCTTTATATTCTTATTGCATACTTAAATTTACATGATAATATTAAAATTAGTTACAAAGGCGAGCTTATCTCTTCCAGCCAACCTACAAGGTGGTGGAAAAGGTTAAAAACAGAGCGGGCACAAGGATGTGCACTAAATAAATTAGCCTAAAAAAGAACTTGAAATAAAACGTAAATACAACATAATATCTACATATACCTAATAATAGGTAGGTACATACATAATTATGAAATTACATAATACTACATAATACCTAATAAAATCACTAGTTAAATAGTTATAACATAACATGTAACAACTATTTAACTAGTGACTTTGCAATAAATACGAGTAATGATTATGATTAAAACGCATATAATATATAAATACATATACAACATAAAATAATATCAAGAGAGATGAGATAAGATGTGCTCTTTTTTTCTTTCTTTCTCTTCCTATCTTATCAATTGTCTTTAGACATCACATTTTTTTAACGCATATTACAGTAGGTAGTTTTATTTAGTTCCTATTTGAGTGTATCGCCCTAATTCAGGGTCGGCTCGAACGCCTCGGTGGGGACGTACATGAGCTGATGATGATGATGATGATTTGAGTTAATTAATCCTCTCTCATGGCAATACAGAATTTAAGTAAGTAAAAGTAAAGTAAAAACACTTATTAGTGCCTTTCCCTAAATCTGACTTCTTGACTTCTGGATGTTAAGATTGTAGATGGAGGCGAGAGTCACTTTAAAAGCCTTCTATTTTTTCGTGTTTATTTTTTAATTTAACTAAGCACCTAAAGGTACGAGTATATATAAATATTTGTTTCCAATGAGTTATAAACTTAAACTCACAAATTTCTGTCCCGATCCGGAGCCCTTATAGCGCTCGTACAACTCACCCTAGATTATTTTATTAACTTGTCAGCATAAATTATAAAAAAATCGATTTCACGAGAGTTCTACGAAAAGATGGCGTCATGAATTCGGGGCCAGTCACGGTGACGTCACCTCTAGAACCTCCACAGAACAAATAACTACCCTCATATGTCGATAGCTAATAGTTGTTAGTACTTCGGTCTTCATTGCCTCGAGGACGCGGCTCGTTTTATAAGGAAAGTGCTATATCACGCACTCGCACATGCTAGTGTTTTTTCTATGATTCATGGTTTTTTTATTCTGACACCTAACCACATGCAGGTAACATTTTTACGTAATATTGTGACATCTTTTTTCTGAGGGGAAGGAAGGAACTATAAGTATCTGTGGCATAGGCAGCGTAATATTTTATGTTTTAATTGTTCTTGTTGTTTTTTTTTTGTTTATGGCACTATTTGACTTTGTAGTTATTAGCTCAGGAAATACTAAAGTGTTACTCGTACTTCAGATAGAATGAACAGACAAATGAAATGAAGAAATATAGAATAGCCATATTTGCATAGTACCGCCACATTTACCTAAGAAATTAGAACTGAAAGGACAAATTAAACTGTACTGAATATTTTTGGAACTCTGCTTCCGTTCTTAGTTAAACTATATCAAGTTCACTAAGATAGATCCTAATTTATAGCCTCTTACATTAAAAATATTTTATTTTCATAAAGTCAAAGTCGGGGGACATGTATTTTACGATCTCAAACTACTTATAAACAGTTTTGCTCTAGCTTCACAGATTACTAAGTGCAAGGGGCACCGCGTGTCTTTGCCGAAGGACAATCAGCGCCCTTGGCACATACTTACAAATTCTGCCAAGTCATGGAATTAATAAGTACAAGAATAAGTGGAAACTTCATGTGCATAGCTGATGGTAGAGTTCTTATTGATTTTGGACGTAAAATTCCAAATAATACATACAAGTCAAATAAATATACGCTTTTTCGGATAAAAAAGATTAAGTTTTTCTGATGATAAGTAAGACAGTTATTTACAAATCAATCGCGGGCCGCAATGAAACTTGCGGGCTGCGGCTTGCCGTTGTCTGTATATAAGTTATCATGACTTGCACGTTCGGTAATTATATGTCACGATTGAGTGACTCCATATTGATTGTTGTCATTATGCGTTTAGAGTAGTTGGATCCTCGGCTGAGGAAGCGACATTTCGAAAACCAGTTTAATGCAGTTGCACTTATTTTAAGCGATATTTTCTAGGCGTAAAATTTGTTAACTTTAATATAAGTCTTTCACCGACTGCCTTTTTACCTATCATTCATTCATTTCATTTATTTATTCCTCATCTAATATTTTACATTGTGTTGGAAATGGCAATAAAATAAAGTAAATTAATATTACAAAATCAATCATTAAAAAAAAATCTAAAAAATAAATAATGCTATTGTTATCAGTGTTGTTGTTGTATGTATAGTTATCTTAATTAATTTATTATTTTATTTTTTATCTATCTTGTAATTAGTTAATTAATTTATGTCAAAATAGCCTATCACTAGCCTAGCAATCAAATGTATTTTGATGACTTAAAAGTATACATTTGTCTATTTGCCACATTTAGCTATTGTTTTTATTAAACAAGAAGAAACCTCACACATTTCCTTTAAATTAGTTTAAATATTTACATACTGATTACGTACTTTAGAAAACTTTAGAAAATATTGTATTTATTTAATTTTACGACGCTGCAATGTATTTGTTTTTAGACTGACGACGTAGCAAACCTACGTTAAAGCTACGTAAGCACCATGAATTGTAATAATACTTGTTACGTTTTATTACGTTAATGTTTAACAAATAAACTGTATACTTTGTTCAATTTACTCGTTTATCTGTATTATTTATTACGTGGTAATATTGCCTTAATTTATTGTGATAGAAATTAGAAGCGAAGCAGTTACGTTATGATTGCCTACGTTAAACCGCGGTTGTAGGCATTATTTTATAGAGTCATTTGTTATTTTAACATAACTGTCCAGCCAGATGAGACCTGAGAAAGGTCGCTGGTGGTAGCTGGATGCGGCAAGCGGGTGATCGTGCACTTTGGCGTGCTCTTGGGGAGGCCTACGTCCAGCAGTGTACTGCAATAGGCTGATTGATTGATTGAATAATCGAATCCAATAACTAATGCTAGACGCATTCAAAAACTCAAAGTTTTATATGGTACCTATCCAGCAATCTTGGGTTTCTCTGTTTCATACCAAGAACAGCCTGAAGAACCTTTACAGGACTCGTATCTTCTGTAATTGTAAATAGTAATTAAGTCATATGTAATTTTATATAAATGTTACTCTTGATGGGATCTCAGGATGGTTAGATTGATAGATGGGTTGGCTACGTGGATCAGATCTGCCTTAGGGTATATATACGGCAACCCAATTAAATAGGCCACCCTATATATTTTTTAATCATATCTCTCCTTTATATAATGTTAGCACATTTTTAGCAGAGTACGGGTCAGTAACTGATAGATACCGTTACCTGAATAAATATATGATTCATTCGGACTTTGGCCACCGGCAAATCATTTGGCAATACTTTACACGACTCGGCCACTTACCTATTAGATCACCTCTGGCAATTATTTTATTATTACTCTTTGATAACGTGATAAAATACCATTGGTTATTAACTTTACTAAATTGTTTTATAAAAAAAAAAAACTGTTTTGTAGTGGTATGTAAAAAAATATATTAGGTAAGTAGGTCCGAGTATTGGGTAATAAAGAGAAAAGAATAAACGCAGGCGTTTAATTTGTTTAAGATTACCTACATATTTAAATGTTTTTATGATTCAAAATCTAAGTTTAAAACTATTTCTTGTAATCATGTAATTTCATTTTATTCTTCCATCAAAATTTTTAAATTTTCTTTATATATTTTTTTAATGTTTTAAACTAAAGTATATTTTTTTTAAATTAAAAATAGCTACCTATTGCCAGCTATTGCCTCTAGTTGTCCCACAGCTGGGCAAAGGCCTCCCCTTTCTCCTTCCACTGGTCACGATCCATTGCCACTTCTTGCCATATTTCCTCAAATGTGTCTAAGTCGTCACGCCATCTCTTTTTAGGCCTCCCTCTTCCACGTCGGCTGTTGAGGAGGATCCGCTCAGTGGTGGCTCTGGCACATCTCTCGGAGTGCATCCTACATACGTAAATTAATATAAAAAGTAAAATTTTCAACTTATATTAAACTTTCCTTATTATGCGAGCGGCGCGGTCCGGGGCCGGGAAAGCGGGACTGTGCTACGCCGCGCCATACGAAGTCCCGCTTTCCCGGCTCCGGACCGCGCTGCTCCCGCTCTGTGTGACTTGCTTGACGACCGTGCTCACAAACCCTGGAGTCGAAGTGAAACAGCCGCTAAAATAATAACAATAATAAAACATTTATTTCAGAAAATAATTCCATAGTTTTGTTAGTAAATGGGTTAGGAACAAACTGCTTAAAAGCTATGTTAGAAGAGTTAGAACTTATTTTAAAATCTCAATGGCAACGCTTACATAAATACATCCCGGACTCGATTAGACTGCTTTATAATCTGGTGCATTATTTTTTTAAAAAATATATAAAATTAAGAATCATAGTACCTCTAGTACGATGGATTGTAGTAATGAACTGTCTAAACGAAATTTGAGCCAAAGATAATATCAACACGTCCTTGCTATTTGTTTGGACCTTGAAGTATACCCAAACACAAAAGTAAAAAAACACGGGTAAAATCAATCAATTAACGATTATTATTAGGTTAATCAAAGGATCCATCATTTACAAAGAGTAAACAATACACAAACATTTTTTTTTAAATCAACTGGGCGTTGAACGACAGGGCCATTTAAAAGGGTTCCGTATTAAAAAAGGAACCCTTTTAAATGGCCCTGTCGTAGTTTCGCCGTGTCCGTCTGTCTGTCTGTCTGTCCGTTCACGGCTTAGCTCAGAGACTTTTATAAGTACTAGAAGGCTGTAATTTGGCATGGATATACATATTAATTATGCCGACAAAGCTAAAGAATAAAATATTAAAAAAACGAATTTTTAGGGTTCCTCTGGTACACGTGAAGTGGGGGTTATTTTTTTTATTCACGACTACCTTATAGTGTGAGGTATCGTTGGATAGGATTTTTAAAAATAATGGGGGTTTGCTAAAACTATTTTTCGTTGGTAGTGTAGTGTAAGTGTACGTTTCAGAAATATTTCGTTTTAAAGAGCTTATTTTTGTTAGAGTCAAGTGTCCCCCCCTAACCAACAAAACCGTTGTATTTGGAAATGTGAAAAAACATAAAATGTGTTAGGAAACATGAAATGTACTTGTACAAGCAAAAAATTCGGTACAAACATTATAGAAAAATATTTTGATAAATAATAACTGTTTTAAACAGGTACTTAAGTAGTATTGGATAACTGCGGAACCCTACACTTTGCGTGGCCCGATACGTGATTGGCCGGTTATATTTTTTATCATCTGACAACTTATGTTTCCTAGGGAAAGTTGTTCAGTGTCATGGACTGGTCACTCTCGTAAGGGTTTTATATTTATTTATTGATTATAATAGGACACATACACACACACACACAAACATACACACAAACAAATGAAATTTTGAGCCGTATTACAGTAAATAGCGCAGCGGTACCACAATAATCAGTATCGATTAATAAACCAAAAATATTATAAAATAATGATTATGAAATATATTATTGCACTTTGTTCTTATAATTTGATGATGTGTTGACATGACATGATTCAGTGCTTCGGAAGGCACATTAAACCGTTGGTCCCGACTACTATCTAGAGCCAAGTCAGTGGCCTTTGGCGGTTCAATAACACTGACACCAGGGTTTGTGAAGTCGGTTGTCGACCTTATAACCCACACGATGATGATGATGATGATGATGATATGTTTGTAGTGGTCACGTCACGAGTCGACCTGAGTATTGTATTTTTTTGTGTTAATATTCTCAGGATGTGGATGATGAGATGACCAAGTAATTGAAATTAAAAAAATCGAAATTGTTTATTTGCATAGAATAGGTGTAATGGTCTTATAGTGAAACAAGTTCTCTATTCCGCTAACATACATTAGCATGCAAAATTAATAAACAATATGGTCTAAGTATTTAGGTCAAGGAATTCACATATAAACAAAGATTTATAAGCCACTCTCTTAATTTTTTTATCATGCCATTGGTTGGACCTTCTTTAAATCTCTCTGGAATTTGTTATATACACATTACAATATGAGCTTTTCTGGCATAGGACAGAATTCTAGTATTAATCTATAAGGATATCTTTTAGTCCTAGGGTTAATATCCATCGATTTTTTAAATAGCTGATGATATTTTTTTTACAAACTTAAAAATTTCCAGTACATATAAACCTGGTAGAGTGAGTATTTTCAGCTTTGCAAATAGTGGTTTACACGTGTCGTAAGGTCCTTTACAACATATGGCTCTTACACATTTTTTTTGGGCTATGAAAACTTTATTTGCGTCAGTGCTGTAGCCCACAGTTAATAATTGAGGCAACATAACCGTAGCAGGCACGGTCACACTCAGAGACGTGATCCTCGTCAGTCGTCCAAGAACGTAAACAAATCTATTTATTTTATGACAAACCTTTTCAACATGGCTAGTGAAGTTCAGGCTGGTATTAATTGCGATTCCCAAAAATGACATATTCTGTGCTCTTTCTATCGCTATTCCATCATATTGTAAGTTTAGGTTAATTTCTTTGAGTCCTTTTACATTAAATTTAACATATTTAGTTTTAGTGAGATTAACACTCAAATTATTTATTTTTAGCCATTCAATTATACATTCAATCGTTCTATTAATGTCATATTCATAATTGTTTAAATTGTTCTTATCACACTTAACTATTAATGAAAATGTCATCGGCAAATAATATACATTGGTGTTTGGTTATGCTAGGCAAGTCATTAATATAAAATAAAAATATAAGTGGCCCCAAAACGCTACCTTGTGGAATAGGTCTCGAGCTAGAACGATAAACCGAAGTCGCATTAAAACTATTCATTCCAGTTATTTCTACACATTGGTGTCTATGTTGTAAATAAGACTGAACCCAAGACAATGCAGGCCCTCGTATACCATACCTTCCCATTTTATTTAATAGTATATTATGATCCACATAATCAAATCTGACATGGCTTGTGTAATTACTAGACCCGTAAATAATAGTCAGGATTAATGTGTCTTCCGAGTCATCAAATTTAAGCACAGAGTCATCAGATTATATAGAAATGTCGTAACCAAACTGAGTTTTCCAGAGTGATTTTTGTTTGACAGTGTCCCTATACTACCGGGAATTGTACCGCAAAATCTCGGCATGTTAGCGCTTTCTATCGACGCAGGCTGTTAAATAGGTTGAGGTAATTATGCGTGACTGCAGCAAAATATTCACAACAAATATATATTTCATAAAGGTTATCAATCGCTATCATAATAGATAAGAATCAGTCACTTTCTGGGATCGTGTCTCGCCTGGTAGAAGGAATGTGAAGTGTACCCGTATATGACGACGGGGGATGGGGGGGACGTACATAAGCTAATGATTAGCCACATCATGACAGTTCCCACCGACGGGCTGGACCCTACCCTGAATTAGAGCGATCGGGCCTTAGTCTCAACCACGCTGGCACAGTACGGACTTAACACTTTGAATTTCTTTGCAAGTGTGTGAACTGAGCAGGTTCCTCATCGTTGTATTTCTTCAAAGTAAGAGCGTCGAATAAACGAGATACTTATTAATTCGAAATTCGAAAACACACGGGGAGCAGCTGCCTTACCCACTACACAACCGACATTCTTATCTTTTTTATTTATGACAACAAGACCCATAGATATAATAATACTATACAGTTATACTTAAAACACTATAAATACAATATACAGAATAAAAAATAAAAATTATGCCGTCGTCGTTGTAAATTAAACGTATGTATGTACTACCTACGTGGTGGAGTTTAAAACCTTTTTGAGGACCTTAAAATGTCACAGTATTATCTATTGTGACGCCTGTCTCAGGGAATGTTCTGTTTTCGTAATTTTCCTATTGTTTTTTCAAATTTCCTATCAAGCAGCTGATGCAGCTGTGAGTCAATTAAATCACGCCACGATCGAACTTGATCATATTCTAATCAATAACAGACTTATGTTATGTTATGAATGTGACACCTGCATTGTGGAATAGGTAGGTCAGTGCTATCATCCACGCTATCGTCATCAGATTCTCCGTAATCAGATATTTTTCTACGTCAATTTATTTCCCGAAAAAACCCTTGTGCATTTCTTGTAAAACGATCTTACAAACCATGATATCTCCAAACAAGGAAAGTTTAATTAATTTATCAAGCCTTTTATTACAAAAATTACATCAATAAATCAATAACAAAAATTTTCACAATCTCTATACAGACCCGTTACCTTACGGTCACAAAATATTAATTTAGAAAAAAGAACTTCACTGCATAGCCGATTAGTTAAAACTATAAAATTTAACACTTTGTCTACTACGCAACGAACAGTGAACTGTAAATCCAAGGTGTATAATAAATAGGAGTGACTAACGGCTGAAACTATGCGGTTTCCAGTAAAGTCGATAAAGTAAACGATCAATCTCTTCGACAGAAACGAGAATTTCCTACGCACATTCATACTTATTAATTAATCTGACTCATTTATAAACCATTTACAACGATAATTATATACAAACAAAAACGAAATTCAAAAACTACTTAAACGGTTCTTTTCCTGAAAAAAGATAGTATCTAGGAGAAAGGTCAGTTACATCACTTGAAAGATGTCCACTGCTGGAGAGGCGAAAACCATGATAAGTCTAAACTAGTGATGTAACTGACTCTTTTAAGTGATGTAACACTAGTAGTACACACTGATTGAGAAAGTGAAATAGGTATATATGGGCTTTTAATTTATATTTTTTACTTACCTTATCTCTATTTAATTGCTATCGTACAAATAACCCAAACGTTCATTAGAAATGTAAATCTATCGAAAAATTCGATTAATACTGTTTTTGTACTGATTAAAAAAATGCTGTGAGGTTTTGTTTTCCAAATTGTTGACAGAACAGTCGCCATAGTAACAGCCTAGTTTTCAAATACCCCCGTTTAGTTTATCTGTTCCCTGATCAATGAATCCCGGTCACAAAAGACGTAGAGTCTACGTTATACGCACTTCAACCGTATATAAACGTAAATAATACATTTGGGAAACGTTTCTTGGTTGTTGATACTGTTAGCTTTGGTGAACTGCGTGATGCAAAAGCTATGGCATATTTATATAAATTGAATTCGATTTAATTTCAACTCCAAGACCATGCTTCAAAAAAGAAAATTCATACGGTCAAGAAAGCTCTTTCAAGTTTAAAATAGTCGTCTACTTTACAATCTTGAAGAATCAGAATTGAAAAGGTACCTATGGATACAAATACAATTATATTAACCTGGCCACAATGTTAAAAAGAATACTTATAGCAAATGCCATTAAATATAATATGTAAAAAAAAAAATATTCTTAAATAATGCCGACCGCAGCATATTTTTGTAACTGCCGGGATACTATACCAAAAAGTCATAATATTACATAATATTTTTTACTTTCATTATATGCGTGTTGATCGTGGAAATAAGTAGGTATTTGTGATACTGATGTGATTTTTGCAAAAAATATTTTAAAAATGCATTCACTATTTATAGCCTAGCCATACCAACATTTTATGTCCTTGTCCCGTTTCCGACTTTGTTTATCTGTTCCTAGTAAGTGGGTTTTTCAATTAAAATTTAATAAAACCAGTCCATGTTACTTAAGTTACTTCAATTTTATTTTACTACAGAGAGAGAGTTAGTATTAATAGTACTCGTATGGTTTTACCTAAAGGCTAAAAAGGCTTATAGGCGCGCGCAAAGGTTTTCCTCATGATCTAGACAGTCTAGGGTTTAAGTATGGGAATTCCTATCTACGAGTGTACAGGTATTTACGCCATAAAGTGATTGAAAATACAAATACGTAAAAACATATTTTGATTGATCAGATAGTAGATTGTGGACTTATTAGATAATGTCGATTGAAATTAAAAAATCAAAACAAGTTTATTATTGATTATTATTTGTGCGGTTAGAGAAGAAAGGCAATTGGGAACTGATACTGCTCTGGATTCTAAGGTTCGAGATAAGAACAACTTCTGCCATCTTCAGGTGCACCAGTGCAGCGCAGCACCCGACTGACTATTATTATTAAGTCACTAGTTAAATAGTTGTTACTATGTTATGTTAAGTACAAAAAAAATAATTAAATTTATAGTTAACAGTTGATTAGTATTTATTATATTATTATTATGTTAGTAAATCTAAGACAAATAATTTAAATTTAAGGTAATAACAATAAAATTTCAATTCATTCAATAGGCTAGTAATTTTATTAACACTATTTATTTATTTGTAACAATCAGAGAGCAATTGAAGTATATTATTTATTAATCTTATCATTGAAAAACTCCGAGATATTATAAAAGCATTTACTTACCAGAAACTTCCTCAAATTTTTGCTAAATATTTCAAATTTGGCAATGTTTTTTATATCATTGGGTTTGTGGTTATATATTTTTATTAGCATATGGTGAGTGCTGGTTGATACTATTTTCATTTTTGTGCACGGTCTAGTTAATTCTGATTTCGATTATTTCTTTTATTATTTAACATCAGAGAATATAATTCTGCATGTTTTCTCACAAATTTACAAGACTCTAGAATGTAGATGGACGTAAGGGTCAATATTGAAGTAAGGTTTTAGGTTACAGGATTCTGTTTGATGGATGTGTGTCAATATTCTTACACACTTTTTTGGAGGATGAATATATCAAACTAGGAGCCATGGTCGCCATGGCCGAAAATGGTCGGACAGATCATCATCATTACAACTTTTCGCCTCTACCAGCAAGGAAATAATTAACCCCCTATCATTTATTTATTTTACCATATTACTTCTAAGTACATTACTATAAATATTCAAAGTTTATTGCACAGAAGAAAGAAACTTCTTATATGAATTTCAACTTCACATTGTTCAAGGAGTTGCCTTTTTTGGTACTTCTATAAATTAAGATTATGAATTTTAAAATGTTCTTCCAAAATCGAACTGCTTTAGAGTGCGGACTACTGATTTTGTTTTATTTACAAGTTTTTATTTAACTTGCACTGTATGTTTATGTTCGGGAGGAATCTTGCAACTCTATTTTGAAGCACTTGCTGCCATTGGATTTTGCTGAAATTTGGTACACTTATGTAACCGTGATGACAATGCAATATTATGGTACCATGGAGCTGGTCTGATGATGGAGACGGAAGGTGGCCATAGGAACTCCTCTAATACACAACACAACCTAGTCGTGTTTGGGCTCGTTGGATTTGTCTTAACAAGATCTTTAAGTCATACGTGATGATCAGGGTCTCATGATGGAGCCGGAAGGTATCCATAGGAACTCCTTAAATACACATCACGACCTAGTCGTGTTTGGGCTCGTTGAATTTGTCTTAACAAGGATACTCCACTCCACGGCTTTAAAAGCTTGTTTAAAAAGGATTTATAATTAAGCTTATTATACTAAAAGTTGTTCACTACGAAACCGTCTGTAATCTAGTTTGATTAACTTGAGTAAGTCACGAATTCACGATCGCGAGTAGGTAGTGAATGAATCAGCTGCGGGCCAGATTCTCCGAAGGCAGGTGCGATGGCAGTGATAGCCGGGTGCTAGGGCTAGTCTTGCTTGACTCATTCCTACATTTGACGCCCTCAGCCTCAGCATTACGGTATTACAAAAACACTATTTTACAGCACACCTATATTTTGCGCTTTTACATGGGGTTCTTCAAGGGGCGAGTATACAGGGCTCTTAAAGGCTGGCAACGCGTTGGCAACTCCCCTGGTGTTGCGAATGTCCATGAGCGACGATGACCACTTACCACCACTGTGGCTCGTCCGCTCATTTGCCTGCTTAATTAATATAACAAAAAAAAAAGTAATGCTGAAGATGCCAGACAAAGAACCTTGATTTTGTATAAAAACATGTTGTTTTATAAAGCTCTGCTAAGGCGAGAATTTACACAAATTTGATAGAAATTAATAAATGTCTAAAAGAAAATCGCGTTTCACGTTTTCGTAGCATTTTAATAACATTCCTACGTTCACGCTACGCGTTTTGCTACGACGTAGCAGAGGTCAGTGAACTGATAGCAAGTTTGTTACCAACTGATCTACGGCTTACGAGACGAGTTAATGTATGTTAATTATAATGTATCTTCAATAGGGCGTTTGCCAGCATTTAAAGCAATTAACTACCATATCACAAAATTAAATTCAAACGACGCTATAGTGTGACGTCATATTACTTTTCTCGGACACTTAAGCATGAGAAAAGAGCAATAATAGTTCGTAGCGTAGTGCACTTGGTCATAAAGTGATTTGGATAGTGCACCCACCGGAATTTGTACATCCAGCCAGTACAGTAGTAGTGAATGTGGATAAAGATTTCAGAAAAAAAAAACGCATATCGCAAATAACCGTTTGGATGTTTAGTTTATTAGCCTTCACTCTTAAAATCATCAACGGATTTGGATAAAATTTAGAATGGAGATAGTTTGTAACCTGGATTAACACATAAGTTACTTTTTACGGGAAAAAGTCTTATTCCTACGGGAAAATCTTATGCAATGTGAGCGTAGCTGCGGGAGGACCGCTAATTAAGAATAATTTCGTCATGAGGAAAAACTGGCAATACCTTGTCTTCCAAGTAAGCCGTCAGCAAACACTCGTGATGAGATGAATGAAAATTTTTTTTGCAGTATGACACTCGGTTTACTACGGAGATTGGTACAATAAGTATTCGGCTGTCACCTGCCTTTCAGTCGGCTATCTGACTCACCTTGGGGCCGTTTCACGAAGCTACTAGTTACAAATGACAAGTACAATTCGACGTACATTGCGTAGGTGATTAGATAAAATGATAAGGGCTTACAGTTTCGGCGAATTGGCTACGCAATGAATATCAAATTGTACTTTTTTTACTAGTAAATTGTTGCTTCGTGAAACGGGGCCCTTGTCTAATTGTGTTTTTGAATGGATCTTTTTTGGCTATACCCAGTATTAATCACAGCGTCTGTAATATAATAATAAAGAAACAGTACTTATAGTTCAATGGAAACCAAGAAATTAGTCATTACATGAGCCATGATATCAGAAGCCATGGCATGGTGGCTCAGAAATTCTGACTCCGGACTTTGGGGATAGATCCTCAGATGTTCTTTGGACGATGTGATGATAGAGTAGGTAGCGATCAAAGAAAACTGTTTTACTAACGGGAGGGGTTAAGTGACGAATGAAGGGGATGAATTGAAGAAAATATCAAATAATGGTAAAGGAATACCTACAGTAGTTATAAATCAGCTTGCAGCCCAAAAAACGTCCACTGCTAGACACAATAATCGATCCTGTGTTCACGTCAGAATAGATGAAAATTACCCTGTATATGTTATTTTTCCATATTTTCTTTAACTATACAATACAAACACTATACTATGATCTATTTCAAGCGGTATGTAATGCTCTCTGAATTGAGTGATAATAATGCGCTATCATTAACTAATTTAATGCTAATCACCATTCACATATGTAACTATTTGCTTATCACTGAATGTGCGAAAACTACGCATAACTTACTACTATGGCCGGCTACAATATCTTATTTGCAAATTCATGAATGAATACCGCACTTCGGTTCTCATTAAATAGTATATCGTACTAAAGAGCAATACATCACTCTTTATAACATTCTAAATTATACTTTTGTTACGCGTAATAAGAGTACAAATTCTTTGAACCGTATTCAAACTCTTATAAGAAGACTTTCAGTGTTTTCAAAATACGACTCTACGGCAATGATTTTAAGTTCTAAAATAAAGGAGTAACGAGAAGAAATTACTTAAGACATTTTAGATTGCGGGTAGTCCACAGTTTAACAGCTGGCTATGGTTTGGTACGGTGAAAAAGAACCAGTTTAAAAGCAAACCTTGCCGTACTAACATAGTAGACAGCATCATATATCAGCTTATACTGGAAAAGCTTAACAGATGCTGTTGCTTCCTGTGAAAAAGCACGTGAGAGAAGCGTGCCGAAGCCACTTGTATGAGGCATCGCACGCGCATCGCTAGACATGATGATGTCAATATACTCCATTCACGTGATCTATTTTATAATTTTTATTTTATTTTATTTTTGCCTAATATGTAAAGGGGATAGACCCTGTTTCTCGGTGGTCATCAAATTAGGTACATTCATTCATTCATTCTTACTAACACTGAATGCGTTGATCCTATCCGTGTTTCCTTTTCTTTTTTTTTTTTGTATGCCATTTCATTTTGGAGTCTCAGAGCGTTCAATCCATGAGGCTGAAAAAACCCCAAAAAACATTAGATGAATAAAAATATTTCAAACATTTCCGGTAACATATCATATTAAGTATATTTCCAACCAGTTTCTTAATATTTGTGCTAAAATTATTTGCCTTTCTTTCATTGTAGAAGGAAAAACAGGAAGTCAAATTGATACCTGATTGTGAATGAGTTTCAGGGAAACTTTATCCTAAGATGATCTGATACAGTCAATATGACGCGTAGGTGGAGTCGGTATTATAACAGAAAACCAGATGTTACATGAAATACTTTTTTTTATTCTTTTTGCTAATCTTTACACACGCGCATTCTAACCTAGAATCACTCTTTTTTCTCATGTCAAAACTTATCTTCTTAATTCAAATTAATCTAAATGTTTACGGCCAAAGAGGCAAAGAGGTATAGGTATGTACTCATACCTAACACAATATACTGTTCTTTCCGAGAAAATGTTTTCTATCTTCATTATTAAACTGCCACATTGTTGAAAAAGGCTTTCCTCGTAATCATCTAGAGCAAACAAAAGAAATAAGGAAAATCTGCGGTAAGTAAATCAATGCTTACTTACTACTTCTTTTTTTTCCTTATCGTGTGGGTTGTAAGGTCGACAAGCGACCTCAAAAACCCTGGTGTCAATGTTATAGAGCCGCCAAAGGTCACTGACTTGGCTCGTGTAACGCCTAGATAGTAGCCGGGACCAACGGCTTAACGTGCCTCCCGAAGCACGGAATCATCTTTGTTTTCGAACAATCAGGTGATTCAGCCTGCAATGTCCTAACCAAACTGGATAAAGTCTCACAAAGAGGGAATCGAACCCGGAACTTTCGTAATGGGCGTCGATATCTTGACCACTCGGCCACGGAGGCTTCTATTCCATTAAAATACTAAAATATTTTCTTATGTATGATCCGATCCGATTATTATAACTAAGCTACTAATCAATTATAATATAACTTGGCATGTATGTACGTTAATGAGAGTTTGTGTCTCCGCCAACAAACTGCTGTGCAGTTTGTCGGGCTCTATGTGTGAAATGCCTGTTAGTTTTGAAATAAATGATTTTTATTTTTATTTTTTATTGTATCTATTTATAAAAATATAGGCATATAAAGGTAAAGACTCAGCAGCGACTAAAACAGGCAGAGCAGAGCCGCTAAAACAATTATTTTTAAATTGTTTATGTATTTGTTTCTCTGTCTGCCTGTCTAAAAACTACTGCACGAAATTGGAACGTCTACGTTCTGCGACTTAGGTGCGCAGGAGTCCTAGTGAAGTTGACAATGATGGATGTCGTACGGCGCTTGCGTCAGAATGTGAAAGCTGCTGTTGTTCTAAGAATCGGTTTTGCTCAAGAGCAGGTCTTGATGAGGAAAATATTTGATTAATTGAACTTCTGAGATAATATATTTGATTTAGTTTAGTACAAAATAATTGTTAAGTAACAATTTGGGTGGTTTTGAAGAACATACGGATGTATGTAAGGATTTACAAAAGGGTTAATATTGCGTACACTGGCAAACTTCATAATTTTATTTGAAATAATAAACTTAAGAGTTGTAGGAATGTTTGGTTTCGCGTTTAATTTAATTGCGCTAACCTTAATAATGGACAATTGACTATTTATTATAAAGTTCAGTTCGATAACCTTTTTTTTTTACGGAATTCGTTAAACGGAATAATTCAGAAAAATGCCGATAACTTTAGAGTAAAATAATTTTTATTTTTTTATTGTGCAATAGGTTTTTACCTACGGAACAGATTAATGCATGATAAATGATCTATCCGATCGATTTCGGCCATGGTGACCATAAATTAGGTATACTACGATATTTTTCAGGTTTATGAAGCTGGCAGTTTTTTTAATCTGCAGTATCTCAACCAAGGACACTAATAAGAACATTTTTGACGCAAGCAAGCTGTAGATTTATCAATGAAAAAACAAGGTGTAAACCAAATATATTTTTAACTTGCGTATCACCGCGTAGTCTATTTTTAGACCTTGTTATCTATCTGAATGATGACGAATTCTACGAAAAATGTAATATCATTTTAGTACGGCTAAAATGCAAATATTATAACAATTTCGTAACTATTGGCCCTTTTAAAGTTTTTTTAGTAATATTACATACCTACATATTTTAGTCACGTTATCCCTCGGAGGAAAAAGGACTCCTCCGAGCGTTATCCATAAATAAAGGAGCAAGTAGGTTTCAATAAGACCTCAGAAGGTTTTTTTTTTCGGAGGAAATCTTTTGGGTGACAAATTACTTTTCCGCCTGCAAGTCAAGTATAAGTCGCATACAAAGAGCTCAAAACGCTATGCTGAAAGCTATATCTAATGCCCCCTGGTTCATCACAAACACAGAAGTTCCCTCTATACTGTGGATGAAAACAGTGCAGGAGGAAATCAGTAATTACGCTACAAAGAATAACAAACGTCTTCTGGTTCATCCCAACCAACTTGCGGTGCAACTTACTATGCCTGACTACATAAGACGTCTCAAAAGGCGTGATATTGGTGTCGATTTCCTGTCACTTTCTATCATTTTTAATTTAAAAGGGACCGAAGGTCATCGGTTTGTTTTTGTTTTTGACTTCACGACTAACTGTCAAATTTAGTATTGTTTTAGTACACAAACACCATGACGAATAAAAAGCCACTAAAATAAGACTAAATTTGACAGTTAGTAGTGAACTCAAAGACAAAAACAAAACCGATGATTTTCGGTCCCTTTTCAATTAAAAATGATAGAAAGTGACGGGACTAATTTTAGTTTACTTTAGTTGGGCGTATGCCGAATCGACACCATTATAATAGATGTCACAAGAGCAGAGGATCAACACTGATGGCTACACTGGCTGCTTACTAAAAATAAAGAGGAAACTTCAATGGAAGGCTGACTCTGCACGACATAATCCATTCAAAACACTTGCTTATAGTCAATGACTGATTGCAGATAAAAGGAAGAATTATTGGACACGTCAAACCGTGCGTTCCGAGACGCGCGTAATCGCGTTCCGAATCACTGTCAGTCATACATTTTTTTGTTTTTCTGATCGCTGACAGCGCTGAATGTCTGATTCGGAATGCGCCCAAATGTAGAGCCAAAATTTAACCGTTTACTAATTTTTTATTTTTATTTTCGATGATTGAGTTAAAACTTCGCCAGGTGTGATCTCATTTTGCAGACATTAAAAAAAAACAGCAGTGAGGTCTGCCAATCCCCACCTGCTGCTTTTTGCCATTATTTTTAGAATTTTAAACCTGCTCCGCTGTGGTTACACGACGACATGATACCCATAGTAGACATGGTGGGTATGTATAACAAAAACTGTAAGTAGGAAAATTATGAAATTTCTGATATAATAGCACATGTAGTGTGACGTCAATGTATGTAAACTTTTAGTGACGTCTTCCAAAACAGCTAAACTAACAAATAATTTTGTACACTTACTTACACTAACTTAAATCACGTGGTTAAATCATGATTTCGTTGTGAATTATTTATAATTTTTTAGGTAGTGTAATAAAAATGTGTTATTTTTTATAATAGTAATTCATAGATAATTAAGTCCCTCCTGCCTGATTCACAATTTATTAAAATCTTAAATAAACATGATATAGTTTAAGGGATAACAATAGCAACGCGGACATTAGTAGTTGGAAGTCTTCAACTGGTGAAGACGAATAGAGGAGCTATCAGTCCGTAAGGGTATTTTAAATAACATGTAATTTTTTAACATAAAGTTTACCATCACGCAATGCAATCACATCACATCATGTACAATATAGTATAAAATCTTATGTAAATATACGAGTATAAATAGTTATCTCAGAAACTTTCATTAGTTTCAAGCGGGTAATTCGTAAGCTGACTGCACGAGGTTTGGGAAAATGGTTGCTTCTTTTTTCGGAAAATCAGGACATTACACTACAGTATCGCTTGAAGATCAAAGGACAGTGCCTGCAGGTTGGTACGTCAACACTTGCTTGCCCAGAGTCTTAGAAAAAGTTCGCGAAAAGCGTCCTCGAAGCAATGTCCTCCTTCACCACGTTAACGCATCCTCACATACCGCTAAGGTAACAGAAGCCTATTTAAAGGCTTCAAATATGGAACTGATGATGCATCCGCCTTACAGCCCGGACCTCGCACCCTGCGACTTCTTTTTGTTTCCAAAAATTTAAGATAGACTTAGAGACACGCGTTTTACGAGCCCTAATTCGGCGGTGAATGCATTCCATGAAGCCATTGAAGAGGTCCCTAAGGAAGACTGGTCCAACTGCTTTGTGCAGTGGTTTCAGCGAATGCAAAAATGCATTAATAAATATACTTTGAACAACAATAAATGTATCGTAAGTCTTATATCTAGTCTTATTTATCAGAATCCAGAAACTTTCAGTATGCCCTAAGTACTATAATATATATAGGCCCCGATTCACAATGTCATGCTCTAATCTTAATTTTAAAATCCAGCTATACTTTTCGTTTTTATGACCAATGGAAAATATTATTATAAAATATTATAAATATTATTATTATTAATATTATTATTTTGAATGAATGATAACCTAAAATAAAGGCGTAGCTGTCAGATTAAGAGATTTTTAAGTCGCATGTTTTAAGTGTTCTCTAAAATTCGGCCACAAGGTACAAATTCGATGTTCGACAGCTCTAATTTATTAGGATGGTCATCTCTTGTCCCTTTTTAATCTTTAAAAGGTGAAAAGGACGGATGAACTTGAATTAAGAATTAGAGCGTGACAGTGAGAATTAGCCTCATTATATCTATATCACAATAATAATTATTATTGGGCTCATTACATAAATTGAACCTACTTGGCTGCGTTTCATAATATTCAATGGTTTGACCGCGATATAATAATGATTTTATGTCTCGAGGCATTAAAAGGGCTTAATAGTTACATATTCTTCTTGTTTTTGAAGTTTATGTAATTATTTTAATTATTCAACTAGTAATCTGGTTAAGATTTTTTCATAAAGACAATATTTTTTATTATCGCCTTAGAAAAATCGAAAGCCGCTGCCCGACCGTAATGACGACGACACGCGACCAGAAAACTGCATATTAGTATTGCGCAGGATACTCAAACATACCACAAACACGTCAAAGTATATGAAAAATATACAATAACATATATATATAGTATTGCGCAGAATACTCAAACATACCACAAACACGTCAATGTGTAAGAAAAATTATACAATTTTATAAAAATATACGTAGTTAATAATAGGAATATATGCAACCGCCGGCTAAACAGGAATTTCCAAAATGTTATGTAACTATGTTGTAATGTTGGTGCAAGCAGAAAATAAATACAGAACTGAAACTATAGAAGCTGGAGCTCTAGGCAAGCAAAAATAATAGCGAATTTGGAAAATTAAGAGAAGTGTCTAATTTTTAGAATCTTGACGAAAGTCATGCAATTAATTACATTATTAAAATTGTCGTGAGACATTAAACTAATTACAGTTAATTACATAGAAATTACGGAAGTACATCAAAAGTCACTCAAAAAGCTGAAAAAAAAAACTGCTCCAAATTACTCACTATAACTTTGCAGATATAAAGACAAAGTTACGAGTATAGTTTAAGATCCGGTAATTTACTTACGAATTTTTTTTTGGTGGTTAAGTTGGAATAGACGTGGTGATCTGCGCCTCCGATATGCTCAGACGTTGTAGATCAAACTTCTTTAAACAGGACCATGTCTTTCAGTAAATATCTGAGACAAAAAGAGGCGATGCGCGGGGAAGGTTCGCCCACGTACATTTTGTATAAAACGCAGTTCTTGCGCAGATATACCGGGTCCCGCAAATGGTTGAATTTATGTTTGCCGGCCCTTTATAAATATAAATTAGTTTTAAGGAATGTTTAGCACATAGTAGGTGTGTATGATGAGGGTGTAAGTTCCTTTTACAGAGCCTTGGACATGAACTAACTATCTATCTATCTAACTGATGTAATCCTTACTCAGTGCCGCGTCATACCACGTGGGTTGCCGTCACAACCACACCTGTTCGAATGTATATTGACACATATTTCGTCATCAAGATACCTGTTCGAATGTATATTGACACATATTTCGTCATCAAGATGATGTGTGGCGCCAATCGTAGTAGTGGCCCTCAGTGCGCAGGCGCCGCCGGTACACGGAATTCCGTTACGTATATATTTGGCATTCTTCATGACGATGCTGCGTCTTTCATAGTTGATTGTTAACCAAGGGGTGAAAGCGATCAATTACACCCGAAGTATTTTGATGCACGAGCGTAGCGAGGGCGCTTATAGTGTGAGGGTGGAATTGTTTTAAACTTTGTTTTTCCTATTCAAAAGCTGTTTCTCCTTTTTCATGCATTCGTTGGTGTTCGATTGAGTATCTATCGACTCAACAATACATTAACAAAAATAGAAAACGCTATAATTACAGGTACTTATTTTTTAAATTATAGTAATAAATACTTACTAGTAGGATAATTTATATTGCTTTACAAGTGATAATGAGAAACACGGCTAGCTAAAAATTACGAAATCTGAGGGTAGTCTAAGAATTTTCTAAAGTAAAACATTTGAATTCAATTTTGTCGCACTTCAGTTATTCGCAGATCAGATTGTCGACCTTTAGATATTCGCAATTATGTGTTTTCGCACTTCCGTGATTCGCTCTTTGATTATTTCGCAACACTAGTGTGGTAAGATCCTATTAAATGGTTCCATGGAGTTGGTTTGATGAGGAGAGCTGGAATCATCAGATTGGTCTGATAATGAAGTCTATTAAACAGACTTTGAACCTTCGAAGAAAAATAAACCAAGTTATGTAATTCTATCTTAGTAGGAGTGTAATTTGTAAGTTAATCTTTTTTTAAAATTAATTATGGCGTAACTGATGACATCACTGATCTATCGGGTTTACATACGACAAAAATTGTCGCCATTCCAGCCTACATTCCGAATTTCAGATCCGCGAGGCTGAGGCTATGAATCACGCGGTTTTTGGCACCTTTCGCCGACTAGATGACCGAAACTCGAACGACCTTGCCATTCCGGATAAGTAGGTAGGTCTACGTGCTCGTAGACACACTTTCCCTCGACTGGTTTTGCTACGAGACGATTGATGATGAAATTTCACCGGATACTCGTCATCTTCCACATCAAGCCAAAATGTAACATAGTAAAAGCAAAGGTTTCAGCAATTTAGCAAGCTAAAGCAGTTTTCTCTGCCGCAAGACCGATAATAACTGGCAGATGAGGAACGCAAACCTGCAAACGTCTATCGACTATTAGTTGGTATGGTATTTACTGGAGTAAAAATCTGAAGATCGAACTCAAGGCCAATAATGTAAGTATAAGGTAGCTAGCTCAGTCAGGTAATCTATCGTACGCTCGTAGACATTGGTTATATCGTTTATCTCTTATCAAATCTATGCGATTCATACAAATAAAAATCAACGGCCCGTTACAGTCCACTGCTGGACTATGAACCTCCTCCACTTAAGTGGAGGGTTTTGCCATAATCTCCACGATTGGCAGGTTACTGTATCAGAGAGCGCTGCTGCCCGTTCCCTGTTCAATGTGTGGTCCCTAAGTCGCCTCTTACGACACCCACAAATGTATTCTTCTCTGCCGTCACCACACGGCGGTCTACACCACCTATAACAATTCATACACCTAAGTATAACAAAAGTCCACTCACGCATGAAACAAGCCGCCTATACAGTTCTGAACTTTATTTTATTTATACTCACTGACTTTCAAGTTTATCTGTAAAAGTTCCGAATCCAGCATCATTATTCTTATTAAAACCACAAAATCACGTTTTAACTTGCTGGCTCGCTTGGCAACAGAACGACCTTTATCAGAATGACATAAACGTGCTTTTTAATAAAGATAAGTTATCGGCAACTTATAAGTGCCTCCTACGTAGTATCTCCATCCAACCTCCCATTCACAGTAGTAGCAATATGAAATGGTGACTATTCTTGCAGCCAACGTTCTATTTTTTTAAGATTAGAGAGCCAGGAAATGAAATAATTACCTTATTAAGCTTTGCAATAGGTACCGAGGCACCTAAACTGTTACTCATATTGTCAATTTAAAAAGTCACGTCTTTTCCTTTTTAGGGTTCCGTAGTCAAAAAGGAACCCTTATAGTTTCGCCATGTCCGTCTGTCTGTCCGTCCGCGGCTAAGCTCAAAGAATCTTAGTCTGTGATTTGGCATGGATAGGTATACATATTAATCATGTCGACAAAGATGAAGAATAAAATCTTAAAAAAAAAAATGTGTCCTCTGGTACATGTGAAGTGGGGCTAATTTTTTTTATAGTGTGAGGTATCGTTGGATAGGTTTTTTTAAATAATTGGGGTTTGCTAAAACCATTTTTCGATGCTAGAGTGCGTTTCAGAAATATTTCGTTTTAAAGTGCTTATTTTTGTTAGAGTCGAACCTACCAGCGAAACCTTGTTGCATTTGGAAATGTGAAAAAATTCACGGTAGTAGTGTTTAATATGATGAATTTAAAAGAAAAAGTATCAAAATCAAGTAGGCTTTACAGGTTATCGAATAATAGACCAACTTATAAAACAGGTAGGTACCTGAGTAGTATTGGACAACTACGGAACCCTTTGCGTGGCCCGACACGTGTTTGGCCGGTTATTTTTATATGTATAAATTGTCCGGTACTATTTGACAGTTTTAAAATAAAGATGTTAATTTTTAATATAGTGTCAGTGCAAAATTATTAATTTTGGGTGTAGAGTGTTAGAATCGACACGTATATCGATAAAGGTTACTCTACGCGCGTCTCTCGTATTTTACTTAGACATGACATGACTCATTTTAGAACCTTGAGATACAGTTGTACCGTAGAGTACAGTTGCTAAGTGGAGTCTCGAATTTTTCCCTCAGTTATTATCAATCAGCTGGTTAAACATGGGTATTGGACGTGACAAGATCAGCGTTTCAAGCCTTGACATGTGCCGACTTGTCTTCGTAATCGGGGACAATAACCCAGATTCAGGCGATTCTTCTAAAAGGGAAAATTGTATGTATGGATCGTAGTAAATAGAAAAAAGTTACTACCACTCAAAATGGATACGAGATTAAAAATTGTCATTTTAAGCTGAATGTATTTTTTACATCCCATCTAAAACAATGCTTAATTGTATGACTTAGGTACTAAATACTATTCTCGTAGTTTTTTATGAAAGATTAATGACATTTGCTTGTCGTAATTGGGGTCAATGAGCTCTCACCTTCAGCCAGTAGCCACCTGTCACGTGAAGTGATATCCTCAGTGGTATCCGGCGCACGTACCCTCATATCAGCGAACATTTACAACTATTTACTGTAGCGATGTGTCATTTGGAAAACCACTGAGCAAAAAAATAATGTCTTGATTCGCCGGCTGACTGATTTTCCCACGCAATTTCGAATCGGCGCGTGCGCTGTAATTAAGTTCCTAGGTTACCTCGCTGTAATTGGTTGAATTTTGAATTTTGGTATTTACAGCGTTTCAGCATCTCTACTTGCTATTCATCATCAACAGCGAGTATATACGTTTCCACCAAGGGACTCGAGCCTACCGTGAATCAAGCCTTAGCAATCGATCACGCTGGCCCAGTGTTGGTCGACCTTTCCACACAAGTTCACACAACGTTTGAATTTCTTAGAATGTGTATCACGATGTTTTCCTTCAATACGATCCAGGTTCGATCCCCACCAAGTACCAAAGCGTTTTCAAATTTTGAATTCATATGTACGTTACGATCGTATCCACCTTATTTTTCTTCGGAAAATAGTCGTTACGAGCCATGTCCATAGCCATTACGTAATTTAATTACAATGGCCATATCGGAGACTTTCGGTGGCTTCCTAACTTTGACTATGACTTTGACACCAAAGTTTGTGAAGTGAGTTGTCTTACCAACTTTACAACCCACACGATAAAAGAAAGAATGACCGATAATACCGATTTTACCAATTTGACACATTTTCAATTGATTACTTGATTGTTCAGCGATACCCAAACATCTTGAGTTGCTAGGGTCTAATATCCAAGTTATCCAACTGCATTGAGTCCAAATAAATAAATAACTCTTAATTTAAGTCCCAGCGACTTAAGAGAAAAATAAACAGTTTCTCTATAAAAACTGCCTTGGTTTTGAAAGTACGTCACAACTCACAGCATCCCGCATGGCAAGGGATACCTTCTACCACTTCGCGGTTTTCCCAGTTTCCTTTCCTCGGCAAACTCCCACCGGACGACATTTCCTCATCTTTGCTGCAGTTAAACGCAACCTGTATTTGGTTTAATTACCCTCACTTCGGAAACTTAAAATTGCATGATGTGGTTACCTACTCGCTATGACGTCAATGGGCTTGCAACTTTGGAAATGGGTAGAGACTCTATAAAAAATGTTTGAGTAGGGGACAAATCTAATATTTTATAACTAAATGTTGGGTTTACTGACAGAAAATAGGTTTTCAGATTAGTTTTAGCAAACTAATATGATACAAAATACTTATTTTCGCAATGAGACAAATATCTACAGTACGGAATATCTTTCCGTAGTCGTATTCCTTGTGAGGTCGGTTGTTGACCTTACACAACACACGATAAGATTCCTAGATATTACCACCATTAATTAATGAATGGATATACTTTAATGCACACACAGAAATAAAAACAGAATGGGGGTAAGAACAGGAAGACGTGTACAGTTAGGCGGCCTTATTGCTTCATAGCAATTTCTTCCAGGCAACCTTTGAGTACAGGAGACTACTATAGTAATGAAGTGTTAGCTAAAAATCCACCGTGACGAAAAAACAGGAGGTTATATTAAGCCTAAGTAATTAACTTTACTTTCACTTTGTAACATGCGACAGGTACTTATCGACTGCGGTGAGCTGCCATAATGCAGCAGCTAGAATGTTGTGTAAATGCATGGATCCTAAATAAGTATAAGTATTTGTTCAATTTATTGAAATCCAAACGAATACCCCCAATATTCGGTTGCTAAGGAAATAGCATAGTTTATCCAATTCTCGGAATCTTCCAATCCATTATCTAAACAATCCAATCAATTGAAATTCCATATTAATATGCCGTATTTTAGACATACATTACTGCCTTATTTGGTTGATGTTATAATTTGAAGTAGAGGGCACGCATTGTATAATTTAATCCGGATCGTCGATGTCAAAATGTTATATTTGCTGACCTTTACGTGTTGATAATAACATATCAAATTAATTCGGAAATTGTGATTCACTATGATGCAATTAGCATAAAAGAATTTTAATAAGTTATAAATTTATAATTAATGTGAAATTTTGAATGTTTAAATTGAATTGCATGGCACATAATACAGCATGATTTTGCAATCCCTAGCAAAATTTGAATATAATGTTCAGACCATCATAAGAAACAAATTTTCCCAAGGAACATGGGTTGAAAACCCCCAAAAAATTTTCGACCTCCCATACAAATGAGTAAAGTTGTAACATTTATGAAACATTTTACGGGCTTTTTTTTAGTAAAGTTGATTGTGTATTTTGTATGAAAAGTCGACCATCATAAGCAACAACTGGTCTGAACATTATATTTAAATTTTGCTAGGGATTGCAAAATCATGATGTAGAATATGTTCTGGAATCACATAGGCTACAAAAAAAGTAAAAAAAGATCTAATTCCCACGGGAAAAATATATAACCGATCACTAAACCGAACTTTCATGACGTAATTTCGGTTGGAATCTGGCTGCACTTTTTAAAATCCTACATAAAATACGCTATTTTGTATTATATTATAGGTATTTTGATTTCTGTATCGTTCCATTAGACACTCGCCTCACTCACAGTTCATCCTAGCTAAAGATAAATTAGTAATCAATAAATAAAATATATATATTGGGACATCTCACACATGGCTATCTGATCCCAAACTAAGCAGAGCTTGTACTATGGGTATCAGACAGCTGATATATACAATACTTAAATAGATAAATAGTAGTGTGAGCGGTTGCTACATTATACTATCTTTAAAGGATTTTTAGCCTTAGGTACACGCACGATTAGACACAACACAATAGCATAATAAAGTGAATAAACTCGTAACAATTGTAACATTGCTACTTTAAGGTTCTTTCCCTGTACATAGTCAACATCCGCATGATTAAGGAAATAGCATTACATTAACCTTATCACTTTTACTGTCTTCAGCTACGAGTAAGATAATTTGCTCCCTAACAAAAAAACTGGGCTACTATATGAGCAACCTCGCTGGTAGGAATGAAAGCAAACATTTTGCAAGCAGTCTAATTTCTATGGTCACTACCACCGCAGCCGTCACCACGGACCTTGATATCGACTCAGCAATTTCAAACTCAAATATAGCGACCATAATGTCTACAATATGGAGTATCCTAGTTTTACGTATAAGACGTACGCACGTTTTAAGTATAGAAACTTAACGTGTAACATGAAATTTATTTTGATTTTAGACTGTTGACCTCGTGGTTTTTAAAAAGAGAATGACGGAATGCTACGCTCAGTTCGTAGCGAGTGTAACAGGTAGCTACGGCGTAGGTAAAAGCTACGATCGCCAAAATGTGAGAATCTTGAAAACGCAGTGCATTCTGCGCAATAGTTCAATGGATATCTAGTTGTCGAATATTCAAGCCATCAACTCACCTCGAGTTTGATTTGGTCAACGACCATTATTAGCATATGGCTTAAACAGACTCCTCAACGGGCTTCTCAATGAAAACCATTAAGGCACATACATACATCCTTATAATCTGCCAGGTCACCTCTAAGGGTTGAGCAGAGCTACTTAAGTTGGCTCACAGGGAGACTGCACTAAAACTACGTTTGTAGAAATGGTTGGACAATTGATTCCAGTTTTGGTGTAAAATGTTACTGCAAAAGTTTAAATATTTATAAACCTAAATGTATTTTATGAATTTACTTGTTCACGATATAAACAACAACAACGTGTATGCAATAAAAATTTTGATGTTTGAAGTTGAAAGGTTTAGATATGTTTATATTTCGAACTTCGAAGTTTAAATTACAAGGTTTAAAAAAAATGCGTTTTTGAATTTTTGTCGTTACATAAAATAAAAAGTGAACTTACTACGTCGCCGTGTAGTTAAAGTGTTGATTATTATAATTATGAAAATAAACTCAACTCTAAAACTATTGCTACAATTGAAACGTGGAAGTAGGTAATACGAAAGACCTTTGGGGAAACCCCGACTTACGAATGTCTAAATGATAACCATGTGAGATAAATTGTGAGTAAAGTCTTCTAAGAAAGCAAGGTCACATACAGGGTGTCAGTGACAGGTCTCCACAAAATGATAGAGTACATTTACACCATGATTCTGGTACATATTCAACTAGAATTTCTTCCTGGAACAATATTTTAGATGCACGGACGCGAATTGACCTTGTAGGCCAGCCACCCGTCGCTCCGCGCATGCGTAGGAGCAGGTAATATAAACCCATATTCCTTTCTTAGTTACCTTAACTGCCTAAACTATCCTGAACTTTTTATAAGTTTCGAGTTATTTTATCATGAATACTGTATCAGTTTGTAGAAAGTTATCACATACACCCTGTACCTATATAAAGTACAGGCAATTGTAGTATTTGAAGTGCATGTGGAAGCAGGAAAATGAATCGATAAATAAAAACAGCAGCAGCAAATGATGCAGAGATGATGACAGGCGCCTACGCCTCCTAAGGCGTAAAAATAGCAAGCAATTTAATATACTTAAAAAATAATTGAGATTAAACTTCAGCCGAAAGGCGTTCACTGCTGGACCAGCTGAACAAATACCTCCCAAGCGCAGGATTCAATTCAATTCTTTATTTATAGTAAAATGTTAAAAATTACAGAAAAACCAAGACTTTTAACATTCATGAAATCTAATCTATTACATAATAAATATAAATAATAAATAGATAGATAGAATATCTACTCGCGTCTGTTAGCTTCCTACGATCTTCAAAGGCACCAGTGACAAACATAATAATTTTTTAGATTTACTTAAATAAGTATCAGTAAAAAGAAGTCTCAATCAAAGGGTTCAAAAACCAAACTTAATCAATTATGCGGTCTCAAAAACTCACGTTAGGTCTATTTTTTAAGGTTGGTACGATACTTTAGAACAACTCCAACTTAAACTTGACGGGTTTTTTTTGTTCACCAACAAAGTGTACTTCCTTCTGATTAACGTCATAATGTACGAGTAGATATATTCAAAATTCGTCATAGTCTCTACACGTAAGGTTGATGACGACATTTCCTAATCTTGAACAATTTACTTTTGTATGCCTTCAAAGTTTTTCCAAGAATTACGACGTCAAGGACAGATTTTTCGATTTTTAAGGAAAAAATAGATAGATAAGATTTCTGGGTGTGTATGTAGTACGTACGTACAACCGACCGCACGTCCATCGGTAACGGCTTTACTGTTGCAGCGTCTACATAAGTATTCCGAAGTTAAGATATATAATGTTACGTTTGACGTTCTTACAATTATATTTAGTTTTCGTTAATGTTCATTTTATAAGTTTCATTCCTTTGAAAAAAAATCAGGGATTGTTCAGTTTATAAAAATATTCCAATTTTCCCAAGAAACATACATAGGCTAACAGACGACAAAAAATAGGTTCTTTAAAAAGCCGCTCTACCATCTAATCGAATGGAATTTTTTTTTTATCTGACTGCGAGAAATCTTTGACTGGATTGGGTAGATGAATTTAATTTCACGGTTTATAAAATACCTCGACAGCAAAACTTTGATTAGGAAACCCCAACAGATAAAAAAAAGAAGAGTGACGTCGATAGATCCGTTTAGCGGTGAACTGCGCGCAGGCGTGGTTAGTGATCTAATTCCTTCTCATGTCGCCGCTTTAATCTTGATCATGCTTGATAAAGTATTGATAGCATCCTTCTTTATATCCGTTTGGGTTTTTCCTCAATAATGGAAAGTGAAAGAATTTAGAGTTACAAACCGGTGAACCAAGGTGGTATGCCAATAGGGTTGCTGTTGATGTTCTTATGGTTAAAAAAAGATATCGTAAGGAAACCTGGATAATATTATTATGTCCAAAATTTACGTCAAAATTCATGGCAGGGGTGTTTGTGTGTGAAGTCAACCAATATGCAATAGACCTGCGTGCACTCAGAGAAAAAAAAGAAGGTCGAAGCGCGCAGCGACACGCGCGTCTTATTTCTTTGGGCCCGGGCCCGCGTGATCGTGAAGCCCTAATCATTATGACAGGTGATATGGACCAAGACAGCCTGCCGATGCTGGCCGGTAGCTTTATGACGTAAGGTTTACGTGTTAGTGAAAAACGCAAAGCCTCTCGGCCTATGAAACTGAACAACTTTTGTTCTGGAACATTTACCAAATCGCAAAGAAGAAAAAAAACTTTTCAGTGGGTTTACATCTAACAATGTTCCTTTCTCAGTCAGAGTAACAAAAGACGATCGTTTCGCTCCCGAGCCGACGCGCGTCAGAAATATTTGGTTCCTTCCTTAGAATGTTCTTTTATATACGCTTTGTCAGAGCTTCCAAACCACCTTTGAACTTCAAGTCTTTGGATCTTGATTAGTTTTTGAATCGGGTACTAAGTTTAACAGCATTCGCAAACAACGCCCTAATAATGCCTATTTATTTATTATATCCTATCCTCCTGACTATTAACGTTCGAATGGTCATAGTGTCGAGCATAGACACATCTTGCGTTTAAGGGGTGAAGTGAGCATTACATTTCCATTTTCTGTTGAATCTTTCAGAAACGGCATTACATCTATCTCTGACATATTGGCGCATGAATTACTGGCCCAGGCCTTCAGCTCATAGCGTCAGAGAGATAGGTAAAATAACCATTCAATTATCTTTTCGACCTCAACCAGAATGCTTATAGTCTAGTCTAGAGCAAGTAGCTGACTGCATGACTCACTATCGATATATAATTATGTCGAACGTAAGTTATAGCCGGACTAAATTAACTTTACCAAAATAGATTCTGGAATCCGACATTCCGGTAAAAATAGAGGAATCCCCAAAAATAGTGCATGAATCACTATGAAATGAATGTACTGAGCGTCTGCAGTACAGAGATAAAAAATAACCGTCATCGTAAGACAAAGGTTATAAACAAATACCAAACTGAAAAATACATCAGTTACCGACTGTTTTTCACAGAAATCTCCGGCATAGGGGAGAAAAGAGGACAATAATAGCTACAAGAAGTGGTTGACTAGTGGACACTTGTCAAATAACATTATTCTATGGCTAGGTTAACATTAATAATCATAATAATAATTTAGTTGCAACATCTAAACTAAGAAATTTATGTTTTTATCTTATAGTAAATTATATTACTTTATGTTAATTATGCTTAATTTGGGGGTTTATTTTGCCTTCGTGAGCATAACGTTTTGACATTATTTTTGCGGCTTACTGAAAGGAGACGCATCGTAATGGGAATTGATGAATGATGACACGATTCGAATAATTCGTATTTTGTTTGAGGTCTCCTTTCTCCTTCGTAGGTACCCACCTACGCGTAAATAAACACAGACCTGGTGCAAAAAACTACACTAAATAAAAATCCTAGGAATTAAATGTTGTAAGTACTTAAAATACCTATTTAACGTAGAATCTGCTATCCTACTTTACGTGGCGCTGTCGGGTACTCCACTATCTAAAAATTTAAGTGACGTTTATTTACTTTACCGATGTTTGCGTTATTATGACGATTGCAACGACGTGACTGACTAGTTTAGTCTAAATGATCTGGTACTCGTATTGATATACGATTTCCAGGCCATGCAATAAAATTTTGACAATCACGCGGGAAAAGTAAAAGCTAAGCAAACATGCCTGCTATTGCTACTCCAAGGCTCCTAAGGCAACCCCAAAGAGGATGTATAATAAACTGGCGTAACCCTGCGTGAGGTGTCAAGCACGCTGCAGAATACTTTTAAACTTTATAGGGTAAACCCTAAGAACAAGTACTATGGTAAACCGAATCTATGCTTGCGAGGCAATGATATTTGCGAGGGTGAGCGAAAAGAGAAGTTCTGTTTAATTAGACGCCAAGCGGCAAGCGCTATCCGTACACACTCACTGCTGGAGGTTCTGAGATTGAATCCCTGTGGGGAAACATAATTTGGATTTCAGGGATTCTGGCCTCAAAGGCCGCAATGGATATATAAATTAGAGTCTAAAAATTTTTCAATTGGGTTAGGACATTACAGACTCAGAGATTATTCTTTGTTTCAGAACATAGGAAGAAATGCGAAAAATGGCGGTGCCACGCGAAGGGATAGTGAAAAAAATAGGTTTGGAACAAAAGATACTAAATCTATGTTTTACTATTAACTCTTTTAGATTTTCATTTAAGTATAGGAGGACATTATTAACCATTCCTCATAGATAATCACCCTAATTCAGGAGCCCCTCGGTGGGGACGTATATGACCTGTTCATGACGATGGGGTACCTACATACATAAGCACGAATAAACTGTTGTCCGTTTTTAAGCCCAAAAATGACCACTGGCTAAGCTTAGTAAGTGCCTTTCGAAGCACAGAAGACGCTCTAAACCTGACCAGACTCAGACTAAACAAGACAGACTAAACTTCTGTAAGTACTTGGTTGCTAATGTTGGCCAAGCAAGGCACAGAAATCTGTCTGTTCTGTACTATACTAGCAGGCCAGCCAAAGAAATAAATGAGCTAAGGGAGTATTTTCTAATTCGATTTCATTACCTAATTTTATTTATATGGATGTATTTTAATTTAATTGTTTGCCTATTCTGTGAATAAAAAAACTAGCTAGTGTTGCCATAATCATGCATTGTAATCTGCTATTTTTTTATTATTATGTCATGGTTATAGGCTACGCAATCCTGTTTTAAAATATTTTACAATGAAAGAATAAACAAAAGGCATTCACTAATATTATGGATGGGTAATTTAAATATGTTCTATGTAATATAATAAATAATCTTGCTTATTACTAAACTAAAAACTTACTGCTCCATATAATATTTTTTGTACTGGCAATAAAAAAATGAGTGCTTGCTTACACGTCAAACGATTTGTCGCGATTTTCGATAAAATGCATGTATTTTACAAGAAAAGTTACTAATTCTTGATATTAGTCGTTGTAATTTATAAAAACGTAAAGTTACAGAATCTTTTGATGCTTAAAAGACACCGTATAAACCTAATTTAGTGGTAAATCTGATGTGTTAGTAGGCTAAGCTTATCACAAAAATGGGTAAGTGATTTTATAGTCATAAAATGTGTTTTATTTGTTTGTAACTAAGTTTTTTTATGAATGTTGTTAATGATTTGTAGGTGGACTCTTTAGTTACTTCAGGGGGTTGCTAGGGGCACGGGAAATGCGCATTTTGATCCTCGGTTTGGACGGCGCCGGGAAGACGACAATCCTATACAAACTCCAGGTGGGGGAGGTGGTGACGACGATTCCAACCATCGGTTTTAACGTAGAACAAGTCACATACAAAAACCTCAAGTTTCAAGTGTGGGATCTGGGAGGACAAACCAGTATTAGGTAAGATTTTACTTGTCTATTCGGAGGTTATGTTATCTGTATAATACTTCTGTTAGGGTAGTATTCTTCATGGTCGAATTCTTGTGAAAAATCTATTCTACTATAATCTCTTTCCAATATTTTTGTCCAAAACTTTAGGCTAGTTAACTAAATGAAGAAATGAATTGCTGCTATTATGTTTTATTCAATACTGAAAAGAAAACAACAAAGGAAAAGTAAAGCTTTAATCAAATATCAGAATATGTTTGATGAAATCATCCATTTTTTTATCAAATGTACATTGGGCTAAGATACAAACACTGATAATTTATGCTAAAAGTGCGATGATGTGTTTGTGTGCTCTGTTATTCTAATAAGAAACAATTCCATATCAAATGAAATGGAAATGTTTATTCCATGTGGCTCACATAGCCACTAAAAGAGCCTCGACACACACTGTTAAAATCATCTGTAACAAAAGTAAGCTGGTGATATTCTAAGATGACAAAATGTGCTTGGAAGCTCCTAGCTGTGTTTCTAAAACAACTTAAAACATGTTCATAACACTATCTTGTTTATTACACTCTGTTGTTCAAGTTTGAATATACTTTGAAGACCCGTGTTTTCATTATGTACTAGCTACACAGTTAATTGGCTATTTTAAAAATTGCTCATTTTTCTTATCACCATTAAAAAACCTAAACTAATCAGAGTATTTCTTGTGTAACCAAGCACACCAAACTGAAATTATGATAAAATAAGTAGGTCTCAGGGTATTTTTAATTAAATTGTAACCTTTTTGTTTCTTGAAAGTTATTCCAAGGTCTTAACTTTCATCAAAAAGTAGCTATTTTGAAAGAAAATGTTGTATATTTTATGTAACAAATATAAAAGTTGTATTAAAAGATAATATAAAATGAAAAATAAAACAAATGTTATGTCAATTTACTCTTTCAATTCATGAGAATCCTTTTACTACAATTTCTTTTAAAGTTTATCAAATGAGCTGAAAATGTATGGTGTAGAGAATAATAAAACAATCTTTTCAAATTCCAGGCCATATTGGAGATGTTACTATGGGAACACAGATGCAATAATTTATGTGGTAGACTCTGCTGACAGAGATCGAATAGGAATATCTAAAGATGAACTTGTGCATATGTTAAGAGTAAGTATGATTAAAATTTACTTTTTTAAAATAAATTATTTTAATTTATATACTTGCACAGGTCTGTGTGGAGTGGCACAGTAGATAAAAGGCCTGACCCAGCAGTGGGTGGATGTTGGCCGGGAATTATTATGGTAATGAGATATATTAGAGCTGACAAAGTTCTGAAGATATTACATATGAATTTACATCACCTAGAATTTATATAAATATATATAGCTTATTTTTCGACTTATTAACAATTTCTTGAAATCACAATAAATAATTAGCAAATATGAAATGTTATTAAGTTGGCTACAAGTGGCAGCTGATATGATATCCCTTGATAGAGTTAAACTGATAAAAGATTAAGTGCTTCCTGCTGCTCTTAAAAAAATTACATCGATATATTGCTACCTTAAATAAGAAGTGATTAATTACCATTGTTTTAATGAGCATTAAGAAAAATTAAATAAAATATTGCTTTAAAAATCCAAGAAAATAACACTAAAATATCAAGGGCTAGGCTTTTTCTTCATATTGATCTATTAATGACTACCTTACCGCCCGCAACTACGTCCGTAAGTTTTTGTAGATATAAGTATTTTCATAGTAAAAAGGTAGAAAGAATCTTTCTATCTTGCTAATCCAGTGTGTGATCTATTTACTTACCACACATTCAAAGCAGGTGTTTATGTGTGAAAGCAGAACAAGCACACAAACATTACATATGTTTGATTTATAATATTAGTGAGATTAGTGCAGTAGTTACAAGGACAATATTACACTAGAAAAAATACTGTTTTAGAGCAAAAAATATATTTTGTTTCACACATAAAAACCCTTTCCCTTATCACATCACAATAGCAAACACAAAACCAATAACACGGAACACCTATTCAAAATTCTATTGTAAACTCCAGGAAGAAGAATTAGCGAACGCAATACTGGTGGTGCTAGCGAACAAGCAAGACATGGCTGGGTGCCTGACGGTAGCCGAGGTTCACCAGGCCCTGGGCTTAGACGCGCTACGCGACCGCACCTTCCAGATCTTCAAGACCTCAGCGGTGCGCGGTGAGGGGCTCGATCAGGCGATGGATTGGCTGGCCAACGCTATACAAGCTAAGAAATAACAATAAACGGTACGTTAACTTTAGAATAGTTTTTTTTCTATATTCAAAGCGGTTAATTTGAGCTGGTTCATTCTTGGAAGAGACTTTTGCCGGTTTCTCCTGAGGCAAACCGGGTCTGCACAAGCGTATTTTACAAGCTTTTATTCAACTTGCACTGTATGTTTATGTTCAGGTCCATATGTTCAGTCAAAGTCAAAGTCAAAATTATTTATTTCCATAGGATTGTTATTACATCACTTAGATCCATCATTACATTTTTTTGGGTGAGTTCACTAACACACTGGAATCTTGCAACTTAATTTTGAAGCACTTGCTGCCATTGGATTTTGCTAAAATTTGGTACACTTATGTAACCGCGATGACAATGCAATATTATGGTACCATGGAGCTGGTCTGATGATGGAGATGGAAGGTGGCCATAGCAGCTCCTCTAATACACAACACAACCTAGTCGTGTTTGGGCTCGTTGGATTTGTCTTAACAAGATCTTTAGTCATACGTGATGTCCAGGGTCTCATGTTGGAGCCGGAAGGTGGCCATAGGAACTCCTTAAATACACACCACAACCTAGTTCTCCTAGTGGATGTTCAGTCATACCGATCCCAAGATTTGTTATCGTAGGGTTAAGTAAGGGGTATACTGTCTAAATTTATTATTGATATGTCTCTATTTAGTGGTGCTGTCTCCTAGTGGATGATGAGACATACCGATCCCAAGACTTGTTGTCGTAGGGCTAAGTAAGGGTACCTATATTGTCTATACTTTGCATTTCTGTAATATAAACGTCTAAAGCGGAAATTACTCTTATCATTCGGTTTACAGTGATAATATTCTTACGTATAAAAAAACTTCCTCACACACACTCACCCCCATACACTCACACACACCACACAAACAAATGCTTAGACCCATTAATAAATACAACAAAAATAATCATCAAACACAATCTTTGGCGTATATTTTCAAATTTGCATGTAATATTTATAATACTATACTTTT
Organism: Carpatolechia fugitivella; assembly: GCA_951230895.1. Lineage (NCBI taxonomy): Eukaryota > Metazoa > Arthropoda > Insecta > Lepidoptera > Gelechiidae > Carpatolechia > Carpatolechia fugitivella. Next base: position 6,243,140 of record OX579653.1, on the reverse strand, counting down.
TATATCTACACAAAATTTAGTAGGTATTTCTAGTGCACTAAGTTTACTGTGCTGTGAGGGAAGGCCTGATGACCTATAATACAGGTTTATATATAAACCTAGCTTAGGCATCAGCCCTCCACAAGAACACGACATTGTTTCTGGTGTATGTTAAAATTATTTTTCTTGTGGTGTGGAAATAAATAAAGTTATTATTATTATTATTAGTCGTGTTTGGGCTCGTTGGATTTGTCTTAACAAGGATACTCCACTCCACGGCTTTAAAAGCTTGTTTAAAAAGGATTTTTAATGAAGCTTATTTAAGTAATACTAAGACATTGTGTAATTTACAAAACAATGGTCCTAGCAAAAAAGTAACTAATTACGATTCAATTTGAAATATTGATTTTTATAACAGATTTAGTATGTTACATTACAAATAAGGATAGAATTCTGTTTACAGTTTTTTCTGTTTAATAACATGTATGTGGTTTTCTATTTGTCTCTAGGAATAAAATGTTTACCCGCGACCTTAGTGAATCAAAAGGCATGTTAAGCCATTAGTTTACTTAAAAATGGACAACAGAGCTAGTTTGTCTTTTTGTCTAAATACTAGACTGATAACTGATAGTCACAAACACGTTCTAAACACAATTTTTTTTTCTGATTTAGTGTTTTTTTTTAGTTTTCAGGAGCCACAAGGAAGAAAGAGACAAAAGATGGTTTGGATGGCAAGTGTACATGTGAGAGGGAGATAACGATAGTTATCTATAGCGCCACTAGTTTAGTACTTAGCATCGCCGCCGGACGTAGCCAGACTGTATTTAAAAAAAAGCTAAAATTAATGATTAAGTTCTAAATAGAAAATAACTAAAACTTGAACCCACGACCTGACCTTCGACCTATACGCAGCCAACGTGCTTACCAACTACACCACGGAGGGCATAGTGGCAGCGCCGAAATTCGTTCTTGCTTGTTTTCTATGAAATCATGACGTCACCACAACAGGCAACCACATAGAATAAGTTCTCCTTCGGCCGATGTAATCTAGTAACATTCTCTTTGAACGAATGTGTTGTGTTCGCTATAAGGAAAGAGCAGTAAAATAAGCCAAGCCAATGAAGTATTGACGCATTTTTTTTTGCATAATGCTTGAGGTGTTTCACTTGACATTACTGTAAGTACTTGCTATGTTGGGTTGTAGGGTTGCTAAGTTGCCTGCTTGATGGGTCCTAATATGCTCGTCATATTTTTATCATACTTCAATTGCTTTTCTGCGGATTGACTTGCGCTAATGCGCGGGCGGTGGCATTTAATATTACTTTTTTTCTCTAGAAGACTCAGGCGTTAAATGTACCCTATGAGCAAAACGCCCCTTTCGCAAAATTACCCTTTCTCGTAATATATCTTGCGCAAAATGTACCTTTGATTTGAGTAAGTTCGTATCATCACCTCCAGCCTCCGCAGTCCACTGCAGGGACAATGTATAGGTATTTTGAAAAGTTTGTGATGCCAGTGTACATATCTGCCATATATTCGTTGAAAATGTTGTTAGTCGGAACATATTTTTGTTCGAGTGGGAGATGTATAAATCTCAAAGAAACTCAACAAGAACATTCAGCGTGAATATCATTGATTTACAACAGGTGAATATGAAAAAGTAAAGTAAAAATGCCCAACCCTCTCCAGTCTCAAAATTACCAATCTCTTATTTATGATGCCTTGATCAAAAGAATCCAATTTTATTGAAAAAAAAACAGTGAAGATATTAATATATTATTACTATTATGTATGTTAATTGTTAATATTATATTTTATTTTTATTATTTTTATTACTAAGGTATATACAAATTATGAAATATTCTCTATAGGATACCCATGTATTAATTTGCAATATGTTTGCTTACAATATAATGGAAAAATAAAACATTGAGATATGCGTTCAGACCAGAGGCAGGAATGTTTGTTTGTATTAACTGAATTCGATGGTAACATACTAAAACATCAAACTAAAAAATGTTCACAAACAATCAAAGTTAAACTATAAACTAAAAACTAAACTATAACTATAAGTTTTAGTTATCAGTGCTTTAGTTTAGTACTACATGGAATCTTACTAAAGCGAGTAGTACTAATACTAATCACTAAAAGCTTTCGTTTACACGTTTGTACTAATGAACACTACTAGTGAACTCCTAAAACCTAAGATATTGTAAACAGTCTTTAGGATCGCGTTTGATTCCTCTTTGCTTTCGCCGGGGAGGGGTCGAAACGCACGAAGTCCTTATTCTATTGTCTCCGGCGGCGATGTGCGTTTTATCTAATTTAAAATTGTTCAGTAGACGAACGCGCGCCTGGCGATGAATGGTGTGAACATAAGTTATTTTAATAAATCAGTTTCTATAAGACAGATGTGCTAAAACAATAATGGAAGATGATTAATACACTCAGTATTATTTTTGAAATGAATGGCTGAGTTAGTTAGCTAGGTTTTTAGATGTTATTATTACACCTTTTTCTTTATCTCATCTCTTATTTTTTTTAGAACACAAAAGACCTAAACTGTTTATTGTGGTACGATTAAATTGGCAACACCTTATAATTTAGTGTTGTCATTGGTAATTAATTTAGTTACATTTTTACTTAATTTCTAGTTTTCCTTGATACAGTACCTTACTAAACGAAACAACAAAACCCAGAGCTTAAATATTGGTAGTTGGTACCAAGTTAGACCTGTATTCGAAAAAGACAAAGAAAATAGGTACAGAAAGAGAACGTATCTTTCATTATTGTTTTGGTCATTGGTACGCCAAGAAATGCAAGCTTATATTGAACTTAGGAAACTGGTTTGATATATTTTGTATCAGTGACGTTCACCAAGCTAATTTATAATATTATTATATCGCGGTAAGAAGAAAATTGTTCCAAATACATTATCATGTATTAAATTTATTTGTTGTTTCTTTTGAATGTAGCAGAGAGACATCTTGAACTTGGGAGGCGGTCTTGCGAGCGTTCTAAACTATTTAATGCGATTAAAAAAGAGGAATAGGACAGTGCGTTCGCAAAGGGGAGCCTTAGCCTTGAACAGCCACAGCAAAAAAAAAAAAACACGTAACATTTTGAAATAATATATAATGAATTTAGCCGCCTATATGGGAGTATCAAAATAAATGTAAAAAAATAATGTATTGTAAGACTTTCAATCGAATTGATAACGCCAAAACTGTTTCCAAATACATTCTGACGAAAGTAATAGGAACTTTGATACTAAAATTCCTAATTTATCCTTATTACAGACAACTCAAAACAGTCAATATTATAATAATATTTTTATGTTCATATTGAAGCCCAGAGGTCAAACATTTTGGTTTCTGTCCTTTGCGACGTCATTTTATCAAATTCTTTGTGAGCATAATGACAAGAATCCTTTTGATAATCTGCTTTCTGCTCACAAAGGGTTCTTATTTTAATCGATTTTTCTATGTATCTCACTTCGATTGATGGCACCTCGATCGATAAATGAATCTTGTTGATGAAGGAAGGACATCGAAGATAATTATCGAAGTACCACCAATCGAAATAATATACTTTGGAACCTAGAGAACCCGTCGATTTTTCATACAAAACGTGGACAAACTTTCCCCCATTACGCCCCTTTTAGTTCAAGGTGTTTGCCGAACACCGTACACCTAAAAATACCCTATAGGCCGATCACACACTTTAGCCCTATCCGGTTTCCAGACGAAGTCTATGAAACTGTCACACAACGTTTGAAAGTTTTCCCCTAAAAAAGGTCAAAGTCAGGAGGTGTTCGCTCCCTTGGTTTTCCTCTTCTTCAACTCATTTCCTATGCTAGGCTTTCCATTCGGAATAAAAAAAGCTAATGTGTACGATGCATAAATTGATGCGTGTGCCGGCCGACCTGACACTATAATTAAATCGAAAAGTTCAAGCAAGAGTGCAAGCGCGAAGCTTCGAGCGTGTAAATTAAATTTAATAGAAAGACAAAAATGGCACATCATCTTTTTATTATGTTATACATTGAATCAAATTTAAATTTTTTTTTGTTGGACCAAGTCAACACTGAACAATTAAAGTAAGATTACTTAAAGAATTCATTCAGTGCTTTCTGTAAGGTGTACGATCACGGAGTAGAACCATCAGATCAACTTCAATTACATGCAAGTACATTTTTTTAATTCGGCTGTGTATTAATATTTAGTTTGCTCAATTTCAAAAGTTTGTTTCGATTCGGTTTATTTAAAAAACCAAAAACTATTTTTGCTTATTTTTGTACCATTTTGATTTAGTTACTTGAAACCTCAGAGAAAAGCTTGAAAACGCCACTTTGCCCAATTATGTCAATCTTCATTTTTCAATCACAAAGCTTTGATGAACATTTCCTGTCATTTCGGTTCGGTTTTTATCTTGAACCAGAGGCTTTGGACGGCATGCCTTCTGGGTGGCGGCGGCGGAGGCGGCTTGGCTGTGATCAGTCGGAAAATCAGACCTAACACGCCGAACACCAATGACACACCGGCCAGGATAGTCACCCAAAACTTAACGATCTCACAGCAGGTCGTTTCGTTCGCAGATTCAATCACAGTTCTGCTTCTGCTATCTTCAACTAAATAAAAATAAGAAAGAGTGTAAGTAGTGGGATAACACCACTCTATTAGTGGGATAACACCACTCTGACTAATCTCAGTATATTATTAGCTGTGCGGGTAAGACTGATCGTACATAAAGCCACGCTAGGTATATCCCTAAGGCACAAAGGGATGAGCTAGCTTTAGTAGGCTTTCAATGAGCACAGATTCAAATTAGATATATATCCTTCAGACCCACCGCACCTCAGCAGTGGTCTAACTACAAATAATCTACCAATGTTGCAAAATGTGGATTTAGCGTGACCCTTAAAGACCTGCTCACCCCTTCATGAATAAAAGCGTGACTTAATGCACTATGTATGCATTATGCCACAAACTAATTTTGCAGTCAATAAGTCTTTAAATTCGTACGGCAATAAAATAAAAATATAGTCTGCTACGGCGTAGCACAATCGTAGCAGTTAACTCGCGATCAAAATGCTACGGTCACTTTCAACTCTTTCGTGTGTGGTTCAAACTCCGCAAAATTAATATGTAGTTCGGATAAAAGTAAGTCCCGTTCAAAGAAAGACTACATTATTTTAACATTCATTGTAAAAAAATAAACGATAATATTATTGTGTTCAATGAATGGATAAAAAGACCAGTTTATCAGTGTAATCGTACGATTAGAGACGATGTAATGCGTTTCTGGGCAGAATAATAGATACGTTACACACAAGTACATGCAAAAACATTATCATTCAGTAGACAAACTGGGTTAACTAAATAACTAGGTTCTGATGTATTTTTTGTTTTATATTACTTATTTTGCGCTACAACGCAACGTTCGGATACTTAAATGTCTACGAACGGTAGCTATTAGTCACTTTTTAGTTTAGCTACAGGGAAATGTAAAGATGCTATCAAACAGCGCGAAGTTGTACCAAAAGTTGTTCAGTTGCGGTTGTCCTCGATTCAACATTCCTTAAACTGTATGAGTCTGCACAATGCGCACGGTTTCACAACTTCGCTGCGCATCCTCGCATTGCTCATCTTCCTCGCACATCTCTGGTGGAAACGCCTACACCGTTTGGCAGTCTCCGTTACATATCCTCGTAGATCGCATATTTTCCACGCACATCCTTAGTGGAATCGTATCCTAAGGGTACGTTTCCACTCAAACAGTGCGAAGCTGTGTTTTGTAACACATTTGTTACTTGATTACGCCAACTGTTATGTAATCCTACAAAAATATGCAAGTAATGAATGATAAACTCAATCTATATTTTTCTTATGACCTATATCTTCATCCTATTACTAAACTATAGAAAACCTAGTATTACAAAATTATGTGCTGTTACCATCGGTAACGAATTAATTTTATAAATTATGAACGTTGCGAAGCGAATACTTATCCCCCAACAGTTTCGCCGAGCGCTCATGTTCAGAAACAGAAACATCCAGCTTAGATACTTAGACATTATTTATTTTGAGCATCAATCAATCTGAACTTATATACTATGAATGCCACGGTTGTCGACCCTTTGAATCGTCCATCATTTTATTAGGCTTCAGTTTCGGACACGGGTCTTCATAACGTCCAGTAGTGCTGGAGCGGACCAAGTGCCTGGGTCTTCGGTAGGCGCAACAGCCTGGGTAGTAGATGTAGCGATAGAGGAAGGTCAGCAGGCTGATGAGGTATATCACTCCTCCCAGGATGGGCAGCAGCATCCTCCACTCGAAGCCGCCGTTCGCTGCCACACACCACAATCCACAGGTTACTTTGGCGCTCGTTTCAAGACTTCACTTTTATGGGCATCACTAGTGTACACGTAGAAGACTTTATTACTAAACTGACCGAGAGAAGTTTTAAAACGTAAACCATGGTGTTGACATCCCAATTAGTATATAATTGTTTGATTTGCGATTTGTTTCTTTGTTGGTCCTTCTCCACAGAAGGATGGAAGGACCTTACTCATCATCATCATCGTGTGGGTTGTAAGGTCGACAGACAACCGACCTCACAAACCCTGCTGTCAGTGTTATAGAGCCTCCAAAAGCCACTGACTTGGCTCGTGTAACGACTAGATAGTAGCCGGGACCAACGGCTTAACGTATCTTCCGAAGCACGGAATCATCTTTCTTTTCGGACAATCAGGAGATTCAGCCTGCAATGTCCAACTGGGGAAAGTCTCACAAAGAGATTTTTGCTTGACAGTGTCCCCACCGGAATCGAACCCGAAACCTCCGTAATGGGCGTCGAAATCTCGGCCACTCGGCCACGGAGGACCTTACTTACATACCTATATTTGTAAGCAAACTTATTTCGTTATGTCTTCAAAAAATGTATATTTGATTTTTCTGAGTAAATTTTACTTATATTTAATATGCCTTACTCAATGATATTATCATTGGCCTTACTACATACAATACAATATTCATACATATTTTTATTGTAGACATTCTTTTGTCACAAAATGTAGCTTTAGCCACAGACTATATATAGCTAAAGTATTAGCTGTTTGTTGGTACTGTACGTAAAATCCTACTAGCAGATTGCCTAGTTATGAACTCTTTACTTGAGGTAATAATTTTCAAATATAAAATAAATGTCAATAATCACAAATAAAACATAAAATGTACTTTTTTAACATTCTTTATTTCGATATGAAGGTATTTACACGCATAAGTTTAGCTATATTTAAGTATATAATCGCGATGGTAAGTTACCAATACTCGTAACATGGATCACAATAAACGATTAATAAATACCGCTTTTTTGTTCAATGTTAAATTGAATTTTAGACCTAAATATGAAGAGCAAGCGCAAGACTAACATGTTCTACCAAGTTATTAATATACCCCTAATCATAATCCAGAAATTTCCGCCTCTCAGGATTTATCTTGGGACACATCTTGAGCTGCCTTTGCTTGGCGTTGTCCGTCATCTTCCAGATTAGGTAGACGACGAAGAGAGCCAGCAGAGCGCCGGCGATGTAGTGGCGCCACTTGTATAACCATTTCTTCAAGTCAAACCCGTCTGCCACATACCACAATCCACACTTTATTACGGAGGAATCCAAGTTCTTTAAACACTTCACTAACACGGCTTTTATGTTGATAGCTAATTTGAAATGTATGAAAGTTGAAAGAGTTTAAATGTGAATTCATATAAATATTTTTTTATGGATTAAGTACGTCTGTTATATATCGCGGCCCGGCCGAGCAGATGAGGGTTCAACCTCAGTCCAAGTACGACAATGTTTTTCTATAAAATATACAGGTATTATATGAATTAATTTTGAAATGAGACGTTTGGCGTTTACGATATTTTTTTCATCGATTACGACATTGTCCGAAAATATTCACAGCAAACTACGCATTGAGCGACCAACTTGCAGAAACTTACTAAATTTTTACTTAAAGAAAATACGTTTATGTTTAGCAATAGTTTATTGTTTAGTGTTACAAGAGTACTGTCGAAATATATGTAAAATTGGACATGGAATTATTGTAATCAAACTGATATAAATATAATCTACGAATTTGAAATAAAAATACAATATTACTTATCTACGAACCACTATTGGAATAAACACCACGGGAAGCAGCCACACCTTGGAGGGGGCGGCCATTTCCATCTGTTTCTATGTATCGTCATGCACCCTCTGTACATTCGCCAAGAGATGATCTGGTAGAGATACATGAAGAATGTGGCGAACAGCAGCAGCACGCCGATCGTGGGCAGCCATGGCTTCAGATTGTGCCACATCCTCGCTGCCACACCAACCAAAACCCAATTACATTCTCGCCACGGCTCTTACAACATGGGGCCTGTTCAATCACTCCACTAACACGAGAAAACAGGACACTAACTTTACTATTAACCACTGGATTTTTAAGTTCAAGTACACACGTAATCCCCGCAAGTTTTTTTTATATACTTACGGTAATCAGAAATAATATCATAGTTATGGAAGTAAATTTAAAAAAAGATGATTGAAAAATTAATTATAGGTAAGTAGAGTATAGGACGTACTTTATGTGTAACGTAGTCTATTGGTTCTGATCTTTGAATTGAATATAGACTGCAAAATGGATACCTCAATACTTATTATAAAACATACAGTAAAGCAAATAAAAAATAAAGAGCTTTTAAACTTACATCGTCGCTTGGGTGGAGGCGGCATGGTTGCATCAGTTTTCCATTACTTAGGTACGGATTTCTTAATATTTCTAATGTTGCATAGTTCTGTAGTGATTATTATTTTATCGGGGATGAACAGTAAACAATTTTAAAATTTTGCTATTTTGTAGATGATGTCCATTTTTTGCTTTGGTTATCAATCAGAGTAAAAGACGTTTCTTGTGACATGCTGTCAAGTCACAGTTGTCATTATTTTGTCATCTTTATTTTCAGAAGCGTTTTCGTTCGTCTATGAATAATGTCAAGAGAACAGAGTATTTCTTTAAAGAGGTATTTATGGTACAGATATAAACTCCAAGGATATAAAGTATTATCAAACTGATGAATGAGGTATACCCTTTTTTACACGTGACTGGGGTTTGTGAGGTTCGTTGTCGGCTTTACAACCACACGATGAAGAAGAATATAATTTTTCGCACGGAGATAGTTTAGGCGAGCGACATAGGCTACCACTTTTTACCGAGGAAAAAAACCTTACAGCAATTTTTTTTATTTCTCTAACCGGTCTAATCACTATTTTTATTTAACAAAGTGGTAATATAGCGGGCGCGGACTAGACAAATAACATACGCAACCGGGAGGGGAGGGAGGGAGGGGACAGCTACCTTTATTAAAAAAATAAAAACGAGGCATTTCTTTGCTCTGTTGTAGGTATAAGTATACATACACAGGTAGCCGGGCTATAATTCTTTTTATTTACCAATTTTTCTAAGACAAAAAATTTCATCTATCTAACATAGAGCCTTTTCTGAAGAACACTAACATCAGGAACTTAAGGCACCCTTTGGTGGTGCAGAGCTTCAAGTGGCATCACAGTCCATAGGAGTTAGCCATGGTGGAACTTGGCTAAGCATGTGGCACTCACTCGGGCTACAAACTAAAACTATTTCATACAATAATAGTCATGGCGTCATCTACCACGCTCAAAGAATATTTATCTAGCCAACAGCTAACGAAGTTTGATACTATAAATTATTTCTTCCAGATGGATGAAATAGAAATTAGCAGTGAGCGTATGCATATCATTTGCTCTTCGTATAAACCCTAGGGGTTTCTAGAAGGGTGTCTTAGTTTATACTTATAATAACGATTGGTGATGTGAATAAATAAATTAAAAATAATAAAAATAATAATATTTTGTCCTAAATACGTCACAACTAAGTATAAAATCGACTCAAGCGTGACGTCATACACCTTTTCACCTCAATAATTAAATAAACACGTGGGGACATCTCACACACGGCCATCTGATCCCAAACTAAGCAAAGCTTGTACTATATCTCCGTAATTTTATTAATAACGTGAAAAAATTAAAAACACTTGTCCAATACTTTTTTAAATCTACCTGATAGACAAAGAAAAAAAAGTAGCAATCATCCTTATTCTTGCTGCGTTCGCCAAGGAATTTTTCTCAAAAAAGTAATAAGACCATCAACAGCACAGTTCTGAACGCGAGCCAGCTTTCGGAAATCTGTGAGATCAAACGCTTGCTGGAACACGAGGATTAAAGCATGTCCCAGTCTCATGAAGCATTTATTCCAAGCGTGAAGCCAATGAGGTTGCGTGAAGCAGATATGGAAGAAGAAGAAGACATCGCAGTTAACTTTTCTGGCTTCTGGCAGTTTTGTTTTTTTTGCTCGTCCTAAAGATGAATACTCCTTACTGCATTCAGGCTCCTCATCTTTGCTCTGTATTTTGTTCTTTTGGTCAATGGCAGTTAAATCGAAACCATCAAAGCTATTCTCTATGGCGTAGTTCCGTCATTTAATCACAAAGAAAATGAACAAAATACTTAGAGAAAATAATTAAAAACAGGAAAAATGTATTTTCATCTTCCTCACGAACATTAAATTTCTTCCCAGTATGGCCGACAGTGACAACAAAAAGTACATTGGTCAGTAATTTATTAACATCTTATATTCACGAATTGCACAGACTTTTCCCTTGTTCTTAGAACTGCCGGTTATTGCCTTGTTTTTTCTTAATAGCTTGTTTCTTTGGGAAAGTTGTTTATTTATTTTAATATATCTAAACTCCAAAACTCAAAAAAGTTAGGTTAGGCATGCCAGGAGCTCGATTAAGACGTTCCGTTTTAATCAAATTAAATTTTGAGACCACTTCTGTATGCTTTTATTTAAAAAGAAAATCCTCTTACATACCTACTTATTAAAAGTAAGTTTGTATGTTTCAAGAATGTCTTTCTACATCTCTTAGTTTTGTTATTGCAGGACTTGCAGCTTTGTTATTATTAGGGGGCGGACTTGCATTCTTTTTAATGAGTGGGAAAAAAGAAGAGAAGAAAAAAACCGAAGAATGCTTTCCGGCATGTAAAAAGACTGTCAAAGCTTGCCTTAGAACTTGTAATAAGTGCTCTGAATGTGGTTAAAGTGCAATCTATACACATGAACCGGCACCGACAATTTAAAGCAACATCGTCGAAATGTATTATTAACATCGAAGCGCATAGTCGTCCAAATATATATGCATATCAAACTATCAAAGACGAACAGTCATCGAAATAGATATTAACATGAAGAACCAAAGAGGCATCATTAAACCTGTTGGAGGATCGAGGACACATCACACGAAAGACAAAAAGTCTCTGATATTGCTGAAAAAAGATTTGAAGGAATGGTCATAACATATTTCACTAATATTTTAACATCTAAATTAGGTGTTTATTAAAGAAATAATACCAGAAATAAAAAGTTCCAACCAAGGACTCGGGAACATGTAATTATCAAATCTGTAGTAATTACGTACGATCACTAGATAAGAGATACCATTTGTGTGTGATGAGGATTTTTATCTCGTAGCAACAAGGTAGTCAAGCAACCTTACATAGTCTTCTGTAATTTTAACATACTTTTCTCTATTTTATTTGCTTTGAACATTTTTACATTTACATAGTCTTAAACAGCTTTCCCCAAGAAACTAATACTAAGTCTAGTCACATGTCGCGTCGTTGTTAAAATTTATCCCACCATTTTTATGGACTATTTACGTCGTTTAGTTCTATAGAGAGGCACTAAGTATCTTGGGAAAAGTTGTTAGTCTAAAAATGCGTCATATAATTTTATACTATACCTATAGTTCGCTCGATCTCGGGCCTATTTAATAAAACTTACAATTACACTTCGAAATAAAGTCGACCAATAAATTGGTTTACCACCCTAAGGTTGAATGTCAGTTGCAAATTATAGAACAACAAAGATTATTTTCGTTTGCAGAACGATCTGTCAGATACCGAGTATAAACCTTATTGAAATTTTCGTTATAAATAGGAAATTGAATAAAAATGGTAAACCACTTTCTTGGTCGAAAGGTCGATGTAAGGACATTGCGTAGCCGATTATACCAAGAAGATAATGGTTTATAATTCAGGCTCATTGGCTACGCAATGTACCTACTTACAATTGTAATTGTAATTGTAAGTTTTATTGAATAGGCCCCTGAATGTAGCTCCGATGTACAAGATTTCTACCACGAATGCATTCAGATCGCTTGCAGAAAGTAGGAACAGTGGTGAACAGACCAGATTAGACACTGCACCTTTTTATGATTTTAACGACAGAATCGGAGAAATTTTTACTTGATGGCTGCTAAGTAAGAGAAACTTCTAATTTTTCTTATTGGAAATTTTCAAATTTCCTCGTAACACAATAAAAACGTTTGTACTTGTATGAACTAGTAGCACAAATTACTAGTAGGCAGGCATATACTAGTACGAATAAGTATCCGTTTCCCCTGTTTCACTTGGGAAATAAACACATGGAAACTGAAAATTCGCTGTAAAAAAAAACAATACCTGAAACTGAAAACTACGTCCAAGGTATACGCCGCTTTTTAAACGAAAGATTAGGGGTTTGATGCCTGCATGATAAAAATATATACAAAAATGCTTAAATATACGTTTTGAATTTAAAAATCGTTACGTAAGAAAACATCTTCAAGAAACGTACACAAACATTTTGGTCCGTCTACACGTCTACATATGGCTCAACATATTCACGTGGATTTATTATGGGGATGGATTAACTAGGAACTGATAGCATAATAGTAAGTATGTCTTACACTCTTACCTGAATCAATATAAATTGGGCTTTATAGCTTGTTTCAATGTTAGTACAGTGGTAAGTTAGTCAGTCGCTCGGCCGAGTTCACTTCACCACTGTACTCGATTAGTGTAATCAAGCCATATTATAGAGCGAGCTTTTGTCGTTGGTTACAGGGGCAATTCTAATAGTTGGCGCTGGAGTTTTGGTTGCGTGGTATGTTAACAACCATTGTACTAAATGTCGCGGGCGATTGGTGAGGCCCCCTTGGGGAGGCTGCTGGCGCCGATGCAATAAGAATGTCGCACTAAACCCTCCCCCATGCGGAGAACATTGTCGGATTAAAAGGGAATTTAATTGTTGAATTTCAGGAACATTTCTGCTAAAACACATTTTTATAAATACCAATTATTAAAACTATCTGAACTTTAATAACCTTTTTTTTACATGCTAAGTTTTACAAGTTTTGTTGTAAAAGTGACAAACACACAGTGTTTTCTCATTAAATTTTCTTAAAAAGACTGAAAACGTAAAACCGCCCGCGTTTATGTCTTTTATATGAAAAAGTGGAATCGGACCCGTAAAGTATAATAAAAAATACAAGATTATTTTTTCATATTTGATGGGTTCGATTTCTGGCCTAGATCGATTCATGACCAAATAAAAAAAACACCTTGAATAGTAGGACTGTTTCCTTTGAGGTCAAAATTAATATTTAAGTTACCTTCCCCAAATACCGCCTTTCTTTTTCTATCCTGCATAAACATACTACGAGTATATAGGTATATTCTGTTATTTTGACGATAGACAAGAAGATCTACTCGTTCATAATGTACCACTGAGATTGATTATAATTATATATTTTATTCATTACAAGCTGTGAATGGGTTTCTTTTGCTTCTTATTCATACTTAACTTTGTACTAATTCTTTATTTTGGCTAGTATGGGTTTTTATTATAACCTGTCTTATCCTTAGGCGGCTATTTCCTTATTTGGCACTTCACCAGATTTAGAAATGCTTGGTATGTCGTCTTTACCAGGCATTGGACTACTTAAAAATATTGTGAGGTTGACCAATCCGCACAGGGCCTGCGAAATGGAAACAAGCAGGTATGTGCCGGGACCCGATTCCTTAATTCAGTGTGATTCGAAGCTCGAGTTGGTCAGCTGGATTTAGTAAGAATGTTAAAATAATTATAATACAATACAAATATTCTAACATGTACTGTGATCTGTGGTTACTTGAGCCATGTCAGAGGCAGCTTCTTAACTGACACCTGAGCTTGTGAGGTCGATCGTTGACCTTACAACAACCCACACAAGAACTGCAATCATTGAGCAGGTAAAGAAGTTCTACAACTGGACGATTTTAGGGATATTTGCCAACATATTGACAAGGATGCCAAGCTACGAGTATCCTACAGTGTCCTTGTGTTTACAATAAGTTTTCTCGATCACAATTCGCAACCTCCCACGTGTCCCAAGTCTCATCCTTTGCCCAAAACTCGATAAATATTGTATATGCTGCGATGCGGTGCCCAGTAGCCAGCAGGTGCATTCCTCCGTCAGCTCAGATCCTGCCAAATTCACCTCTACCGCAATCCTCATATGGTTCATCGCGTTATTGCTCGATACAAATATGTAGAGAACCCTCGAAGGCATGTACGAAATAGTGATAACTGCTTCGGAATGCAAATGATGTAAGAGCCAGTTAAACAGTTAAAGATAAAGCGTGCTCAAGGTGTAATAAGGTCTGGATTCGGGTGGTGTGGGTGAAGTTTGGGAGCGGGGCGCGGGGCGGGATGCGGTCCGACTGGTTGCCGAGCGACGACCGCTTGCGGCGCGCGCGCAGCCGCCTGTACAATCCCATGGATAATATTTTAATCAAAATCCACGTGTTACGCTTCCTTATAAGTATTCGAAAATGCCTATACATATATCACAATCCTATCATATACTTATCATCATCATTTATATAGGTACAAATAAACTGATAGGACTACTTTTTTTTATTCTTAAAATATTGACTCTAATTAATTTGTCTCAAATTTTGGGTTTGTTACCACGGTTATATTGGTTACGTCTTAAAACATATATTCTAATTACAACCATAGGAGATAAAATTTCAAAAACCGACAAATCTAATTCGTAAACCTGTTTAAGATTTTAAATTAAAATCGGTTACCACATGGTATAAGTAAGGATACAATATAGTCTTATTCATTTTAGTTCCGCTACGAGTTTACCTGATAAATCTAAAAAGACATTTTTAAAATAATTTTCATCCTTGATATTAATGTAATCTAAACTCGTATAACTGTAAATAAAAAAGGCTTCTGAAAAAATTTATCGAATAATAAATTATGAAAACATTATATAACGCTTTCGCTAAAAAATGCGACTCAATAATTCGTTTGAACAAATGGATGTGTTTGCGAAATCTGTCTAACAAATAAAAAAATCATGAGAAGTTAAAAGTCCCAAATGCCCAAAAGGGCGGGACAGTCGCACTTGACTGTACAGGGCCCGCCACGAGTTTGTAAAGAATTTCTAGGAGAGGCGGGCGCGGGCCGAGGCAGTTAGGCAGTGTACTCCGGGCCTGCGCACGAGTGCTGACCGCGCGACCGCGCAAGCGCTGCAAACACGCGACCAACACGCGCCGCGACAAGAAAAGTAAAAGTTTCAGTGAGTGCTGTGTGGTGCTGTAGTGACGATCTTTGTGGAATGGATGGCTAGGTTTGTATTTGTATTGTGCATTTACTTACTTTTACCGTGGGAACTTCTATTGTATTTGCAGCAGGCAGCGGCTTAGCGAAAGCTGGAATGGTCACGCGATGTGTGGGGATGATAATTGTAATTAGAAGATTGATAGTTTCTTTGGGTAGTTGCGCAAAGACGAGTTGTTTCAAAAGCTTTGCTGGAAGTCGCAGGATTGGCAATAGCGTTTCGACATAGCTTTGTGCTAACTTCGAGCTTAGGACTGTTTGAAGTTGAAATTATGTTGGATGTCGGTAATAGTAGATTGTTAACCAGGGGTGAAAGCGATCAATTACACCCGAAGTATTTTGGCGCACGAGCGTAACGAGGGCGCTTATAGTGCGAGGGTGTAATTGATCTTTCCCACGTGTTGAACACTCTGCTTTTCATATAGATTCCGAGGAAAGTAAACAAAACAGTTTGTAAAAAATATGTAAGGGCTACATCAATTTTTACTATTTCATGGTTAAAATAAACATAAAATACAAAATAATTTATCAAAACATTGATTACAAACCACAGATAACAATATTTTTTTTACCAACATTTTTTCCCGCCTTTTTTTAAAGATCGTCGATCGGTTGTCTTCGGTCGTCGTCGTGTTCGTGTCATTTTAAATAATAATAATTGTTTGTTTTATAATTATTAATCTAATTGTAGAATGAACTAGGTTGTATACGTTTCTTCCTTTGCCATTTACTATTTAGTCAAAAGAAAGGTTCTAATTTCAAAGTTACTTACATCTCTTGTGATGGAAGTTGGACTTAAATCCATTCTTTGGGGTAATTATTGGACTACTTTTAGAGCATGAGAGAAAAAAAATCGTGTAATATACAGAGCTGAAGTTATTTTTAAGGGGCATGAATGGTAATATAATATAAGACTCAATAATATAATAATAAAAAAAAAAAAAAAAGACTATGAATATTTAAGACTTACAAACGTCATCCGTCTCCTAGGGGCTAGAGCCTCCCCTGAATTAGTTCAATTAGGCCTTAGAAACCAAGCAGGCTCGGGGGCAGGCCTGATTAATTAAATTAGGCAATCGTGATCAATCGCCCTAAACGAAGGTTCGATTTGGTAAAAGATTTCGGTCGCTGTTCAGAGACATTTTCCCAAATAATCTGTTAGGACAAACTTACCTTATTGTTATTTTTTCTAAACCTCCACTTTCTCAAAATAACTTACTTTTTAACTCGGTCACAATTCTTTTTTTTTTTCAATTAAATTCAAAGCTATTTATCAAAAAATTCAAAATGTTTCTAAGGTAAATAAGCCATATTACACTATGTCAGAATTCTTTAATGATAAAGACAAAATAAAGAACATACTCGGGAGCGTCATATGAGCGAGCATTGTATTAGTTATAAGTTTAATTGTATAATGTACCCTGTCTGTGACATCAGTGGTATGCAATAAAATTATTTGAATTTGAATTTCATTAACTGAAGCTAAAGCAAGCAGAGCGTCTGAAATAAGCTGTTCAGCACTTGTTCATTACGCAGCATAATTATTATTTAACTGTGACGCTTCTATTAGGAGCCTTAATTTCTGCAGAAGCACTTCAAACCTTAATTTAAGTCTATCTGTTATTTTTGTATTAGTAACTTAGGTCAAATATAGTATTTGTAAGTAATAAAAGGTATTGGGAATATCCTACTAATATTATAAATGCGAAAGTTTGGATGTTTGTTTGTTGCCGAATCACGCTTGAACCACTGGACGGATCGGAAATGAAACTTGGCATACATTTAAATAACAGGGGCTAACTTAAGTTAGGCCCTGGAATAGGACATATTTTTTACCGCGAAAAATTATGTTTTGTTAGCTGCAAATAATATGTCCTGTTCTTTTTTTGAATACACGATTTAATGACTTGTCATACAAACTAATCAGCTGATCTTTATAATATTGGGACTTGAAAGGTTGTGAAACAGAAGTTATTTAGTTTCAAATACACTCAGTATTACTATCCGAGAAATTTTGGCTTATTTAACATATTACACGTAGGCGTACTAACCCATACATTACTTTTTATTGATGACTCGCGTATTTGTCAATTTAACATGAGTTTAATAACCGGCAATGTATGATCTTACGATAGCAAAAAAATAGAGTAAGGTTCAATGTTTAACTGCTAATTAATGTAATTTTTTTTTAAGTTTAAGTTAGATAGACACATAATTTCAGCTTCAAAACATTTAATTTATTATAGAATCAGCTGAACCATTTTATCCATCAACCATTATGTTGCCTAGTTTAAAGTTTTTTGGATAAAGTCAATTAATTTACTTAATTTGACCGACTTTGCAGCTATAATTATTAATACGACTTAAATTCATGACTCAGGCAGGCACATGCCATCAACACACCGGTTCCACAACGCGGTTGATGTTCGCTCTGAATTCTTAGGTCCATCTTAGAGGTCCAACGTGTAATCAGGACCGGATTCCATCCTCTTAAGCTGGATTTACACATCTAAGGTACAGTAGCGAACTAAGTAGAGTAAAGCGAGTTTAAGTACTAAGTAAAGCTGTCAAAACAAAGAGAAAGGTTACTTGTTTTGTTACATAGCTTGTCGAAAAACAAGCTGGACTTCTTCGTATAATTACACGTCAACTTTCTTGTAGTAAATGACAAAAAATAAAGTACTAAAAATTATGTATGTAAATTAAGAAGATTCCTTGTTCCTTATTATATACTAACTGACAGTATGTTTAGTATTACTGTACTGTTGGAATGTAAATTATTCCTGCGCTCCGAGGTCCATTTTAGAGATCCAGTTCAATGTGTAATCAGAACCGCATTCCTTTACTCTTATTTATTGAGAGCTAACTCAGCACTGCCTAAGATAGATTAGGAACTTAGATACGCTAATTTAAAAATATCAAGTTATGTCAGATGATACTGGTTACTTTTACAATTTTCCGGTAATGTATACAATAAAATTACACCGCACAGAACTATGATGCAAATGCTCATACTTTTACAGATCTTCTTCAACTAATGTACTCATCCAGCCACCCAAGTTGATAAACCAAATAGAAGAATAGATTTGTTCTCAGATAGAAGAATAGATTTGTTTACATGGATGTGCTCTATTTTCCTTGGCTTCATTTAGTACGGTTGTCAAACTTCGTGAGCTCAGCTAACTTGTGACCTCGTTCTCGAACTAGGAATACGAACTGGGAAGTGGTCGAACAAGGATTTTGAGTGGTGGCCGTCTAAGGAAGTGGCCGTTGGTGACCGGATCCATATTCTAGACATAATATTGATACGAGTGTCAGTCTATTTTATCAGAGTCGGTCAAAGATTTCTAACGCGCATCGTCGCCTCGGAGGGAAGCGATCGTCTTGTGTTACTCTGAGGAGTCGGTAGCTTTGCTCTGACTACATATTATTAAGATTTTGAATACTGTATCCGCTATGGAATATATTAAGGAAAGGATTTATTTACTTATTTGCTAGTGTAAAATACGCCTCTTCGATTGTACTCGTATGTTCTGTTATCAACTTTCAATATTGACTGAGTATATTTATAATAATTATGGGTCAAGTACTAGGAATATTTTACTATTTGTCAAGCGTTATAAGCGGATACTTCTAAATTAAAGTACAATGTTGTAACGATACTGATAGCTCGCCTACAAAAAACGAGCGAGGCTCGGCGAGGGCGCCAGGAATTTAAATTTTCCCGTGGGAAAGTGGTAAATGTACGCTATGTGCTTCTGTTACTAAGTAAGTTAGGATTTGTGTTGTGTGGTTGGCTTTTCTAAAAGTGTTTTTGTATTTTCTAAAGAGTTTTTTCAATCAATCAATCAATCAGCCTACGTCCCGCAGTGGACTGCAATAGGCTGAAAGAGTTTTTTTTTTAAATACTTTAAATTACAAAAAGGCTTAAAGATAGGAGTGTGTTGGTACTACGTTCTATGATCCACTAACTAAGTACTGGGTAAACTTTATAACAGGTAAGAATACATTTTCAACTATGAATTTTGTATTCATAGTAAATTTTGAACCTTAGAAGTTATTTATGCTCATAGTCCTAAATAAATATTTTATTTAAAACATAAGTTGATAAAAACTATTTAGCCCGCGGTGGGCTGTAAAAATCCTAATGGTTTTCAACAATAAACATGGGTGCTCATTGTCGTAAAGTCAGTTTATGGGTGTAGAGGTGTAGCGATGCTATTTTAGGTAAAACGCCATCACTACCGTGCTTCCCGGCTGGCCCTTGCTTTGATTGTAAAGTTTAATA
Organism: Carpatolechia fugitivella; assembly: GCA_951230895.1. NCBI lineage: Eukaryota > Metazoa > Arthropoda > Insecta > Lepidoptera > Gelechiidae > Carpatolechia > Carpatolechia fugitivella. The sequence continues at coordinate 6,223,289 of OX579653.1, read as the reverse complement.
ATTACACAACTAGAAAGGATTTACTGGGAAGAATAATTCTTCTAATAATGTATTATCATGTTCTGTTTTGTTTCCATTGAATAAATCTCGCGATTCATAATAATATAGATCAATAAGCCTTAAATTGAGTCTTAAAAAGGTTTTTGGACGTTTTTCTGTACTTACAACAAGTTTTCTCAAAAGGCAAAAGATGTCAAAAATATTTTAAATGGGTTAATTTTTTTTTTCTACCGCTTTGGTAGGAAAAACGATTAGGTCCGTAATAAAAAAACCTTTCATACAAAAATGTACCTAGCGTCCTAAATAACAGTCTGTGTTTTTGTCGTAATTCGATATTGATTCATTTTTTCTAGGGAAAGTTTTTGCTGTGGGTGATAACATAGCTAAATAAATAAATGTACGTACAGTCTTGTCGTGAAGCATTCATCACACACTGCTTGTATCGTTGACATTTATGTACAGTACATACGGCACAGAGGTCACCCGCGAGTCAATTATGTAATCTTTGTCAATCGGCACGGTGGTGGCGTCGTCGCACGTTGGGGTCTTACATATAGGACCGGCGGTCATAAAGCCCAAATCGAATTTTTAATTTTTAGGTGAAAAATGCTATGTCATACTATTCCTGAATACATTTCTGATTAATCTAATATTTTATCCCAATTCTATATCGTTTATTATGAAACTTATAACACATGAAACACGAGCGATTAAGAACTTGAATAAGTGGGCAGTTGATTTTTGAAATAAATGGTATAATTTAGAAAAAAATCGTTTTGATAATCATCAGTTACACTTAACAACAGTTACTATGTTTACGTATGTTCACAGTATCTACATTTTTGTTGTTATACTAATTACAAATGTAATCTATGATTTATAATTTGTTTCGTATATAAATATTTAGAAAAATCTGTGAAGTGTAACTGCAATAAGCCAAGGTTATCATCTATATACAAAATATTTATTTTATTGTAAATGATTCCAATGATCTTTTTTATCACACTTTTATATGTATCGTGAGTGTTCTTCAAGAAAACAAATATTGGTAAGTTTATGTTTTATGTCACTATAGCCATTGTTGATAAACGTAACATGTAATTAAAAAGACATATTACAATACACTCATGGATCATAAATCTGCGGTAACTTGTACTTGCGAAAATAATTGTGTCGCTAAAGTTATTATACTGATTTCAAATTGGACAATGCGCCCTCATAACTTTCATGTTTTAATTAATAAAATAAGAACTTCTTCCGACTATGGCTGCTATAGTACATATTGGCTCCAGCCGTGCTGCTTATGTGCTACCATGACAAAAAACAGCATCCATTTTTTCACCTAACACGGATTAGGGTTGGATTAGTCTTGTAGCAGTAACATAAATTCTCTTATAGAGCTATTCTATTCTTTATAGAGTATATTCTATTCTTTATAGAGTATATTCTATTCTATTTAAAATATAAGTTATCTAGACAATGCACCAGGAGTCACTTTGGTACTATTTAGTACTATAGAAGAATTTTCATGGCTTCTACAGAACTAGCCCCATAGCCATGTTTAGGGAGCTTTTAAAACGCTAAAACGTTACGAAATGGTTGTGCAAGGTACTTTTATAGTGCAAATTTGTCTTGTAATAGAGTTTTCGTTACTGCTGCAGTACTAGTACCATAAAAGTAATTTTGACGCATTATTAGTGCCAAATAGATATATAAAAGTGTCAATAAGGTTGTCTACAGTATTAAATAGTGCTATAATCGCATATTTTATACCCATTATAGAGCAACACATTAAATATTATTTTGTATGGTCCTGTAAGCGTTTTAAGAGCTAATTTATAGAACTTAAATGTTCTTTTATCTTATAGAACCAAACCGCTCTATTGAAAACCTTTCTAGTATAAGCAGTCACAATGGTTACCATTATATAGGCCTACTATATTACTGTTTGGTGATAAAACGCCTTGGTTATAGAAGCTTTTGTTACTTGGGGAGTACCTAGAATACTACTTTCGTGGCAAAACGTAAAATTTTACAACCCAGAAATAATACGTTCCTCATATTCAAAATAGTAGGTAACAGGTTACAGTTGTATAAAAATTAAAAAACACTTTGGCAACTTGAAAACTCTGCTATAAGAATAACATAAAAATATTTTTAAAACAGATAAAATTTTCATCATCATCAACAGCTCATATACGTCCCCACCGAGGGGCTCGTGCCTACCCTGAATTAGGGCGATCAGGCCTTAGTCGACCACGCTGGCCCAGTGCGAGTTGGTCGACTTCACACAGAACCTTTGAATTTCTTCGCAGGAGTGTGCAGGTTTCATCACGATGTTTTTCCTTCACCGTAAGAGCGTCGAATAAACGTACATAATGAATTCGAAATTCGAAAACATATTGGTACGTGGTGGGGATCGAACCCGCGTCTCCCGGACGGAAGGCAACGACCCTAGCCACTAGACCACCAACGCTCACCGATAACATTTTTGCAAATTATTTTTTCTGTGTTCACATACTATAAATAAATGTAGAAGTTGCTGGAGCGTGGTGTAAGGATGCACAATCTTTTATCGGCGAACTAGGGCAGCGCCTGAGAAAGGCAACAAGGTACCCCCGCGCCGAATCGTACCTAAGGCAGCACATTCCGCTGGCCATTCAGCGAGAAAATGCTGCCAGTGTAATGGGAACATTCCCACCGGGTGCGATTCGGGGCGGCCTTTTTGACAATTTTTAATTAGATATTTATTTTGTTATTTTATTTTTGACATGTAATTATTTTTAAGTTTTAATTTGTATTATCTACTAGTTTTTACAATAAATATATATAGGTATACCTGATTAAAAATATATGCACAAAACTAGATCTTTTTTTGTCAGATAAAAATTATAGGCAACACAATTTCATCTGTCCATTTCTATATTACCCTGGGCGTCTCAACATAAAATCTAACGACATGGTACATTCACATTGTCTCTCTCTTGTAATCTCTATGACGCAAACAGCAACGTAAGACCAACGGCTTCCTGTACCGTACAGAGACCGGGGGACTCGAGATAGAAGTGATTTAGCGACTACCCTCGCCGTTCAACTCGCAAACTGGTTCTGAGAGGCGCATTACAGAAATGGTAGAGTATAGAATAATTAAATAATGACATAACACAATCATACGCCTTGGTAAGTTGAGACAAAAGCAGTAGAATTATTATAACCTATGGAATGGAACCCTCCATGTACATACTGTATAGACAACCCAGAGTTTTGAATCAGTTTCTGCACTAAATAGTATGAGGCTTCGCGCAACGAGCTATAAGCACTTACAACGTTTCAAAGCTAAACCGCAGATTAGATAATAATCATAAACCCCCACTACTTTTACCGAGAGCTCATAAATCTTTGCGGGATCTATACGACTCGTGACTTTCGATATGATTTGCATTTTAAGGATGTTTTACAACATCCGAGAGTGCTCTTACGGTATTTGAAGTGGTCACGACGAAGCGTCTTGCTCTAATCAGCTGATGAATATAGAGTGACCTTTTTACCAGTTTTGAAGCATGTTGCCTTGCCGATGTAATCATATGAGTACAAAACTTATAATGGAAATGTAGTGTCTTTGACTACTTACTACATATATTATGACCTTTGGAGAATATAAGTTTATTTTACGAAAAAATAATGTAATTTTATAAACGAATGTGACGTAGTTAAATACAAATCTTTAGACATTTTTTGCTGTAACGTCCGAACACTATTCCTGGCACAATGCTTCGTTTTCATTCATAAAAACAGATTAACCCTTCCGAGGTATTGGATAAAATTAAAAATTAGTAGAGATAAGGTGTCCATGTGAGCAAAGCTATGCGAAGCACGCGGGTACGCTCGGGCTCAAATAAATCTACCATCGGCCATTTTTTGTGCCTTTTTGGATACCATTATGTCAGGTATACGAGGGGAGACCACGCTGCGCGAATAATTAGGACTGTCATTGTAACGCGATATTTTAACATTTGAACGCGACGTTTTATTTTAAGTAACTGTTTATTTGGGTACTCCTTTATTTATGGTTGAACTTTTTTATGTGTTTTTTTTAACACGTACTATTTAAAATACAACGTAAGTACATTGTTGTTTTGTCGGTGACTTACAAACGTAGGCTCTACAATAAGATACATAAAATGATGTTATTTCTGTTTGTATATTTAAATTATGATGATTTTAGAGGTACATATATACATTAAAATTAAATCCATTGCTACATCTGAGTTGTTGTCTTTGATATTATTAACTTGTCTGTGGTAGCTTTTAAAATATCAAGATCATAACAATATGTAAGCATGTATCTTTTTTATTTAGTAATGTAGAGCTAAGAGAATTTAAAAAGAGGAAGATTGTGGTCACCATAATAAGGCCATCTGCTCTCAGGATCAAGTTAATTGATTCCGAATGTTATTGATCTGATCTGGATGGGCTTTTCGATCATCCCCTTAATGGCTTTAAAAGGATTTGATTTCTGTATCGATAAGCATATTTTACTCTTTTATTAATGGACTATGATGATGAAACAAATACGAGTAAGAGAAATTACTTCCTTTTTTAAAATAGCTTTACGGTATTTGCCTGTTTTCAAAATGCATCCTTTTATACGATCAAAGAAATATAGATCGCTTAAAAAATCGTGAAATCACAAGATTTTTTTGTCTAAAATGTAGTACATATAAGCGATCTCAGACTATGCATATCCAAATTAAACTTATCACTAGAAGTAGAGATAGCCTTAGCCAGTAATTGAGGTTTAATAAATATCTATTAAAATCATAACCCTCCTTTTTGCTTTAGCTGTAGTCGGGTAAAAATAAGCTCATTTGACACAAATAACCGCCGAAATACATTACAAAAGGCCAAGTAATAATAAATTTTTAGTTGTAACAAAAATAGATAGTATTAAATTAAATTGAATGGTAAAATGAATCAGATATAATACGCCCAGAGAATTATCAGTAAGTACGGTACATAGTTTGTTTTCAAGAAATCGCTCTGACATTCTACTTCAGTGAACAACCTATCATAAATCAAATGAGCTTGCAAAATGATAAGGTTGAACCCTAATGGCTTCTGGTCGTCGTCGTAATTATTTTCCGAGAACCGCGGCCGGGCCGTTCAGGAGTTGACCCTGGGGCCAGGACGGCACACGCGACCCACCAAATTTATGGAATGCGGTGTTTGGACACGTCCGTTCAATGGCCGGGGAATGATAAATGCTATCTTGGAGAAATTGAATTGTGATGGCATTTTAACAGTCCCCATTTCGTTGGAATCTCGGCTCGGCTTTTCGATTTCTGAGAACGAACCGTTCGGAAATTCATTTTTGTATTTAAGTTATCAGATTGTATGAAATTGGTGCAGAAAATTTAGGTAATATGGTAATTTAGGTGATTGCTTACAAAATTTACATTGATTTATTTATTTACATTCACCTCAGTTATTATATTACGAGCCGTTGATTGATTATATTACGGAACGCAGTAAAAAAATTATAAACTAAATAAAATAATACCAAATATCTATCTTATTAAATCACATATTATTACTATATTCTATTAAATCAGTGAATTTTCCAATATCGATCGTGATGACCGGCTATTGCTTTATGTATTGCATAAAATAATTTGAATGAAATCTAATCCTCAGAGGAAAAAAAGACGATCGCTTCCGCGCGTCAGAAATCTTTGATCTAGACTACTTCCAAACTTCCAACTATTAACATAACATAATTTTTTACTTTTTTATTTTGTTTGTTTGTATTATTATTGTTAAATCTGAATATGTATGTATATAAGCGAGTTTATTTTTACTAACATAAAGAGGGATTTAGTTTTTTTTATTTTATAAAAACAAACAGTACTAAGCGCTTTTCGTGATCAGAAGTTACGTACATGCAACAGTACTGTAGCGCGCATTATTAACCTCTGCTACGGCGGCGTAGCAAGCGTAGCAAAAAGCTACGATCTTTTCGACGTCTACGCGTGTGCCATTTCAGGACATAATCGAAGTCAACTTGTACCTAATAATAAAAATAAAGTGTTTTACGTAATTATGAATATGAAGTATTCAAAAAGTACTTTTAACACAAAAATAAATATTTCTGACTGTATGACGTGTTTCCCTTCTCATACTTATGCGCTCAACTTTTTTCTATTTGATTATTCAATAGGACTCAGACAATGATGTGTATTACATATATTATATACATATATATATAAAAGTTTTCTTAGAAATGGGCTGCCCCAATAATGGGGCGCTGGGCATACTATAAAGAAGAAGAATAAATAAAAAAAATACCAACTTTGAAAAAAGAAAAAGTTACTAAAAATGTATTTAAATTCAAAATTATTTGCCGTTTTGAAAATGGAGCGTTGAGCGTATATGGGAATAAACTTGTTTACTTACTTATTTCTACTTCTGATATACAAGAATTAAATCAATGTTAATTTACTAAATTATTTTGACTTTTCTTTGCAAAATCATACAATACGTGTATCAATCTTCTCTTCTATTGGAATCTATACAATGGAATCTAATGGAATCTATACACGTGATGGATTAATTAAACACGAACCAAGTTTTCGCCTCACAAAGTGCTTAAAGTATTCAAATCCAAGTCACTGACTTATTATTACCGCTCTAGTCGTTAACTTGCAATGGAATTCCAAAACAGTAGCCGTACTAGATGGCGTAATTATTTCTTAGATAAATGGGACAAAACAATGCGTCGTTTGAGACAAATTACATTGATAATGATGGATAGCGCGGCGCATGCGGGCTCCCAAATGGATTACAGGATACGGGAGTCTTGACATTATTTTCTAATTCTATAGTGGCCAGCATTTGCGTTATTTTAATCAGTGTTTTTAAAAAAAGGAATGTTTTCAATCCGTCGTAAGGCCAGTTCAGAGATAATTATTATTTAGTACGTTGTACTGTTTTTTTTGTTGTTTGAATAGGACCTGGTTGGTTTTATATTGATGGCCGTTCGTCAGTGGTCTAGTGACTAGGGCCGGTGCCTCCCGTCCGGGAGACACGGGTTCGATTCCTACCACGTCGCAATGTGTTTTCGAATTTCGAATTCATATGTACGTTTATTTGACGCTCTTACGGTGAAGGAAAACATCGTGATGAAACCTGCACAATTCTGCGAAGGAATTCTAAGGTTGTGTGTGAAGTCGACCATCCCGCACTAGGCCAGCGTGGTCGACTAAGGCCTAATCGCCCTAATTCAGGGTAAGCTCGAGCCCCGCGGTGGGGACGTATGACATAAAAAGGTAGACGCCAAGACACCAAGGGCAAAATAATATTATTGAATAAGTTTAATTATTTATAAAGTTGTTGTGGCTATACGACGCAGATAAGTTCGCCCGTATCACTAAGGACATGGATTACAAGATTACGATCTCGATTTTTTATCACGATTTATTTCCTTTAAGGTCTGATATCACTACCTATTTACGCATTAATGTTTTGTTTGGTAAATAGGGAATCGATTATTTCCTTGGTGGTAAAGCTGGATTGATGAATCACACCAACAATATTTAGTAGTGCATTTAGAATATGTAGTGTAGTTTTTTTTAGCACGAAACGTAAATTAAGGGTTATGTGGTAATGTAAATACTCTGACAACAGGGTTAATCAAGCTAAGCACTAGCTTCACAGTGCCTACGCAAATGCAAAATGTGAAGTATAGATGAAAACAATACTTGTGATACGTTTTGTAAGGAGTCCGTCCGTAGTTACCCCGTGAAAATAAGTAAAAAGCCGCGGTAAAAAGTAGCTAATCTCGTGCCAATCTATCTAAATCATTAATTTTATAGAACTGTAAAAAAATATTGTTGATATGGGAGCAGAAAAAAAAAATACTTTTTTGTAATTTATGGAGTACTAGCGGTCCGCCCGCGGCACTTCCGTGGCAATAAGACTTTCCCCGGTAAAAAGTATCCTGTGTGTTAATTCAGTTTACAAACTATCTTCATTCCAAATTTCGTTCAAATCCGTCCAGTAGTTTAGGCGTGAAAGCGGAATAAACATCCAAACATCTAAACATCCAAATATATTTTCACATTTATAATATAAGTGTGATGAGTATGCAGCGAAGGATTTTAAATTTAAACTACGTCGTTTGAAGAAATATGTTAATTAAATCTTTTGTGTCCATAGCGACTCCACGTACGTTGTTGTTCAGTTGATTGATGACGTTTGGCTACTGGAACACCGCTCGGGCTGCGCGGGCGCAGTACAGGCCGATTTATAGCAGCGGGAGCTACGTAGCCTTAATGCTGAGTCGTTAACCTAAACTCTAACTTAGCAGAGACCATTGTACCTACCTACATATACGTAAGAGGTTTGTTTGTTGACTGCTTCATTAAAGTACCTATGCTAAGCTACCTTTTGTAAAGGTACTTGTTGTTGATTCAGCCTAGTTGTCATTTATGTCCCTTTTACCTCAGACTTTTCATCTGCTAAGATTAGAAAAGGACACGCATGTTATGAGAAAGAAGACAATTTGGGAAAAGCACCTTTATTAGGAGACAGACATTGTACTCCAGTGAGTGATTATTTTAACAAAGGGAGAAGCCAATATTTAGGTTCCAGCAGTTATGTGTAACCATGTGTTAATATGGTTCATTTTCCTATGCTAAACTTAATTTTCTACGAGTACGTTCATAAACATAAGTTGCTCGTTTTGACAGTACCTGTATAAGTGCACACTGAAAGTTCAGGACTTTAAGAGTTAGAGTTAGTATTATAAGTGCTTCAGCGAAACTTCTATGAACCAGAAATGTTAGTAATCCACGTGTCAAGGGGTAGCAGAAGGCTGGTCAGACCGGTTCGAGGCTGCCCTGGCATTTGCGGAATGATAATAACGATGACGCGCGACCCACTCAGATTATACGAGTGCAGCCAACATCTACAGTTGCACCGACAAATGTATTCAACACAAATTACTTTACTCTAGAAAGTAAACCGTCATAGTTTGCGGTTATACCTATATTTTTATATTGTTAGATTTATAATTTTCTCTAAACAAACATGCATAATGTTAATTAAAATAAGTAAGTGTCCGGGCTGTGACTGCAGGCAACACTGGCTGACATTTTGTTTCATTTCATTCACTCGTTCGTTTAGTTCGATCGTTTAGTGATGTGCCGAGTCAGCTATTTTTGGTATTCGGGTAATTTAGTACTCGTCAAAAAAAGAATCGAATCAATACTCTCTCGTTGCGTTGAATTAAGTAGTCAAAAAACTTCTGGTAGTAGAGTCCCCTTGTGAAGCGAAGAAAGTCATGTATATGCATTGGGGCCGTTTTCATCCTCGCGTGGTCAAATTCCCTCGAGTTCATACCAAACTGTTTGGTGCGTCGTTTCGAACATGTTTTTGATACGCACCGCGAAGGGGTGGAAAGCTTTTCCTGCGTCGGTTTTCCCATAATCATTTAATCTTGGGGTTTTCAAGGCTAGAGTGAATAGACATTCTCTGGGTAAGCGTGTCCCATCTTCGGCCACGTCATCGCTTTCCATCAGGTGAGACTGTGGTCAAACGCAAACCCCATCATCATCATCGTCAGTCATTTGTTGTCCTGTCTCGGACATAAGCCTCTTCCAGCTCCCTCCATGCTAGGCGATTTTGTGCCTTACGCATCCAATCATGGCCTCCGTGTCGTCTGATGACGTCCACCCATCTTCTGTTGTTCATACGGGGTCGCCATTCCAGTGAATGTCTTGTCCACCTGTATGCGTTGCTATATGGCCCGCCTATCTTCACTGCTGTTTGGCAATTACGGAGATGACGTCCTTTATCTTCGTCTTCTTTCTGATCCATTTATTGGTTTTGTGGTCACGCCAAGAGATTCCTAGCATTGCTCGTTCCATTGCTCTCTCTTCTCCGATGACTTCTTAGTAAAGGACATGTTCTCAGCCCCATACGTAAAAACGGGCAAAACACACTCTCGAACAGCTTAGCCTTAAGTTTGATAGACAGCTTTCCACGAAGTATCTTACTGTTGGCTCTGAATGCTGCCTAGGCTTAGGCCATGCGCCGGTCTATTTCTACGGTTTGGTAATGGCTACCCAAGGTGATTGAGTGTCCCAAATAGCAGTAGGAGTTGACAACTTCCATAGGTAACACATAGTTCCTGTAGTCGGGTATGTTAGTCATAATTTTGGTTTATCCTATTTTCATTTTCAAACCAACTTTGTAGGATTCCTCTTTAAGCTCATTGATCATGATCAACATTTCCTCCACGCTTTCTGAGAACAAAGCTAGATCGTCAGCGAATCTCATATTCGTGAGACATTCTCCATTTACTTTTCATCCCAATACAATGTTTTTAATATATTTTTCAAGGCCGCGATAAATAGTTTTGGGGACATGGTGTCTGTCACCCTCTCGAACTCCTCTGGCCAGGTAAAATGTGTTCGTCTTCTTGTGCAAGCTAACACAGGCTGTGGCATTCTTCTGAAGATGTTTTAGAATGCATGAGCATAAATAGCGCTCATCTATTCTACAATCCACCAAAGCTTTTTCGGCTGCCCATGACTCAATGGAACGAAATCCTTTTCGTAATCTACGAACGTGATAATTATTCGTTTATTGTATTCATGGAATTTTTCGATAAGTGTCTTTATGGCTTGCAGATGGTCACTGTGCTATAGCCCAAACCAAACCAACGCAAACCTATCGTGTGTAAAAAATCAAAATTTTCGAGTTCAATCGATTTGCACTTTCTAACAAATTAACCTCGCGGGAAGCGCAAGCGCAAGGAAGCCGCGCCTCGATGACCAAAAGCTGTGACGGAGACAATACGTGAACTCTTCGGACCCTCGCTATCGTCAGGCGTCAGTAGACAGCGTCGCGTGTCATTTACTGTTGATTTTCTACTATTGTTTCACTACAGATCAACAGAAAAATCTGGATGTAAAAAAGTATAAGAAGTTTATGCCTAATCCAAGAAATGCCAACATTCATTCGTCAATTTTTGATCGATTATAGGCAAAACAGATTTGAACTTCAGAATTAGGATACTATGATAATCATCTTTTTCGGAGATATAAACACTTCAAGGGAATTACGTTACTGATCCCTTTTGGAAATATAAATTTCCGCTACCGAAGACAGAAATATTTAAAAAGGCAAGTGTTTCTTGTTCTTGAAGCGAGCAAAAAAGTTACTTCAAGTTTTGTAGAACTACAGTGTACCAGTACACCGTAGCTCCACCGTGTTAACGAAAGCTCAATGAAGGTTCATAATTACTTGTGAAGATCAGGGAAATTAGGAAATCCTTAGGTATTTGCGCTTACTGCGAATAATTTTTCTACTTCTTGTCTACCTTTTTCTGATGGTCTGAGTTCTACCAAAGATTTGATACCGATGATGTGAATCTGCAAACAAATGATGTTTGTTATGCAGTGTGAAACAATAGCTCAGAAAAAGGTAGCACTAACTAACGGGTGACAATGGTCTGTTTTTATTGAAATATTTACTCTCGTAACTCGAAACGTATCAGCGGTCAAGCCATTACTCGTACAATGCATAATTATAAAGATCATGATTTCACTTCATCGTTTCATGATTCTGGTTGAAAGGTAATTTTATCATAAGATAAAAAACTACTTATGATAATTATGACTTGTTGAGATAGTTATACGAAGAATTTGTTTGTTTAATTTGACTAATATGTAATTATTATTGTTTATACTTTGAGTGCAAAGTGACTTGAGATAGCCGAGTACCTACACAATAATGTTCTCGTTTATGAAAATTTAAATAAATAAGTAAATTCTTTATTCGTTTGAAACATGGTAATTTAACATAAAAGGTGGTATATCACATAGAGGGCGATATTTTTAACAATTTTATTTCTGAAAAGTATCAATGAATAGATATCTGTGGATAGTGTTGTTGGCTGTATATGTACTTACCTAACTCTGATGTTATTATCCGTTTGTAATACTATGTATGCAGCTGTTTACTTTCCCAAATAAATAAATAAAATAAATGTCGAGACATCCGAACGAATCAAAAAGATATGTAGTGTTCTGGTTAATAAAGTTTGTTTTAGGTCATCTAAACTGATTAACATAAGCCGTACTACAACCTTTCAATAAAACTATTGACGAGACGTATTATATTATTTGTGACGAGACTAATTTAATGCTATGGTAAAAGCTTCCCTAGGGCGGCCTGGGCCACTAAACAAAGAGGGTCTGTCCGTATGTCCCAGCAGACGTGGCCCACATGTGCGCCACAGGGGCCCATTGTGCGCGCGCGCAGCCCGGCGCACGTGCGCTAGTTGCAGATTAGATACAGAACCGTTTTCTGTTTTGCTAAATGAGTATGAAGCCTCCCCGGGGTTCTGGTTTACAGCGACTCTTTCACATTATTATTCAACTTAAACAGGGTTTTTTTTATCATTAATGCAAATATGTATATGGTACGAGTAGGTATTTAGGAACAACAACTTTTTCCAAGGCGCATGGTCCAAGAGACTTTTTTTTTGCCTTCGATCGAAATAGTGTGACTTGATAGGTCAGAGAGGTTTAAATCTGGGGTAATCTGATCACAGGCAATGCGGGAGCAGCAGAGATTTCAAAATGAAAACGACTGTCAGCGCGTGTAGATTTCCTCAAGCTTTTTCTATGCTGCTAAAGACTTCGATACTAAAAATTATATTGTTTTGTAGACTTAGACAGCAAACTCAAGGGTTTACGAGTACTAATGAATTTTAGCTATTAACGATAGAGCTAGCAGTCAGACTCAGAGTACAGTCATTAAAACTACATTCAAAGCTCCGTAGTGCTGTTAGTATCAACAACAAGAAGCGGCCATTTGCAGTCAAAAGCTGTTCAAATGCAGTCCGCCTGTGTAGACCTTCTAACAACAAGTATATTAAGATGACTCTAGATGTATCAGATACGAGTATATGCAACTACTTATAAAAAAAATGTTGAGATTCACACAGGATCCCAAACATTAACATGAAATAGGAGATACCTAAAATGATGATGATGATAGGGGCTCCTATCGTTGCAGTGAGGATGCGTGCACGGCGCGCGCGGAGGCGGCGCCGCCGCTGACCGCGGGTGGCGAGGCTGGCTGCGCGTGCGCGGCGTGGCCCGTAGTGCGCAGGCCGCCGCAACCTATAGAGATCCTGCGCCCTAAGCCGAGGAGGTAAGACTCTTTAATAATGTTCACTAGATTGTAAAAATCGCGGGATTGCTCTGGATGCAAGCATCACAGAACCTAACAGCCGGCGTACCGTGATTGAGTGGTACAACGTTTGGGTTCTTATTACGGAGGGTAAAGGTTCGAATTGACATTGCGGTCAAACAAAATTTACATTGTGAGACTATCGCCAGTTTGGTTAGGATGTCATTGGATGAATTACCTGATTGTCCGCAAAGTAAGATGATTCTGTGCTTCGGAGGGCACGTGCCGGTCAATAAGGAAGGAAGGATCCTTGGTCGGCTTCTTTATCGAGTAGTAGACCTCTTTTGGCCCAGGGCAGGGGACGATGATTATGATAATGTGATTAATTTTTATTCTGGTCTCTCCTGCGTAGTTCCTAGACAGTTACTCCAAATATGCATCTCTCTTATAATTTTGATGCCACTAAACTTGCAAAAAGTGTTCGGTGTCATAAGGTCGTTTAGTACCTCTCAAAGTAATTGTGTCACTTGCGGTGATACATCAAAAGGCTATTGAAATTTTCATTAGAGAAATTAATTTCCATCTTTCGCTTTTATCAAAGCCCCGTCACGGTACTTTCTTTACTTACACGTTTCTTTATTTCAACTGCTGGGATGGACAGTTAATGCTTGCTATGCTTTCTTTATGTGCACCGGTCATATGTGCCTTAATATGGCCGGTGCACTCTACACAAAAAAATATTTCAGAACTGGATATTCCTTGCGCATTATTTAGTCATTTGCGGTCGGCATTCCGCTACCGTATTGCAGATCGCCCGCGGCCCTCCTAAAAAACTGCGCAGGAGCAAACTGGATTTATCGGCATGGAGGAATGTCGGGGTGCAGGGCTGCCAAATGGGCTCCAGGATTCTTCTACGCAACTACCTATCTGCCCGGAAGCCAAAGCTTGTAGTTGGATCTGGTGTAAAACCTATCTGACATAATTCGTCGAACTCGTAGTAAGCAGTCAGTCTACATACTACCTGTTCTACTGACAGAGCGGAAGGCTTAGGCTTTTAAATATTTATAAAACCGAGAGGAGAAAATTCTTTTTTCAGACGAATGCACATTTTATAAAGAAAAACATGTACCTAAATTTCGCACAAGTAACATTTTCTCGCATAGGTAGCTCGAAAGCATACGAAACTTCTAGCAAAGTTGGCAACCCTGCTGTGAGTCTGGCTCTTGAGTATAATGCCAATGTATCGCCTTATCGGCGGTAAGAGACAAATGTCTGCTAATTGGTATTTGCCGGACGAGCCGCACCAAAAACCAATGCTTTCTGTGTTTCGGATGTTTTTGAAAAAGCCAGAGTGTTTTAAGTTTTTCTTTTAGCTGCCGTAGTATTTTATTTTTCTTCAGATTCCGATTTTTCTAAAGTATTGCATGGACAATGGGGGAGCGGGAGGCTCAGACATGTAAATTGCAAAACAATAAAATATAAAAGAAAGGTGCTGTTAAAAATGTCCTGTTAAATAAGTTGAAGTAGGTAAGTAAATAACAAAATATCGTATATAACTAAAAGTTTATTGACAGCGGCACTGGTCACCAAGTATAAAATATTTTATAGAGGCCTAGTCGTTAAAGCCAACTGACCTCTGACATCAATAACCCGTCTCTACTTTACGTCCCATAGCTCAAGACGATTTGCTTACCAAGCGTAGGAATATGTTCAGCCATACACTCTGATATAATGGATAGTTGTCCTGTCCGTCCATTTGATTCATTCCATGACAGACTAACGGTCCAAATAACTTGCGAGCATCGAATGCTGACCCATATTAACATCTGCAACAATCTGCATAATTCATTGCGCTTGCGACGACCGAGGATTTGTGCTTTGTCCGTTGAATTCCAAACTGCTGGAATCCGTAAGCGCCCGCATTCCGATTTCGGCACGCTAAATAATTTTGGATAAAATATTTTATCGTAGTATGATATTTGTTACGATTCGTTGATTAAGTATCTTGTGGATTATATTATGGAGGGAGGACATTGCACAGTTTTATATACTTAACAAAAATCTTTCATAGGATACTCTTCTAGACACAATATCAAAAACCTTTTTGTGCCATACATATTTTTTGTCCTTTTTCGTAGTATTTATGCTCCGGCTTCGCACGGGTGTAATTTAAAGATAAACTTGACCTTTTAAGGATTAGCCAGCGTAAAGGTACGAATTCGAAGCGAGCTGCATGCAACTGCCAACTACCGACTGCACGTGCAGCGACTGCAGGAAGCGCCCAAATATTGTTTTTTTGACGGCTTGATTGAAAAACATCGAATTTTATCTATAATCTACTTAAAATGATACGTACTAACTTATTTTAACTGCTAAGTACATGTTAAGTAAACCTACCTCATTAATCACGACGTCCATAGGTGAACACAGCATCAAAATATGTTGCGTGGCTTAGGAGGAGTTAGTGGATATGTTATGGACCAAGTGATAAATTGAGCATTATACATAATGCCCGGTCATTATGAAAAATGCCCAATATGAGAGTGCAATTTGATAATAATTATTCAAATAATCAAATTGACCGGGCATTATACATATTGTCCATCACCTTTTGGGTGGAGTAATACAAACATATTTAATTACAATTTTATTATGGTTATTGTCATTTAACTTAGACAGACAGGATTTCAGAGTGGGAGAGTAACGGGGACCCCCCGCCCCCCCAAACCCCCTCCCCATCCCGGAGCCTTAGCTTTTTTTTAAAGTCTGTAAGTACATTAGGTGATAAGCTCTTGGCATGCCTGCAAGCAGGCATGGGGGGTCACAAGATAACCTAACCCCGAACAGACAGACGCGGAAAGCGACTTTGTTTTACAAGTTATACTATGTAGGAGATAGAGAATTTTTGTCTTTTTTTTTGTATTTTTATTATGACATAATATACATAATACCTAACAGTATTTCAAAGAAATGTTTTTAAATTTTATTTTATTAAATAAAGATTGTTTATTTATGTTTTTTATTAGTAAATGTGTTTCTTTGAAAAGTTTTAAGTAGTTTCATCATCATCATCAGCTTTTTACTACCCACTACAGGGCATAAGCCTCCTCTTTTTCGTGCCAACCTTTGCGATCCTGTGTCTTCCAGCAACCCGCTCTATATCATCGACCACCTAGTTGCAGGTCGGCCGGGTCGTCTTTGCCCCTGCCTTGGCCACCATTCTGTTAGGGACTTACTCCACCTGCCATCTCTAAATCTAACCACATGACCTGCACACCGCCACTTGAGTTTTACGACTTACCAACGTCTTGCACTTTGGTCCGTTTCCAGGGCTCCGTTTCACGAAGCAACAAGTTACTAGTTACAATTTTATATTCATTGCGTAGCCAATCCGTGTAAACTGTATGTATACCCTTATCGTTTTATCTTTTTGTCTACGCAATGTACATCGAATTGTACTTGTAATTTGTAACTTGTAGCATCGTGAAACGGCCCCCAGATCTCTGCGTTCGGTATACGGTCGATCAACTTGATGCCTATTAGCATGGTATGCTCCATGGCCCTTTATGTAACTCCTAGTCGGTATACAGTCTCCTTTGTGTGTAATGGGCAGGACACACTGGTTTTAGAGTTAAGTACTTTACATAGAATTTATTAATTTTACTAATTTAAAAGTATAGGAAGTATAGGACTTGTGTTCCATTTTTTATAAAATCAATTTCTTTAAGAGGTTCCAGCGCATATAAATGCTTGTATATGTCTATGTCTATTAAACAACAAAAAAATCGAAAGTAAATGTTCAACCTAACTTTTAAGTTACATAAAATCTTTCGCACTATTAGGAAAAGTTGTTCACGGTCTCACTCAGCACCATCTATTTAACTAATTACTACACTAATTTAAAAAGTAACCTGTAGATAACCTCGATTGAACAGCGCGAAGGTGATTTTTACCTAATGGCTTAAAAAGCGTCATTTCTGACAATAAATTACACATTAGATGTCAAAAACACGCTTCAGTCGTTGTAGTCTTGAAATAATTACCCACTCTTCTCATCAATCATCAAACAGCTCACGTCCCCACTGAGGGGCTTGAACTTTCAATTAGGGCGAAATACAGTAACTAAAGACTAAAAAGTTCCTAGTTACACTACCGTCTACTGTGTAGTGTTAATCATACTTGCCTAGGCGCATCATTCAACGCTGCTCTCTCTCGTTTTTCAACTCCGCAGTCCCTAACGTTTTCTTAGCAGTTTCCACGCGAAAAGCGCAAACAATGCGCGCGCGCAGACTTGAATTAAAAGGACTTTCTCTGATCAGTCTTGGGATGGGAACACATTATAATTGTGAATGGTTCACGAACAATAAACCAGTGTTTTATGCAATGAAAGTAACTGTTACTTATTAATTACATATTTTAAATAGTTGGTCTGTTCGTGGGAAGGATTTTGCATTGTTTTAAAAGTAAAATGTAATGTTATGATGGTGTGCTATGTAATTTGTGTAAGCTACGTTATGGTAACGGAATTTCGAATCATAAGCGTTTTATTCGGATTACTACAAAATTAACTGCTAACCGTTATAAAACGATAAAAAACACACAAGCTAAAAATGTATTTACCGAATATTTTCACCGAACTCCTTCTCTAGCCAACCTGTACTTATGTAAGTAATATCACACCGTCTCAAGTAATTATTTAAATAATCTTGTAATATTGTTTCGTTTGTTTTTCATAGTAGCTGGGAGCACTCAAACTGTTATTTTAATATTTGCACCTTATCTCTATATTTAGTGCAACAGCAGGAACTTATGGTTTCATTCACCCCACTCAGAATGCAGACGCATCATCCTGACTATAAATACTTTACGGCTGGCTCTTACAACACTCAGCTGATACTGTTGATAATTACCAGAAGCACTTAAGATTTTTTACCATCGATCATGAATGCATCAATAAAACATGGTTCAAGATACGCGCATTACGACGGGCTAACGACGACAGCTATCAAGCAGCAATGTTTTACCAAACGGTACCATTAATCCGTGAAGCACACTTGTCGATGGCTACCTCGCAGGTCGTCGCTGTAGCGGGGCGAAAACAATGGTGTTGAAGAGGCGCCTGAGCGGGGCGGCCGGCGAGCGCATGCGCGCGCAGTGCGGCCGGCACGTTGCCGCAGATATGCTGTGCCCTGCGCGTTGTTCGTGCTTCTTGTGCCGCGAACTCCAATCCTGTCACGCCGCCGACGCCCGCAAACCACCCGCCAAAATGTGTGACAATTTCATCCTTAAAAAAGCCGAAGCCTGGGAACCCATGAAATTCATCAGAGGAGCCGCTCGTCTCTCGGTCCGACACTGGCAAAACAGGGAACCGCTTAACCCTTCCAAAAATCGCGTTGCCACCCACAAGTCAACCAGCTGCGAACAGCTATATCCACATCCTTCGGAAGACGAAATAGGCCCTTTTGGGATGCGAAGAGCTCCAAGCACAGACAGAGTCAAGGCCGAAAGTAAACCATTGTTCAGAATCTTAGGAAATTCCCGTGTGAAGAAAAATAACAACAGCGAGGTGACGGAGAGTAAAGCTCGACGCAGTGTTCTGAATTTCAGGAAAAATGAGACACCTAATAATAAAAATGTTCATGAAAAATACATTCCTTTACCGCAGTCCTCTACGCCTGAAGAACATATTTACAGTGAACCTAGACCCTGGAATTCACAGTTCGATGACTGTTGTCGTCCACCAGTGTACCAAAGTGTTGAGAAAAAGAAAGATGAAACGAGTAAAGGACCAGTATCAGAAAAGAAAATTTATAGTAGCAGGCCGCCTTGCTATGAGGAGCTAGCTCAAAGACTATCACAAGAAAAAAATAAAAAGGCTAATTTAGCTATTGCAGAAAGTGGTTTCGCTAATAAAATAACTCAAAATAATAACAAAGTCGTCATATATTTCGGAGATTCAATCATACGTAAACATAATGAGCAAAAGAAAAAAGACCTAAAAAAGGAAGAAACTCCACTCCCTAAAGAAGAGGCAATTTATGCAAATCGCCTGTTGGCAGAGACGGGAAATTTGGGCCTGAGCAGAGAGGTTGATAAGGGTGGAACGCAACTTGTGTCTGAGGTGGAAGTTCCGGAGGCAATCTATGCTGAAGTAAAATCTGAAGACAGCAAGGAGACTTCAGAGATGGTTACTATAAACGATGCAACCTACAAGAAAGATGTGTTTGGAACTATGAGTTCTGATGGCTTTCTGGTGGTTGAATTTGAAGGAAATTACGAGAGGGCTCGTCAGCTAGTGGAACTGGTGCATTCGGGGGGAGGCACAGACCACCATGAGGCAACAGTGTTGGACGAGGATGACCACTTTGATTGGAGCTTTATCCAAGACTGGCGAAAACGGTAAATATTTATCTTTGTCTCATTAGATGCGGTTATGTTTTAACTTCCAGACGACAGTCTTGTTTCACACGTTCTTGTTTTATAAATGCAATAATGCATACCTTAGAAGTAGAGTGTCATAATCATAACTGTCACCCATGTAGACTGACATTATCATGGTGTGGTATTAAGGTTTTGAAATGCACTTTTAATTCAATTCTTGGATGTATAGCATTTCCGTGGTGCTTTCGCCAATGTCGAGTTTTATTGATGACTCTGCTTAGACATTATAGGCTTCGTGAGAGAACAAGTTTAAAAATAATTATAATGAAGAAATTTTAACCATGGTAACCAGCCTGCTGAATCACCTAGAACAAAGAAGTGGCCTGAAAATGTAACAACTCAGATAGAAAATAAGATATCATGAATAGTAAGTATTAATTAAGATATCCGTAGTTTATAAAATTGTCTCATAATCTATCCACAACTCAAGATTTATAAACAAATTATAGGATACTCTTATTATTCCCATCACCACAATTCACGAGATGCGTAAATAGCAAGTTTACAATTCAATAATGCATTGGTTACATGAGCGACTGTTTCTTATCCTCACCCAAGAAACAGATGTAGGAAGACATTCGCATTAATTGCATAGTAATTCCCTGATAACAATCAGCTGCCGTTGGGCGATGAACCCGTGCGAGCTTGCGTCTGCGCGTCTTTGTCTAGATACCATCTATCCATCTAACCAGCATTATCAGCTTCTTCAACTCAACTAACAACCTTACAGCCATCTTCATAGAGCTTATAATCCATTTACTCAGGTTTACTCAGAACTTCGTGAAAAATCTAAAGGTTACATACATATCTAATACCTTTTGTTCTGTCAATTGTATTAAATTCTTCATTACGTCGTTTTTTACTGTGTGAACTTCCTTGTGACTTGAATTTAATTAAATCTCCCCAGCAACTCGTTATGTCATCGATATATGAATAATCTTTGTATAAGAGAAATAATTAAAAAGCATGACGTTTTCAAAGACCTCTGAGATAAGTTTCATAACGATTTGTAAAGAAACCACCTCCCTAATTTGTTTTCACTTTCTTTAGCGTTTCGGATTGTGCTGAATGAAATATAAACAGTTTACTGTAATTAACCACGACTTGTACGAGTAAGTTACTAATTAGTAGCGCAACTAATTAATTTTTCGTGTTTTAGTATCTGTTCATGCCCTACATCTATTACGGTAGACATTCTTAAAAATATTATGTAATACAACTAACTTCATGGAGCATGGAAACTGATAATTTATATAAACAACAAACATGTTCGAAACACAGTTCCGCAAAGGACAACCAAGGACGGAACTAATCACACAAAACAGTGAAATTACCATTTGATAAAATGGTTACTATATCCAGGCCTGAATGTTCAAAATTGTATGTGGCTCTATAGGTATATCCGCAATGTGCTCGTATTATGTTCACCGCATTGTGTTCATGCATGGGTGACAATTTAATGACATCAACTCACCTCTTAAATGACGCAATTTTTGTTTACCTACAACCTCTTCTGTTGTTTGTGTTAGCTCTACATTCAACTGTCTAATCGCATTGTCTTGTTAAGCTAAATTCAATTGTCTAATTGTATTATTAGTGGTTCAATTAGCGTTTATCAAGGCCGCGGTGTCAGTTTCAGCCTCTTACTCTCATGTAAGTTATCTGATTTACTTATTAATTGTGTCGTAATTAGCTGACGGCTATAGTCGCTGTCTCCTGACCGGAATGTTGCGGTTCAGATCCCACTTTATTACTACCTAGTGTAGGTAGATAAATTAAATACATACGTTTGTGCAAGACGCCATGAAGAACCTGCAGTCTGCCAGTCTCTACTTGGTTTTCGTGGTTATTGATCTGCAAGAATACAAGACTAGAGAAAGCTATTACAATATTGTTTATATCTTTGTATTCTACCAGAAATGGAACGCAAATTAGGATCCCTATCTAATAAATTTATCTACCAAATTAGGATTATTTTTATTGCCTAATGCAAGGCAGGAAATGATTCTTTCTAATATGATATGACAAAGAAATTTACCTTATCTTTCATAGTTATTAATTACTGAACGTACTCCTGTAATCTTTACAGCTGTACAATCTTTTTATGTTACACAATTAAAATTAACACCAAGATTAAGAGTATGAACCCCGCCAGGTCTGCGCCTGCGCGCTCCATTACCCAAGTTAATTCCCACACTTTTTATTGAGTGTTCAAGTATTGTCAGCGCTTCCTTAATCGCATTTGCGCGTTTTCTTTCAGTGTGCTTTATCCCAATGTCATAGAATGTAAATTCCTTTGTTGGGTACGTTGCGGTTGGCTTTCTAGTTGCTTGTTGTTACGAAGTGCTACGTCTTGCATGTTTTGTTTGTGACATGTTATGTAATTGTTTAACTTCCTACGGATTAAAGTTATTTCCGAGTCTAATCTGTCCTATCGCTTGTGCAATTAAGCTTTTGTCTTCTTCCCATGAATTTGATCTACGGAGCCAAAATACTTTGACTGATAGAAATTAAATCGATGAAGATACCAATTCCGACAGGTGGGCCTGCTATAAATTTGTTTATTATTCTACTATTTCAGTGGTAACAGATGTGAAATATGAACCCTAATAACTTACTCTGTTCTAAATATTTTTAACCTGATTTGATTTTTACAGTAATATTTTACAGAATTTATTTGATACTCACATTTGATCTACACATTGATATGGCTTGACCGTCTCGATTATTTAAAGAGTGTTGTTGGTTGTTTAAAATCTAAATCAAATCACCTTTCTTTTCATGTACAATGTAGATATAAGTGAGCACATAATTTGCATATTTTTTCTAATTTAATTCAATTACATATTGATCTGATTGAAATAGTCAAACTGATATACATAGTTTATTAATATGTATTGTTTGTTTGTAGACAAGAATTCGTCAGTTAAATTGATAATTTTTAAGAAAATAAAACTTATACCGACTTCTAGACTATATCTTTAAATACTAACTTAAACTAAAAGGTAGAAAATTTCTGTACATTTTTTTCTGGTTTTGTTGACAAAGAGCGCTGAATCAATTTTGTTAAAATTCATATGGTACCTGTCTCCGTGTATGGTACCTCTAAAATATGAGCTATCAAACAAAAAAGAATCATCAAAATCAACTCACAATTAGTAGAATAATCGCGTAAAAAACTTAAGACTCCGATTCCGCAGATAAACTGCTGCGCAGTTTTGCGGGACTTTTGTTAGATTATAAGTTACTAATGTTTTTAAGAAATAAAAACAAAAAAATACAAAACAAAACATCTGTTTTAAGCCGGTTAAAAAATAACACTTCTTGTGTGTAGAATCACAACTTCACAAGGTGTGTTCTTGATCTGGTAGGTAGAAAGTTGTACTGTACACCTTTGGTATAATGTGATATTTTTCCAACTTGTCCATGATATCGTGCACCTGATTTGATATAGATCACCCGCCTGCCAGTGAGCCAGCGCGGAATCCATTGGTCCTGCCTGTTTGTCCGTCATGGTCACGCTCTCCAGCTCAGTCACGCCCTTTATTACAGTTTTTATTAGTACCTACCGGCCATTGTTAAGTGTAAATTGTCTATATTTTCGTACGTTTAGTTTTCACAAGACAATGGGTATTTTTAAAGCTATTAAATCTTAAAGGGTTTCTTCAGGCTTGTCTGGGCTCTAAGCAGAAATAGGCGCTTAAATTCACACGATATTCGCGTGAGCAAAATTTTTGTTACCTCACATTGAATTGCTGTCATGCTGGAAATTGATAGATATAAACGCACTTTTGAAAAATATTACTAATTTGGGTGAAAAACTAATTTTAACATATAATTATGGCTTCTTAGGTCTTTCAAAGTAAACAAAATATATCTATGTTAAAATTAATTATTAGTTAATTTCGCTATAGTAATTTAGTACACTACTAACAAAACTTTTTTGTTACTTGCCGCTTCAAATTATGTATGTAGTTATTTAAATTTCTTTTTTTCTTTACTTACAACTATTAGATGTTTATTACTACACGTAATTTTCTAGCGGGACGTACCTAATAATTATTTTAATGTCGTATGCTATTTCTTTCCACTACAATAAATATATTTACTTGAAAAATATGACAAAAGGTGTGGGGTTGTGTTTGTCAAGTATTTTATATGTATACTCGTAACTCTTTTTTATCAACTTGTTATTTTTGTTTGCGTTGTCAACTTATTTTCATAAACAATTATCGAAATTGTGAAACCGCTCGCGTTAATGTCTTTTATATGAATGAACCTGATCTCGCAGTCTATACTTAGAAAAAAAAACTTAAATTAGTTTCCAACAACATTGGTCTTCGTCACACTTCTAACTTCACATCCTCGCAAAAAAGATTCCGATCCCAAAGTAAGCAAAGCTTGTACTATGGTTATCAGACAACTGATATACTTTACTTAAATAGATAAATAAATACATCAAATCAAATCAACGGCCTGTTACAGTCCACTGCTGGACTATGAGCCTCCTCCAAATAAATACATACATACTTATATAATATAGATAAACAACATCCGGATACCGACTCGAACGTCCTTGGCAACCATGGTTGCCAAACGCAATACAAGGCAAACACAAGTGCTCATCACACGAATGTTTGCCCTGGGCGGGATTCGAACACTTGGAATTTCGCAGGCACTACTAACTAGGCTACGCTACAGGGCCGCCAGCATGTTTAGACAAAGGTAGTCATTATTAGACTCCTATAAGTCTTTGAAAGCAGATTGAGTAGGTCAAAATATATGCCCAGTACGGTTATTGTAAGATTATAGTCTGATTGGCTCCGGTCGTAGCATTCAGATACGGTCGGCGTCACGCATTGTACCACCATTTTACGAGCCAGCGGGACCCGTGCTTGCCCGTTAGATGATTATAGAGAGAAAAGGGAGGAGATTTTTATACCCATATTTTTTACTTACCTTACTTACCTTCTTAAAGTTGAATTGGCCGTTTTAATTAATATTTTACTTGACTTTGTGCTTTCCCGTAGCAATAATTTTACGGAACTTCCATAAAACCTGAACACATATCTTTTATCGCCGAAGCCTTTACTCAAACTTGGCACCCATTCACATGTACGTTTTTGTTGGGTATAGTACTAACTACAATGCTGGTTTCGGATCCATCTTCATCGAGGGAACGGAGAGCATTGATATTAAAAGAGACTGTCAATAGAATAGTAGACTAAACCTCTTACAAAAATAACCACCTCTTTGATGTCGGTTAAAAATTTAGTCCGATACTAAATGTTCCTTAATTTTGATGCAGGCCTTCAAGCGGGTGTCGGCCAGTGGAAGAAGGCGCGTGGTGCGGCGTCGGCGTGTGCGGTGCGCGTGCGCTTCGTGTGCGCGTGTCGAGCGGCGCCACGCCCGCGCCTGCGCCGGCGCACGCCCGCCGCTTGTCGCCGCCGCCGCACGCGCATCGCGCCACCACACCGCCACATAGTAAATGTATGTAATGCTGAACTTATTTATTGTGTGTGATACGTAAAATATGGCTTTCCGATATCTAAAATTATGATCACATATTATGTTCAATTGACAACGAATCTGTGTTTTAGCTCAGTTTTTTTAAATTAAATCGAAAGGACAGATAAATCCAGAAATCGCTTTGAACTACTTTTTTCTCTGACTTTCTGTGCTAACTTTGAATACTGTACTTTATTTTCTTTTTGTTTTGTGTCGTCATTAGTTATTTTAATAATGTGTGTGTCTTTGTACTAAATACATGCTTGTCTATGTCAGTGTTAGGATAGTGGATGCGATCTCTTTTCGAAGGAAGATTCTCTATGCTCCTTTCGCTCTTAGAGTGCTGTAAGCAAAGATTTCTGACGCGCTTCGCAGCGATCGTCTTTTGTTTGTTCCTCTGAGGCTGTAACTTATTAATAGTGATATTTCGTCTGTCCTATTCGCACGCATGTAATACCTATAAATAAAATAAATAAATATGTGGGGACATCTTCACACACGGCCATCTGATCCCAAACTAAACAAAGCTTGTACTATGGGTACCAGACAACTGATATACATTACATAAATAGATAAATACATACTTATATAGATAAACAACAACTAGACACAAGGCAAACACAAGAGCTCATCACACGAATATTTGCCCTGGGCGGGATTCGAACCCGCGACCCTGTGCGTCGGAGGCAAATACACTACCACCTTGGCTACGGAGCCATCAATATCCCTAGCCTATCTTTCTTATCTGTCCAGTCCATTTCTTATACGCACCAAAAATTAAAATGAACAATGTTTATTCGTAGCTACTGAGTATCTAAAAACATTCAAATTCTTCAGCTCATCAAGAAGACGCCTTGCCGACAGCCATCGACGCCCCAGGCACGGCCCAGCTGAAGCCCGTGGCCGCGGTATCGCAACTGACGGTTGCCAGTGCGCCGGTACGCAGCGCGCCGGCGCAAAGCAGCTACGCGCTGGAACGTCGGGCGCCAAAACACGACCATCATCATCGACCTGTTGATACGGTTCCACCTGTTCAGGTAAGCAGAACCCACCACAGGTGAATTTCACTAGTCGCTGCAAATTTTTAAAGATTTTGTTGTTTTGTACCCATCTAAAAAATCTCAAGTGGCAATTTTCTCATTTAATTTGAAATTTCCATTTTAGCCACTGATTGGCTCATTTTAAAATCTTAATCGCGATCATTTAAATATACAAAAAATGTTTTGATCGGATATACTCTTCATTAATTATATCTCTGTTAGATATTCAATTTCAATCAGTTGAAAGTTAAAAACAACTAGCTTTACACGAGAAAAAGAAATGCGCCAATCAGTTGTGATGATGGATGGATATGCTGCTAGTCAAACAGCTGATGCCAAAAGCGTAACAACTTCTTCTTGTCTAGTATTTTGATTGATGGTGATGATCATTTCAAATGTCGTATAATCATGTAAGAAACGCCCACTGCAATTCAAGAGATTGTTGTTTTTGAATATGCTCCATTCAATCAATCAATCGAGTGATAAGATCGACAATTATTGTCGTATCGAAAATGTATCAAGTATTAGAAAGTTTTTAAAAGCAATTGATATTTATAAACAGATCAAGGACGTAAAGTTTAGCAAGTAATATAACGATAATAATGGCAGGCTGCAAGCAAGGTCGCGGAAAGCACTTGAAATAATATTTTTTTCAGCATTGCGCATTGGGTTAATTTTGGGCAAAGGCAAGTAGATTATGTAGACTCAGTTTACCCATTAAGAACTGAGTTTTTTTTTTCTTAAAACTTATGGCTTTAAAATTAATAAATAATTAACAATTATTTAAAAAAAACAATTTTGAGATTTAGGCTGTGACCATATGGTAACGCTAGGCTAAAAGGAAATACAAAAATCGGTAAGTAGTTGAAATAACAAAATTTGAATAGGTTAAATATCTAAATACACGTAAAATGTAAATTTTGTGTTTATATGGTCACACTAGTCCTTAATAGGATAAAAAAATATTTTTATTCAAAAAAAGAAACAGAATTAAAACGAATGATTGTAAAAGAGAGCCTGTATCCACCTAGGTCTACAATACTTACAAGTACCCTTGTAACCTTCTGAACCGATCATCATACCAATTGTATGATAATCATATTTATTAAATACTAGCTTTCTGCCCGCGGTTTCACCCGCGTTTGATGAGTTTTCCCATAGGAATGAAGTGTTTTCCCGCGGTAAAAAGTAGTCTTTGTCCTATCCTATATGTGTGCCAAGTTTCATCCCGATCCGTTGAGTGGTTCAAGCGTGATTCGACAACAAACATCCAAACATCCAAACTTTCGCATTTATAATATTAGTAGGATTACCAAGCATTTCAGCTCAAACTAATAAAATATCTATCCGAATAGACAAACAAAAGACATTAACGCAAGCGGCTTGACCATTTGATTTAATTATGAAAATTAGTAAGTATCGGTAATGTAATGGCTTTCCGTCCGGGAAATGCGGGTTCGATTACTCGCGATATTATAAACTTACGGAAAATTGTGAACTGACCAACCATTTACAATTTAACTTATTATTTCCCGTTAGTTTCTGGGAACGGAATAAAATAAACCAAGAAAAACTGATTTTCGGAAATTAAGGGCTACACAAATAGCGCATTGGGAAAAAATGGCACTAGGAAAATATGAGAACGGAACAAAATAAACCAAGAAAAACTGATTTTCGTAAATTAAGGGCCACGCTCTATAATCTAACGATGCCAAACAGTCAAATCTGGGTAGTAGGTCGCGCCCATGAAACTGAACAACCTATTTTAGTCCACAGGTTTTTAAAATTCGCAAAAAACCATTTTAAACGTTCTACAAATTGATTAAATCACCTGATCAGTTTGTATGAAAGTTCAAATTTATTTTTGCAAATTCTTAAAAGTGATGGAACAGTAGTGGTTCTGTTTCATGGGGTGACGTGAGGTTTTGCGTTTTTTTGTTAACACGTTTATAACGTTTATTTGACGCACTGCGCTCGCGCCGTTTTATCTTCTTTGTGGTAATCTTATTTTGAACCTATGACATCTTATTTTGAAAAAATAAACCAATGTCGTATTTTTTTTATAAAATAGATACATGTCGGGCAGTATTTAGTTTAGATAGATCACTTGAGCACCAAACTGATCACGGGCCAAACAAGCTGGCCACTTGTCTGGCATTGCTTACCTTCCTTCGTGCTAATGATGCTACAAACCACAACACGGAACCAGTTTCTGATATTTTTTTGCTAATATTTGATTCCGAGGAACGAGTATGCAGACGTATGAAAAAAATTTACTCTTCTATTTATAAGATAGCTATAATACCTAATGATTTAGTAATGTTATAAAAGGCATTATTATCACTTCAGAAAGTATCATTTCGTTTATAGTTTTGCTTTTTAAGTCGTCGGTCATTTAAAATATCGTAAAGTTTTGCACTAGTCAGTAACTCTATAATTAAACCTAATTCGATGAGTAAGATTACCTTACACCATCTTCTAAACGTCTACTCACACTACTGAGCTAAAATGTGGTCTCATTGTGGTCAAATCTTGTTAGCTAAGTCGTTTGTTTTGATAGACACCATGGATAGACGCAACTTAGATTTGAAAACTTGTTTACATTATCCCATATGAAAGTAAAAGCCAGCCAGCTGGCATGCTAGCATGCCAGTAGTAGTAGTAGTAGTGGTACTTTAAACATGTAAGCTTGCACTATTTACTGATTGAGTGCCAGGCTGCCCAATGTATTGATATGTATTTGAATGAAAAGAAGAAAGAAAGAAAAACGTTTATTTGCTTACAATATTAAAGAAAACAAAAATAAATAGGCAGAATAAAGCAGTAGCTTAACTGACTAGCTTAATAAGCTTCTGTGTGTAATATGGCAGTGGCAGGGAATGACATGTGTACAGACTTATTTTTGTGATAACATTAATATTTATTTAAGCAAAATAACATTTACAAAATTTCACTGATCCCTATACTAGGATACCCTGTGTATGGAAAATCAAGCTTCTTCTTTTTGGTACTAGGCAATTTAGGAAAAATTTTTTTAAAGCAGTGGCTTAAGAAAAAACAGGACCAACCCCTATAAATACTCACTCGGAGAAATGTTGGCTCTATTCGTTACACTTGTATGCTACCATTAGCTTTATTGTTATATTTCCTTAAGATAACACCATTGACGTAATGTGATTGGGCTTAATCAATAAAGATTATTATTATCAAAATCAAAAATATTTTATTCGAATTAAGATTTTTACAAATCATTTTTCGACGTCAAAGCTATCATGGATGGCAAGTTCACTACCAGTGTCCGCCCTCTGTGGAGAAGAACGGCCAGAAGAAACTCTACAGGAATTGTATCTTTTGTACTTTTCTTTTAAATATATAAAGAATCATACATGAGTCATAATTACAGTCTACTCCTACTACTCCTCTGATTTTATTAATAAAGCCACATTTTTTGGTGACATATCGGCGGGATAAAATCCGAAACGAAATCATCCGGCAGAGGACCAAGGTGGTGGATATTGTCCACAAATATAGCAAGCTGAAGTGGCAGTGGGCTGACCACGTCTGTCGCAGAACCGATGAGTGTTGAAGCAGACGGGTTCTCGAATGGAGACCGCGTCTCGGGAAGCGTAGTGTGGGACGCCCCCCTGCCAGGTGGACTGATGACCTGAAGAAGGTCGCTGGTGGTGGCTGGATGAGGAAAGCGGGTGATCGTGCGCTTTGACGTACCCTTGGGGAGGCCTACGTCCAGCAGTGGACTGCAATAGGCTGATTGATTGATTGATTGATCGGCGGTCCATCGTAAGATACTAATACCGAATCAAACAAACAATTTTGACAAATTATAATGTGGTTATAGTGCTTGCACCCAGTAAACAAAATTATATTTTTTAATTTAGTCACGTTATTTAGATACGCCAGCGATCAGACAGTGCACTCCAGTAGCATCTGAGCCAATTGTACTTCACTATTGTAGTTTACTGGAATAGTGTATTCGAGCCTTAAGCACGTAACCTGCTTGCGGTTTACTATGCTGTAATGCAAGCTCATTTACTTAGATCATGCTTAGATTTTACTTGTTTATTATAGCTAATAACAACGGAAACGGGAAGTTAGATATACTATATCTAATATCCTGTCGTTTAGAGCTTTTCAGACTTTACGAGGTTACTACCGTTGAAATAGTTTAGACTTTAAGGAAATATTTTATTTGGAAAGGTCTTTTAATAGCTGGTGGAAAACACATGGCACGTGTGGAGTTTGAACTGGTGGTGGTGCGCAGGTGCCTCCTGGGTGGAAGACAGAGTCGTACCCATTACACCACCGAACCGACATTTTCGACTCACATCACTGTATTCCATTTGCAGATAGTATCATTTTTATGAGGCCAAAGATATAGATAAATTCAATGAAACGTTTGCTGTTTCTCTACACGCAAGATCAATATTAACAGTTCAAATTCATTTGTTGAAGTGTAGACAAAAACGACTTATCTTCTGTCTTACAAAAAAAAAAACATCGTTTATCGCCTGACATTAATCTCAAATTGATCTCACAGCCCATTATTGTTTATGTTTTGCAAAAGAGAGAAATATGACGTATTGAATACTAAAGAAAAAAGTGCAATAAATACGGCAAAGGAATAGTAAAAACTTGGAGGAAATGTTTGTGCTGTAAAAATAAAAAGCACCTATTTATAAATTACCCTGCTCTATCACATCTTCATTATAAATAATTATACTATTTCCCTCAGCTATTTCCAACCGTTTATTTAACTTTTGACAGATCGAGTACTAGTCAATTAGTGATGTTCTAGTGCGTTACTGATTCGATTTTATATAACCGATTTTCTTTATGAAGAAATTGTAGTCAATTTAACACATAGTTATTAAATTTTTGCTTAACATTTGTATTATTTTATAATCATACCTAGCACTCCTATGCATACCCTTCCGTTCGTGAAGATTAAGCGATCACACTACTACTAATAGGTCGTGGATGGGGTGACCCGTGACCGATAGTCATTTATCAGAGCGTGCTGTTTCCGCCCGAGGGTACTATTATTTTGGTCGCAGCGTTAGCCAGGCTGACCGCCCAGTATCGCAATTTTGGCAATCTCACTAAATTAATAATAATTGTACAACATTTCGTAATGTTTACCATTACTATCATTTTTGCATTATGCAAATGATATAAAATTGACTTGTGTTCTAATCTAGTCACTTACACCAGCAATCTGGAGATACCATCTTGTTTTGGTTTCGTAACTCCGACCATTGTGCTTATGAGTCGTAGTGTTTTTTGCACATACAGGGTTATTTTTTTAATCGACGCAGATTTTTTTCTTTACGTGTTTAAGTAGATTTACATTACTGATTAAAAAAAGAACCATGTAGCCTTCATACTGCTAAAATGTTTTTCATTAACTCGCTTTCTTATTTGTTATTTTTAAATTAAAATTATTAAAAAATAAAAAGCTCGCGTTGATGTCTTTTATATGAAAATTATAAATCTTCTTTCTTTGAACGGAAAAAAAGAATGGAATATTTTTTTGTACCTTCTCCTATGATAGAGACTGGACATAAAAATAGATAAAATCTTAAAATTACCCCTGCGACTTAAAGGATGTATGTGGGGTAACTATTAGCTATTTGAAGTTTTTAAAGGGAAGAAAGACATAACCAGGAATTTGAAAGGGAAAGTTGTTATTGTTGAAGCTTCCTTACTTAGATACTAAATGAACTATGAAATGAAAATGAAAACTATGAAATGAACCAATGAGTCGTAATAATAATATCATATGGAAGCCTACGCCTGCATAATTTTTATAACTGCTATCCGCGATTCGTCTCGTCTCGCGTTAATTAGTCGCAGGCGCATCGCCGCCGATTACAGCAATTATAGCGCGTAACGGCGAAAGTGCTGCCAGTGGAAAAAAATAAATAACCATTGTCTTTAGCGGGATCCCACGATCTTCTGATAGGGAAAAGCGTAATCGGTGGGAAGCTTTAAATTTTCTGAAAGCGAAAGTGTACGACAATGGCCATGATGAGCACTTCGACGAAGATTGGCTTCGTTTTGATTGTGCTTCTATGATGAGCTATCGCTACATTGAATATAAAAACTCTAGATTCTTCAGACAAATTTTTCAATGCTCAAGTCGATTTTATTTTTCTTTGAGTAAAAAATAATAAAGTACGAGTACTAACAGTATCCAGAAAAAATACCTGCGGTAAAACGTAACAAAATGAATCAAAGCGGTACTTGAATAAATAAGTCGTACTTGTTAGTTTATTATCACTCGTCCCAATACACCTTAACCTTTGCAACGTGCGTGCGAAATCATATTGCTCTACTAAACCACCATTTTTACAGAATGGCGTGCGTGACTGCAACAGCAGTTCGGACGAGAACAGATCTTCGGGACATGCTTCCATGTCAGACAGCGGGGGCGCGGGGGAAACCGGCAGAGACGAGCCGCGAAGGTCAAGACAACCTCCACACAATAGGACAAAGCATCGACCACATAATAAGGTGGCCAAAAATACCACTTCCTTTCATCCAGACACCTTTTGAACCTTATTTTTTATCGTTTAAACTTTCGCTGAACCGATTAGAACTGACAAAGCTTACAAAACATGCATCTATTCTAAATATCGTAATATCTAAGTCTCCCTTTTCGACGGTCTCAGTTATTTTTGCAAAAAAACGTAACTAATGTGTCTTATTTTGTGCTTTTTTCTCTGTAGTTTTCAACATAACTATGTTTTTTTTATATAACCCTTAGCTTCAGTCTCCGTGGCCAGGAGGCGGAGGACTGGAAGACATTAGGTCGGCAATCAAACAGCTGACATTACGATCTCGAGACAGCAGCAGCACTGCGACTAGTGGGGCGTCCAGCGCTGGTGGAGGCAGCAACAATGGCGCTCCAGGTAAGAAAGGGGGTAAAACATGATAAGTGGATAGGGTGGGCTTCTCACTCGAGGAAGGACTCAAAGCGATCGGCCCAGCTGTACGTGATCTATTGAAGAACTATATTTGACAATAGGCATTAACTCACTACAAATCCTTTTGTTAGGATTTAAGATCAAATATCTGCATATTCCTATCCTAGTCCTAATAAAGTCTGTTCTTCTTCTTCAAAGCTGTTGATTAGCATCGAAGGATTGACTACATCTTCTAGGGCCGCAGGAGTCATCGGGACTGTCTTACCTGACTCATTCTTATCAAAATCTTAATCATTCCAATACCAGCCTAGTGTTTTTTCTGTACTTATCCACTTCATATGTTGTATATTTTGTTATTGTTATTCAGAAAACGGCAGCGCAGCAGAAGCTCGTAGAAGACGAGCGCCTCTGGTTCGCCAACCTTCTCTGGACACGGTTTGCACGAACGTGACCAGCGCTGATGAATTCGTTTGGGTGGATTCACATAACAGGTAATCACCTCTAATCACTTTATCATCACATTCTACATCAACCTTTGCTTAGTCTTCCTAATCCAGATCTTTGATGCTGGTAATTCGTGATAAACTATTAAAGTACTGGTAACACATCACCAAAGAATTAACATACAATACATGGGGCTGTGTATAATTAGAACTCACTTGTTTGTTTTACAGATTGGTGGAATTGAGGTGTGTCCCATGGACAGCCGGCGAAATAAGCAGAGCGCTTCAAACAGGAAGGTGCAGAGACGTTGCGCCAAAGATGGCTCCGGACGCACCCCCTAGACTTGCTTATTTATTGCAAAGGTATTTTTCTTACCTTTCTTAATAATTTAAATATTTTCTCTGGTTCAAAGCTAATAAAATATTTTCTTTCAGGGCATTAGTCCGGATAGCGAGGGAAGCTCAACGGTTATCACAAAACTTCGGTTTTTGCTCAAAGCATGAAGTGGCAGGAGCATTCAGGATAGTTTTAAGCTCAGCACTTGCAGATGCTTGTATAAAGGTATTAAATAATCTGTAAAATATTTTTACGCATTCCAGATTGTCGTTAAATCAAACATTCTCTGATGATGCTTCATGCTGTAAAACCCTATTTTCAGGGATGTCAACGAGCTGCGACTATGTATGCGACATCAGGGAGTGCAGCTAGGAGATTGGGCTCAGCAGCACGTGCACGCACTAGTTTGGCTCCAGGACGATTCCAAAGATGGATGTTAGACGTCCGCGTCTCTTCATTTGTTCATGAGTAAGTTAATAGTACACTCATAATTTAATAATTTCTTTGGTATTCAACTTAATACGACGTTGATACTTTTCTTTTCTGTACAGATACGCTGCAATTTACCTCTGCGCGGGAGTGGAAGCTCTTTTGGAGGAAATAGCTCTAATAGCCGGTAGCAGTGCGACAACTTCACCAATAACTCCAGCTACTATTGACATGGCTGTTGCTAATTGTGCTGACTTATGGGGATTACTCCAACCTTATAGTCATTTAAATGCTGGACGAGTGGCATCAGGTACCACATCACCCAACTCTTACGAATGAGCCATCATGCAATTAAATATCAAACTTTTATTATCCTCTTCGTTATTTTGTTACAGGAGCATTATCGTTATCTCAATGGGAATCGATGAGCTCACTAGGATCCGGTTCTTCTTCAGGAGTATCACGACCAGAACATCGACAGTTAGGGATGAGTCATGATTCTGGTATCACCACGAATGGATCTGGTATGTAACTTTCTTTGAGCAAGTAAAGTTTCTGTAAACAAATATATATATTTATTTATTTATTTATTTAATGCTAATATACACATGAAGTCTTAAAAACTAAGTGTCATGTACATATATACCCTGTATACAATATACATTATTTTATTTTTATTTTCAGGTGGCTCGGGTACCTCGGCAGGATCAAACAATAGTTCAGGCGGGTCAAGTACGTCAGTATTGTTGACCACTTGCGCAGGATCAGCGGCGGAACTTCGTTGTGTTTTGCGCAGAGTCAATCCAAGATATTCACCTCTTTCACCGTCTGCTGAGAGAGCATTGTATTACTTTATGCGATGTGAACAGGTACGTACGTAGGTATAGCTATCATTTGAGATTTTCAAATCATGACTGGATAGTTTTTAAATCATTTATTTTTTAGCTGGAGCATAATACCAGCACATCAGGTAGCTGCGTAAATGGTGCAGGGTTGTGGGGTGAACGAGGAGCTGGTGCGTTACCTCCTCTTGGGGAGTGGGTGAGGGTTATCAGAGCTCATGCGAGCTTACGCCCTCCACCTGCCGTGCCTGATGCTGATGACGTCATGCAGGCTGCCAGATTACTTCTGCCTCATGCGGATTGTCCACCGAGACCTGTATCGTAAGTGTTATTGTTTTGATCACCTACCTATCGCGTAGGGAAAGTCTCATGAAATTTATTGAGATTTGTCTTGTTCTAGTCTGGAAGAAGCACTAGAACCAGCATGGTCCAGGTGCACTCGCAATTCTGATGAGCTAAGCAGAGCTGCGCTGGGTCTAGCGCAAAGAGCTTTGTTGAGCGGCAGACCAGATCTTGTGGGTGGGGTTAGAGCTCTACTACCATCTGCAGGAATTGACGCTGCCGATGCTTCCGGATTAACAGCTTTAATGAAAGCAGCTCTTGCAGGAGATGATCAGATTGTTGCCGTAAGTTATTTAAAACGAAATTAGTTTTAATGTCTACTTTAGTTGTAACCCATTGAAGATTACTTCTATAATGCTTATGTAGTAGGTATATCTATATCCATGGTATCAGCAGTGTCATGTGATCAAGGCGTCTTTGCTTCTTTTGAAACTTTCATAATTGTTTCAATTTAATATTTACATTTAACAGTCAATCGGTTTCTCCGTTTACATTCCAGATGTTACTAGAAGCAGGAGCAGATCCTAATATTGAGACTCCTGGAGCGGCTGCACAGCACAGCGCCTTGTTATCGCCTCGATCACCATCGAATCCACCTCAAACCTCGCCTGCGCAACAAGTCACACCGACTTATACTCCTCCGACTGCAGGTACACATATAAACTTTTTTATTTTCTTGGTTTAGAAACTTCATTATGCAGACTCTTTAAAGATAGACTTGACTTCATACGATATAAAAATAATAAAGAACTAAGACGTAATATTAGATACTGTCTAAAATAGCACTTACCATCCTACCTAACTACTGATAAATAAAATATCTTATTATTAACAAGATGATTTTTCCTTAGGCTGGACAGCACTGGTGTACGCATGCGCTAGTGCAGGCAGCGGCGCAGGCGCAGCGGGCGGAGGCGCCACAGCGGCTGGAGCCATAGAGTGTGCGCGAAGGTTACTCTCTGCCGGGGCCAGGGTTGACGGAGCGCCAGCTAGAGGAGAGGATGTTTGCACTCTCACACCGCTACAGGTCAGTACAGTCTGCTATGACCATCAGGGCTCTTTCCGAACCACTTTTCGTCCTGGCAACGTCCTAGGCCAAAGTCGTTGCTCGTTGCCTTCAGTTCATGGGATCGTTGTCTAATTTTCCTAAGAGTTTAAGCCTTTTAAGTACCGCAATTGACCGATCTTGCGTAAAACGGGTAAGCGGATCTGAATTGGTAGATTACCGAAAATCCAGAAAGCCAGCTACAATAACAGGTAAAAGTCAATTTGGGCTACTATCTGACGTGTATAATTCAGATCTTGGCCTTAGTCTAACGAAAGAGATGCGTTTACATGTATGAACGACAACCCAGACTAGGCTTCCAATTGTTTCTTTCTTTATCTCGGGTTAGTGTTCGCCTTAATCAGGCTGATAATACTAACTTACTATGTTCTGTATTCCAGGTGGCTTGTGGTGTCGGCAACTTAGAGCTAGTCCAGCTGTTGCTATCCCACGGGGCAGATCCGTTCCTCTCGACTCAACTCAACGACGCGCTCTGCTATTCTGCTGCTGCACAGTATGGGTGCTACAGGTAATTTAAAGATCTATCTTTCTCTTTCTCTATTTTATTTCCATCCTTTGTTCCACATTACGGCTCACGCGCAACTTGTATTTTTTTTTATACGTATATTATTATTAGTTAAGCCTATGGTGACATTCTGCTAGTCGCCAACTCTCCTCCTAAATCGTGCCGTTTTATTGTAATGACATTGAGGTATTTAATGAGGTGGCTCTTATAATAAGATATTGGTTGGAATCACATGGCAATAAACGAAAAACGCTTACTTACTACTACTATTACTGCGCCGACTCAGCGACCCGAAAAAGATCTTGACCTCCGATACAAGAAAACGAAAAATGCGCGCAATATTAATTTATATTTATATATTTTTCTTATTATCATTACTTCCCAGCGCCGTAGCAGTATGCTGTACGCACGGTCGTCGCACGTGCCTACGCGCAGCCGTCCGCGGAGGCGCCAAGGGTGCGGGCGGGGGCGCAGTGCTGTCCCTTGAAGAGGTGCTGGCGGAGGGCGCGTCCAGTGCCGCCCCGCGACCCGCCTTCACCAAGCAGCAGCAGAGGGCGCTGCAGGATGCCATGTATTACGCTGCGGAGACCGATCATTTAGGTAGGTAGGTTTGCTAAGATTTACGGGACGTATAATATTAGCTGTTGATGATGATGATCTGTTGCCTTAGGTTCTATGTACTGCTTTTAAACTATCGATGTTGCACCTAAATTTAGGTCCGCAGTCAAAGGTGCTAGCTTTGTAGGCTCTCATCCTATGTTTTGGATTCACACGTTATTAACACTGCGTTCCTAGATAGATGTGCTAGGCTGAATTCGATTTTAGCGCACTCAAAGCGCGTACCGAATTGCTGTCAGCGGGCGATAATATCCATACATTTTTTTAATTTTCTGATCGCTAACGGCGCTGATGACGATAGTTTGATTCGGAACACACCCAATGTCCATGAAAATGACAGGAATGGTAAAAAATTTATTTTGAAGCTTGTATTTTTCATAGTTTTTTTTAAAGGAGATAGGTCTTATGAATGGAATTTGTTACGGGTTAAATCAGTGTGGAATATTATACATAATAACTTACCAGTTTATTACATAGTTAGATTTTTACTAACATCCATAAAAAACGTTATTTCGAATATTTCAAAGACAATATTATTTTGTAGATATAACGTTGGAACTTCGAGCACTAGGCGTACCTTGGTCGCTGCACGCATGGACGCTGTCGCTAGCAGCAGCGGCTGATGCTGCACTGGATCACGTCATTGACCAGCTTCTTCAAGATTTCTTGCAGGTATGGGAAACGTCTAATGGGCGCTAAGAGTTCCTCATATTACGGGCGTTTCATTTATTTAGATTTTTAATTTTAAAGTCGTCTCTAGATATTAGTTCTGTGTATCAAACCCCCGCCTCAGATCCACGTAAACTGTGAATGTTTTTATTTGTTAAAAATAAAATAATAATCCTGTTTCCATAAATGCCCCAGCGCCACCTAGTAGAATATTTTATTGTAAGAAAAATGCACATTGATTGATATCAATTTTTTATTTTATTTTCTAGGTTTTATGATATTTTAACGCAATTTTTACAGGTGTGTCCGTCTGACGACAGCCATTACAGCAAGCAGTTCATCTATGAATGCCTTCCCCTACTCTTTAATATATTGCGATATAGCAAGGTAAGGAAAATGTTTGTTTGTATTTTTACAGGTTTTTTAATTTGAAAATAAAGTATTGGCAACAACAACGACTGAAAAAATAATGTAAGAATAGAAAAAAGCAACTTCTTCCAGATAACTTTTATACTTATTTAGTTTTTTTTTTTAAATTATCTGTTTAGAAGGAGGGCACAGTGTTGCTGCTGGCAGATATTCTCTGCGCCTGCTACGGCTGGGAGCCAGTGCCGTCAGTTGTGGAGCCACCACCGTCGGCTGCACCAACCCCAGCACGAGTTGATCCTTCCTACGTCAATAACCCTTCACTAGCTGATGTTACTTTCCGGTAAGATCATCACCTTGAAAGACTTGGCTGAGGTTTGCACATCATCGCAAAGGTTGGCACGAAAGAGAGGAGGCTTATGCCCTGCAGTAAAAAGCTGATAATTATGATGATGAAGATCGCTAACGGCGCTGATGACGACAGTTTGATTCGGAACACACCCAATGTCCATGAAAATGACGGGAATGGTAAAAAATATATTTTGAAGCTTGTATTGTTCATTTTTTTTTAGTTTTTTAGTTTTTTCACCAGCCCGTGCCAGTCCACTGCTGTTCATAGACTTCTCAATTTAAATGAGAACATATTGTTATTAACTACTAACACACGCCCACGGCTATATACTCTCGTTGTTGATGTTTTTTCCGCTTTCAAAAACGAACAGCGCCACCTATGAACGCGGAGTTACATTTATCGTTCCGATCGATGACGACAAATGGCGCTTTTAATTTTAGCAATCTTACTGAGGTAAGGTGTTATACCGTGGGAATAAGTTCCTGCAGCGAAAAGTAGCCTATGTTCGCTCTTGAGTACCAAAAATCGATTTAGTTGTTTAGCCATGAAAGCGTAACAGACAGACAAAGAGTTAATTTATATTATTAGGGTATTGATAAGCATTGTTTTATTTTACAGAGTGGAAGGGCGTCTCTTCTATGGACACAAAATAGTCCTCGTGTCAGAGTCACCGAGGCTCCGAGCCATGCTAGCACCAGCTAGACCTCCAAGCGAAGGATTACCCGCAGCTAATACTGCACCACCGCTCGTGCAAATTAACGACATCCGATACCACATATTTGAAGTAAGTTTCCAGTTTTAATTAATACATAATAATATTCCGTCCGGGAGACGCGGGTTCGATTCCCACCACGTACCAATGTGTTTTCGAATTTCGAATTGATTATGTACGTTTATTCGACGCTCTAATGGTGAAGGAAAACATCGTTATGAAACCTGCACACTCCTGAGAAGAAATTCAAAGGTTCTGTGTGAAGTCAACCAACCCGCACTGAGCCAGCGTGGTCGACTAAGGCCTAATCGCCCTAATTCAGGGTGGGCTCGAGCCCCTCGGTGGGGACGTGTATGAGCTGTTGATGAATAATATTTAGCAACTTCCTCACAAATCTCAAATTCTATCTGTGGGAGAGGCCTTTGTCCTGCAGTGGACGCTGTGGACGTCATTTGGCTGAAGATTTGATCTGTGAAAAATACAGTTATAGCGCTTCACTAAGTAGATTCCAGCCTCAGATTTCTCAGTAGTGGAGAGGTGGTGCGAGACCTCTCTCAATTTTGTTACGAGAGATTTCAGTTGAACTTCAGCATTGCTGTCACTTAAAGTTCTGTTACGTCACATGCAATGCAACCCCTCTCGACCGCAGGAACCTACTCAGTTAAACTCAGTTGAACTTATTTTCCCACAGCAAGTGATGAAGTACTTGTACTCTGGAGGATGTTCGAACCTGGACATACCTGAAACAGACGTGCTGGAAGTGCTGGCAGCGGCGTCCTTCTTCCAACTGTTGCCACTTCAAAGGCACTGCGAAGCGAGGGCGGCGAAGACTGTGGATTTGCACAATCTCGTCTCCGTGTATATCCATGCTAAGGTAATTCTATTCTTAAATTATTGTATACTTTTTAGTGCGTTAATAATCATATAATATTAAAAAAGGGATAATGTTTGTTGGTTTTTCCTTTCCCACAGCGGCGAAGCAACGAAAAGCCGTTTTTTTAA
This sequence comes from Carpatolechia fugitivella, assembly GCA_951230895.1. Classification (NCBI taxonomy): domain Eukaryota; kingdom Metazoa; phylum Arthropoda; class Insecta; order Lepidoptera; family Gelechiidae; genus Carpatolechia; species Carpatolechia fugitivella. The sequence goes on along the minus strand of OX579653.1, from coordinate 6,182,470 downwards.
TCATTGTTTGTGGGCCGAACAGTATATATATTATGGGCATGGGCCAGCAGCAGCAGGGCAGGCATAGGAAAATATGGGTTGGTTAGTGGGAAAAACTCTTATTCCCCGGTAAACACTGACACATTGGGCGCGGGCTAGATATTTTCTGTTTTTCTTTACTAACTAGCCTTCTACCCGCACTTTTTATTACAATTTTTATGTCTCGACCAATTTTCAAGCTGTTTGCTATTAAAAAAATCCCCTTAGGTGAGGAATTTCCATAAATCCCTTCTTTATGCTTGCATATTGTATGTGTCATAAAATCCACTTGTGAAATTTCACGTTTTTACTATACCTACAGTCACAGTAATTAAAGTAGTTTTTCTTTTTAACCCCCGACGCAAAAGAGGGGTGTTATAAGTTTAACGTGTCTGTGTATCTGTCTGTGGTATCGTAGCTCCTAAGCGGATGAACCGATTTTCGTTTAGTTTTTTTTGTAACATAGATAATTTTACCCCGAGTGTTCTTAGCCATGTTTTATGAAAATCTCTTCAGCCGTTTGAAGACCATCAGCTCTTTTCTAGTTGATGAGGGGATCTGACGAACTTCCTTATCTCCGATCGATTCGAAATTTGATACCTTGTTACTTCAATCATATTGAAAGTATATGGTAAGGTAACCATGACCTGATCAGCCGTTTGAAGATCATCAGCTCTATAATAGTTGATGAGGGGATCTGACTTACTTCCATAT